>CM062816.1:1130921563-1131454063 GCA_031772625.1 Pinus tabuliformis | reverse complement strand
CTAAATTGAGAGGGGTGATGAAAATTGGGGAGCTTCGGGATGAATTTATGTTTGGAAACCCCTACATCCCCAAGGAAATCCCATTGAACCCCAAAGATAAGAATTCAAATGGATAAAGAAATATTATTATTTAATGTAACAAAATTATTTGAATCTAGCCATCATGAAAATCAATATCGGCATTAAAATTTTAAGGCTTGTGAAATATATATTTAAGGATTTCATTATTATGAAATGGGTTATATTTTAAAAATAATGTCGGCCTCCAATTATAAAAGGATCACGTTTATCCTCCATCAAATTTTATAAAAGGATATCATTGGATCTCATTCATACATCATCGACCCACACATTTATCTCTATTTTGTAGCTTGCATCATTAGTTCTGAGGTCTCTTATTATCTACATGAAATCACACTATACTATGGCATGGATTCGCTTATGTCTTGCACTATACTATGGCATGGATTTACTTATGTACTCACACTATCTTTAGCTCATTAACTCATAATATATAAAGCTCACCCATATTCACAACTGGTCGCATATATTGGTTACATAATTTAGTGACTAATATGTTTGTCATGAATCCTATGGCTTGCATGTCTTACAATTTTCTTCAACATCTCTTGAATCACACTCTTCAGTGGATCGTATTTCTTGTGGATTGTTTTGTTGACAAATAGTGACTCACATACATGGCAGTGAATACTCTACAGTGGCATCATTGCATGCCATACATACATTGTACATTCATTGGCTAATGTGGCAGACATACATTGGACATTCATTAGCTAACATGGAAAGCATACATTGGACATACATTGGCTAACATGGGAGACATACATCAACTAACATGGAAACATACATTGGTTATCATGGCAGATAAACTATAGCTCTATATTATGGGTCAGATGGAAAACAATCTACAACTCCATACTTACATGACAAACTAAAGCTCCATACTCACCTGAAAAACAATCTACAGCTCCATACTCATACGAAAAACAATCTACAACTCCACACTTGCATAGATGACAAACTATGGCTCCATACTCACGTGGAAAATAATCTACAACTCCATAGTCACATGGGAAACCAACTATGATTCATATGGAAACTCTGTGGAGCATGACTTCTACAACTCATGGTATGACATTGTTTTTATATCTTTGTGTTATAAAAGGCCATGATACATGTGACACATGACACTTATGATACAATGAAACGGACCCTTTTATCTTGATACATGATTATGGTACTAATCTAATTACATAACAATTATATTGTTTTGACAATGATGACTGTGATATATAAGGAAGTGACCATGACATATGATGGCAAGTGATTCTACATGGAAGTATATTTGATATGAAAATGACTTAGATAACAATAACTATGATACAAAATTTAAATATCCTTGATTGGCAGTGACCCTATTTGATACAACATTGGCTAACAATGACACAAATATGACAATACCCTTGATGGGAGTGATTACATGATGGATGGTAGATGTCACATTGTATATGATAGTAACATGATTATAGCTCTCTTGAACTTGTCTAATTTAGTTAAAAAAAAAAAATTGAATTGATTTGGGTTGGCCCTAGGAGGCTTGATGTGATTGTTATGTGTCATACTCATTGTACTTTGTATCTCAACTGAAACATTGATGAATATATAATAGAAGAAGAATCTGGTTGGGTTTTCCCACTTATGGTGTTTTGCTTTGGTCTCTAACTTGAATCATGGTGTCTCTATTTGTGTATGATTTTCTTCTATTTTTCTTTTTTGTTCTGTTGCATTGTTGATGTTATTGTTCTCTCTACATAATTGATAATGGTGACATGATGTAATGGGGTTAATGTTATGTGTAAATTGTTGATTTGGGGTAGCATCGAATGTTCTCTAGCCATGAAAATTGGTGGAGAGGCTAAAGCACATGAGATATCAAAGACCCAGAAATGGTTTGGAGAAATTCGACCCGGTTAGAGAGATATTAAAATAATTAATATTTTTAATGGGGTTCCTAAGTCTAAACTTAGGAAAATTAAAATATTAATGGGTATTACTATAAAACTGGGTGATAATGTTCTAAATGACAAGGATCAAGCCAAATATAATCTTATCCATTGATTAGAGACTTGATATTGACCATTGAAGACTCAACAGGAAAAGTATGAGAGGAGGCTTATGGGTCAGTTGGAGATACACCACGATTGATAAGTCAGTTCGATTTTCTGGAGCGGTGCTTGCTGTGAAAATTTGAACAAATGATCTGTTGCAACAAGGGGTAGTGAGTACATAGAAGAGAGGTAGGGATAGTACCATAGGGTCAACGCAAAGCCTGGAGAGGCTAACACAGAGGCAGCAGAAGCTATGCAGAGATAGCTAGATACTGTGCAAAGGTTGAGGGGCTTGCATGGGTGATGCAGAGAGTCAAAAGGTTGACACAAAGGGTTTAGAAGCTACGCTGAGGCTAGCAGGGCAGACACAGAGCCAAGAGGAAGCACCAGAAGGATTTTTTTGGGGTAGACTAGAGCTGAGAGGATGAATATCTATCTCCAAGAAGAGGTATTACTGTTGTGTAACAATATTTATTGGGTGAGCCATTTCAGCACCCTAGTTGTACTCAAGAAATATGTATAAAAATAAAACCCTCAGAACTATTACACTAGTTTTCCCTCATTGGGTTTTTCTAAGGACGATTGTCCAAAAATAATGGTGTCCCTTGTGTGTTTGTCTCAGTATTTTTAGTTGTTGATCTGTATATGAGTTAAGGTTGCATTTGTGTTTATTTTAGTATTCATATGTATAAATAACTTGTTAATGGAATAAACAAGTAGGAGAAACAAACTAGATAATGCAGTATGGATTTCTAACATGTTAGACTTAGAAATTTCAACATGGTATCAGAGCATTGTAGATCACAGGAGGACTGAAGGCATCAACAATATCAGAAATTTGCAACAATAACAGCCATCCCAAGAGATAAAGCTGCTCCTAAGTAGGAGGTAGCAGTGAAGGAGTGACTAAGAGGGCCTGTGTCATCATTTCAAGCCAGAGAGAGGGCCAATGCAGAGGTAGAGAGAGGAAGAATTGATGTCATCCTTCTTAGCTAGGTAGGATTGACATAGTTGGCTAGAGGAGTGATTCAACCTTTGTCAGGATTGCCCAGATCTGGAAGGCTCAATTTCTTCAGTTGTCGAGGCTTAGGGAGCTGTGGGAAGATTGTGGATTGGGAAGCTGGTGGGGTGTTGTTTCTATCGAAGCAGAACAATACCTAATGAAACAGAATCAAGGTAGAGGGAGTCACTACCTTGATGGATTTCTATCTAAGAAATCCAGATCTGAGTTGTAGTTACAAAGGAATTGGAGAGGAGTGGTTCAACATTTAGCGGGAAGATTTTCAGCAAGGAAATCGGGACTTAGAGGGAGATTTCTAGGAGGGAAGTCGAAACCCAGAGGGAGTCCAAAAGAGGAGCAGATATGGTAGTGAACAGACTAAGGGATTAGGATAGGTTGGACAAAGCTTCCAACTTTGTCATCTAGAAGGATAGAATCCTGGTAATCCTAGATAGACATCACATCAAGGGCTTCACCTCGAGAACCATGGCTATCCTAGTCGACCCAGCTGATAATGAGAAGTATGAGGATGCATTGGTGAGGGAAAAGTGCATAATCCTTGATGGGGTCAAGGATCATGTTGTACCAAATATTGCTGAAAATAACACAACAAAGGAGATGTGGGATACTTTGATGATATTGTATCAGGGTACTTCTGTGTAGCGGAAGATGCTATTGGAGAATCAACTATGGTCGTATCGGATGTAGAAGGGGGAGTAGATAGATCAATTCCTCCTCAAATTGCAGGAGATTCGTGACCAACTTACTTCCATAGGGGCCACACCAGATTAGGAGTTCATGGTGAGGACCACTCTGAATGCATTCTCTGAGGAGTGGGAGATATTTTTCCAAGGTATTTTGGGCAGAGATACTCTTCCAGGATGGGAAGAGATGTGGGCAGCTCTTCGCTAAGAAGAGATCATACGGTTGACCAAGGCGGGGAGTAATGGAAAAGGAGGTCGAATCAAGAAAGAGGAGGAGGCAGATGCAGCTCTAGCATCTGCAGGACAACAGGGGAAGAGGAAGAAGAAGGATATCTCCAAGGTGAAGTGCTTCCATTATGTGGAGATGGGTCATTATGCATCCCGGTGTCCTAAAAAGAAGAACAAGGGAGAGGTTTTTGACTCCAAGGTAGCTCCAACTAAGGCAGAGAAAGAAGTCGAGATTGATGACGACTATGCCATGAGTGCTCATGCACCTCTAGGTAAGAGGTGGGGAGACATCGAGTTGTAGACAGGAGGACTACACATAGGATACTTGAGGTGCCCAAACTATTGGATCATATTCGGCTACGGGAGCCCTTAACAACAGTATTAGGATGATGAATATCGGGTAGAAGTAAGATGTGATGGAGTGAAAAGGTAGTGCTAGAGTGCAGAGGTATGTAGCAAAGCAGTGGGGGTTGCAGTAGTGTGAGAGGCACATAGGTGTTTCCAGCAGTGCGAGAGGCACAGAGGTGGTTGCAGTAGTGCGAAAGGAATAAAGGTGTATACAACAACGCGGAGGCAGCCAAGGGAGAACATGATAGTAGCATAGGTAGCTTCAGCATCAAGAGGCTTCTGGACTGAAAAGGATGTCATTATTTGGGTAGATCAGTTACTTACTTCTTGGTAACTGAGTTGCAGTGCAACAGTTAGCAGTGGCAGTACTATGGGAAGCATGGGAAACATGTTGAAAGGGAGCTACAACACATATGTAGCAGTGGAAATGGTAGTTTCATGGGCAGAAATATAGGAAGCAGTAATGTAGTGGATGTTGGGCAACATGCCAAGCATCAGTACAGGTACCGGTGTGGAAGGATCAATGTGATGTTAAGTGGTGGAGCATTACTAGAGCACATTCCTCACTAAGAGGGATTGTTGATTTGGGGTAGCATCGGATGTAATCTAGCCATGAAAATTGGTGGAGAGTCTAAAGAACATGAGATCTCCATGACCCAGAAATGGTTTGGGGAAATCCACTCGGTTAGAGAGATATTAAAACAATTAATATTTTTAATGGGGTTCCTAAGTCTAAACTTAGAAAAATTAAAATATTAATGGGTATTAATATAAAACTGGGTGAGAATGTTATAAATGACAAGGATCAAGCCAAATCTAATATTTATTATTGATTAGAGACTTAATATCGGTCATTGAAGACTCGAGAGAAAAAGTATAAGAGGAGGCTTGAGGGTCAGTTCGAGATACACCAAGATTGATCAGTTAGTTCGATTTTCTGGAGTGGGGCTTGCTGAGAAAATTTGAACAAGTGATATGTTGCAGTGAGGGGTAGTGAGTACGTATCAGAGAGGTAGGGATAGTGCTAGAGGGTCAACGCAGAGCCTGGAGAGGTTGACGTAGAGGCAACAGAGTTACACAGAGGCAACAAAAGCTATGCAGAGGTAGGTAGAGACTGCGCAGAGGTTGAGGGGCCTACGAGGGTGACACAGAGGGACAGAGAGTTGACACAGAGAGTCATAAGGCTGGCGTATATGGTTTAAGAGCTATGCTGAGGCTTGCAGGGTTGACGAAGAGCCAAGAGGAAGCGTCGAAAGGATTTTTGTGGGGCAAACTAGAGCTGAGAGGTTGAATATTTGTCTCTGAGAAGAGGTATTACTACCATGTAAAAATCTCTATTGGGTGAGCCATTTTGGAACCCTAGTTGTACTCAAGTAATCTGCATAATAATAAAACCCTCAGAACTACTGCAGCGGTTTTCCTACATTGGGTTTTTCTGGGGACGATTGTCCAAAAATAACGATATCCCTTGTGTGTTTGTCTCAGTATTTTCAGTTGCTGATCTGTATATGAGTTAAGGATGCATTTTTGTTTATTTCAGTATTTATATGTATAAATAACTTGTTAATGGAATAAACAAGTAGGAGAAATAAACCAGATAATGCAGTAGGTATTTCTAACATGTCATACTTCAAAATTTTAGCATAAATGATGAAAGTTTTTTAAAATGCAATTATATTCAACAAAGAACAATGTATCCCTAATGAAATTAACATGATATTAGAGTTGGGTTGAATAAATTTCATAGATATCACCCCTGAGAAGACACCCATGATGGAAGAAAATGAGGATGACATATAACTAAAATAATTCTAGGGTTTGAAGGAAACCCTAGGAATCCTTGTTCCCACAAGAGAAGGTTAGGGTTTCATAAAAACCCTTTAGGTGGACTGGGTTCTATAACATTGAAGTACTAGTATGATTCAAGATTATTCTTGATATGATATGCCGTTCAATTATTCAAATTCAAAGAAACCCTAGAGTGAAACTTCTTAATATGACATGATTGGTGAGAATCCCATGATAGATTCAAAGAAACCATAAGAGAAGGGTATGTTGCAGTTTCAGTGGTCATCATATACATTGAAAGTTGGTATTGCCTATCGATGAAAGAAGATAAAGGATATAGATGGTACTCAAGAAGATGCATTTCTTTTGCCAATGGCATATAATTGATGGTCAGTGGTGATTCATGAAGACTAGATCAAGAGGGAGATAACAACTTCTAATGCAGGAGCATCCAGACTTAGCCAGCAATGTGATTTTATGTTCACATGTTGTGGCTAAAAAGAGATGAATTTCATTGACTTGAGTGGTCAAAATAAGTTTTAGTAGAGAGGATTGGATCTCCTGAATTTATCTTTACTTTGATTATTGTAATAATTAGATCACTGTATTATTTTTAGAATAGGAGATAAGTTGTTAGTATAGGTGTGTCTCAAAGCTTGGAAATAGGGATTTGATTGTTAGACTGATAAAAATAGGGATTGAGTTGTCAATGTAGTTAGGATAGGATTTGATTCATAAAAGAGGAAAGACTGTAATGACAGAGAGATTAGATGATCAAGAATAGAGTGAGTAAGTGAGAGTTTTGAGTGGGAGATAGGGTTCAAGATTGAAACAGAGGTCAGAAAAACTATTGTAATTGAGAAAAGAGGGCCAAGGCTCTATAATTTCCATTTCGTTGAATAAATTATTAAGTGTGGTGTTGCATGTTAATCCTTGTGCTGAAATTCTTTCATATCTGTGTATTGGTGTTCTGGACCCTAATCAGGTATTTTCCTCTATTTAAACACAATATTTATAAATCACAATCGATGAGTGTTAAGGGTTAATATTGTACTTAAGCACTAAACCTTTTCCTTAAAGTGCCTTTCTTAAAGTATGAATTAAGAACGCGAGTTGTATTTTATAAGTGGGAAGTGGTATCTCGCGTGCCAAAAAGGTCGTAAATGGTATTTGGAAAATTCACGCGATCAACCTTAGTGGTCAACACGTAGCATGAGAAAACCACTTTTCTTGCGTGCTCTCAACCTGATATCGTTCGTGCAAGAATCCACGCGAGATTGCGCAGCAATCATTCGATTGGTTGGGCCACATCGACAGTGGAGATCATTCGGGTAAGTTGGTGAGTGGACGACGTGATATCCATTGGATCTGGAGAAGTGAGATCAACAACGCGGATTGAAGCTCTTGATAAAAGGAGAAGTCAAAAGGGACCGACAGTGATTGGTTAGATAAGCAGGACCCTCAGGGGGAAAATTCATGTACATAATCCGTTTATGCACAACTAATTGGCTCTAAAGCTAAACAATAGTCAAATTATAGACTACCACCTCATTTTCATCAACCTCCTGTGTCATTTTGGTATCAGAGCACAGAGATTAAGTTTTGTTATAGCAAACATGCCACCGAGGGGAGGAGTTGACATAGGTCATAGGAGACCTTCATCGAATGCAGTTCTGCTAGATGAGATCCGAAATCTATGTACAAGGATGGAGACAATGGAGATTTCTCAGAGGAGAGAACCTGATGAAGGAGATACCAGTGCTGCAGAAGAATCTTCTGAGGAAGAAGAAGAGGATGAAAGTGAAGCTGCCAAAGTTCTTAAGATATTGGCCAATGCAACTAAAAGACCAAAGGTGGAAATACCTTTGTATGATGGGAATCTCAATGTAGAAGATTTGATGGACTGGATCAATTCTTTGGACAAGCATTTTGACTATGAGGAGGTTGATGACAAAACGAAGGTGAAATTTGTAGTTACTATATTGAAGGGTCATGCAACTATCTGGTGGGATGAACTACAAACATCCAAAGCAAGAAAAGTGAAGTCCAAGATCAAACAATGGGATAAAATGGTAAGTAGATTGAAAGCTAAATTTATGCCAAAAGATTATCAGTTAAATCTTTTCAGATAGTTACAAAATTTGAGACAAAAAGGTATGACTGTCAAAGAGTATACAAAAGAGTTTTATAATCTGAGCATTAGAGCAGGACATGTAGAGGATGATGTAGAAAAGGTAGCCATGTACATCAATGGCTTGAGATATGACATACAGAATGAAATCAACTTGCTGAGTTTGAAGACAATTGAAGATGCCTATCACGCAACTTTCAAGGCAGAAGAAAAGATGTTGAGGAAGTAAAATTAGAGGAACAGAGGGAAAAGTTCAACAAGAGGTAGAGGAACTACCAGATCAAGATTTCAACAACCTCAGGGTGAAGCAGGAAGTTCAAGTAGTAGACCACCACAAAGAGGAGAATTTAGTAGAGGAAGATTTGCACCCAGAGGAAGAGGCCGATGAAGAGAAATTTGATGTTACACATATGGAGAATGGGGACATGGAACATGGGATTGTCCTCATAATAAAGTAATAAATCAGAGGAATGTGAATGTAGCTGATGCAAGGGAAGAGAAACCTAAAATTACAAACAAGGAAGAATCACCTGAAGTAGGAGAATCTTTGTTGTTGAAAAGGGTATTGCTTAAGGCAGAGAAAGAGGTAGGAGAACCAGCTCAGAGAAAGAGTTTATTCAGAACTACATGCAAGTCCAAAGGAAAATGTTGTAAAGTGATAATTGATAGTGGAATCATTGATAACCTTGTTTCTATAGAAATGGTGGACAAGTTATGACTAGTGAAAACAATACACCCTACTCCTTGCAAAGTATCATGCTTGAAAAAAGGACATCATCTTATTGTGACAAAAAAATGCAAGGTAGAGATACAAATTGGTACTTATAAGGATGTGATATTGCGTGATGTAATGCCAATGGAAGTATGCCATGTATTGCTGGGAAGACCTTTGTAGTTTGATCAGAAATCCATTCATGATGGGAGAAGGAATACTCAAACTCTGGAGAAGGATGGAAATAAACACACACTGCTGCCATTGAAGGATGAAGCAGGCAAAGAAGCACCTAGAAACAATATTATGCTAATGAGTGGGAAAGAATTGATGCAAGAAATCAAGAAGGATGAATAGATGCATTTTGTTGTCATAGGGATACCTAAGGCAATTTTAACTTCCATAAACTTAGATGATTTACTGGAAGAAATCAAAACTCTGTTGAATGATTTTTTTGATATTATTGTGGATGAGTTGGAAAATGCATTACCACCCATCAGGAGTATTAGTCATCATATGGATCTAATACCTAGAGCAAGTTTTCCAAACAAAGCAGCATGTAGGTTAGCTCCTCAAGGGAATGCAGAAGTTGGAAGACAAGTACAGGAACTGATGGATAAGGGATTAATCAGAGAGAGTCTTAGTCTATGTGTTGTACCAACAGTACTCAGTCCAAATAAAGGTGGTGAATGTTGTATGTGTATAGATTCCAGGGCCATAAACAAGATTACTATTAGGTATAGATTTCCTTTACCATGAATGGATGATTTGATTTATTTTTTAAGTGGGTCAAAGTATTTTTCTAAATTAGATCTGAAGAGTGGATATTAGCAAATAATGATTAGAGAAGGAGATGAATGGAAGACCGCATTTAAAACAAATAGTGGGTTGTATGAGTGGTTAGTGATGCCTTTTGGACTCACTAATGCACCTAGTACATTCATGAGATTAATGAATGAAGTATTGAAGGAATAGGTAGGCAAATTTGTCATTATTTACCTTGATGATATTTTAGTTTTTAGTAGAAGCAAAGAAGAACACCTGGAGCACCTTAAGTTGGTTTTAAGAACTCTGCAGAAAGAGAAACTGTTGATAAATCTGAAGAAATGTAGTTTCATGAAAGAAGAATTAATCTATTTGGGATTTGTATTTTCTAAAGAAGGTTTGAAAATGGATCCAGAGAAATTCTAAGAAATTTGGAACTGGCCTACTCCAAGAAACATATTTGAGGTAAGAAGCTTTCATGGTCTTGCAAGTTTTTATAGAAAATTTATCAAAAGTTTTAATCAGATTTGTGCACCAATTATTGAAACAATCAAAGAGACTAATCAACCATTCAAGTGGAAAGAAGCAGCAGATCAAAATTTTAAGTTGATGAAGAAGAAAATTACAAAGAAACCAGTTTTAGCTTTACTTGATTTTGGAGAAGTTTTTCAAGTAGAAACTGATGCTAGTGGAGTTGAAATAGGAGCAATTTTGAGTTAGGAATAGAGACCAATAGCTTAATTTAGTGAGAAACTAAATGAAGCTAAGAAGAAGTATTCTTCTTATGATAAATAATTTTATGCTATTATGCAAGCTTTAAAAAAATGGAGATATTATTTTCTACCAAAGGAGTTTGTATTGTACTGTGACAATCATGCATTGCAATTCACAAACAACCAACCAAAATTAAACCAGAAGCATGCCAAGTGGGTAGATTTTTTACAAAGTTTCACTTTTGTGATAAAAAATACAAGTGGTAAGCTGAACAAAGTTGTTGATGCTTTGAGCACGGTAAATTTCATTGTACAAGAATTAAGAGTTGGAATTATAGGATTTGAATAAATGGTTGATATGTATAAAGATGATGCATAATTCAAAGATATTTATGCAGTTGTACAAAATCCAATAGTTCATAACAGAAGTCAGTGGTTGGATTATCTTATCCAAGGAGGTTTACTATTTAAAGGTAACAAGTTGTGCATTCCCAAATGTTCTATGAGGGAAAACATAATCAAGGAGAAACACAGTGGAGGTATATCTAGTCACTTTGGATAAGACAAAACCTTTGCTTAGGTAAATGATTTTTACTATTGGCCAAAGATGTAAACTGTTGTTAAGAATTTTGTTGAGAAGTGCAAGATATGTTAGCATGCTAAGGAAAGAAGCCAAAATATAGGATTGTACCATCCATTTCCAATACCAAACCGACCACGGGATGCAGTTAGTATGGATTTTGTTTTAGGATTACCTAGAAATCAAAGATGGAATGATTCCATTTATGTTGTGGTAGATATATTTTCCAAAATGGCACATTTCATTGCATGTAAAAATACTAGTGATGCAACACATATTGCTAATTTATTTTTTTCAAAAGTTGTAAGGTTACATGGATTGCCTATAAGTATTGTGTCTGACAGGGATACAAAGTTTGTTGGGCATTTAAGGAGAACTCTTTGGAAGAAACTAGGTGCCAACCTTAGTTTTAGTTCAACATATCATCCTTAAATAGATGGACAGACCAAAGTGGTAAACAGAAGCTTGGGAAACATGTTGAGAAGTTTAGTGTATCAAAATCCGCAGTGGGATTTAGCGCTTTCTCAAGCTGAGTTTTCTTATAATGACACTCCAAACCAAAGTATTGGGATGAGTCCATTTCATATTTTTTTTCGAATGAATCCAAGAGGTGTGTATGAACTTGGATATTTGGGTAAACAAGAGACAAGAAGTGAAAAATCTGAAGAGTTTTCAGAGCCGATGTAGAGACTACAAGAAGATGTCAAAGACAGATTGCAAGAAAGCAATGGAAAATACAAACAGAGAGATGATATGAGGATGAGAGAAAAAGAATTCCAAGTGGGAGATCTAGTGATGGTATACTTGAGAAAAGAAGGATTTCCTATTGGGACTTATAACAAACTAAAGATGAAAAAGATAGGGCCATGTAGAATTGTGAGGAAGTTTTCAACTAATGCTTATGAAATTGAATTTCCAGAAGGGATTGGAATATCACCTATCTTCAATGTTGCAGATTTGTATCCATACAAGGAGACAAAGTTAGAGCTACAGAAGGAACATGTAGGAGATGAAGTTAAAACTTTAAACTGGGAAGAACAAATGCTAAAGGAAGTCAAGAAAGAGGTGGAAGCTATTTTGGATAAAAGAGTATCCAAAAGAACTAGAGGACAAGTTTATTTTTAGTATCTAGTCAAATGGAAGGGATAGCTAGTGGAGGATGCTAGTTGGATAACAACAGCAGAATTACAGAAGTATGGAGTAAATCCTGAGAGTTTGATGAAGAATTATTTTCTTCCATGGGAGTTTGATGCAGGAGAATCCGAACTTAGCTAGTAATGTGATTATATGTTCACATGTTGTGGCTAACAAGAGATGAATTTCATTGACCTAAGTGGTCAAAATCAGTTTTAATAGAGAGGGTTCGATCTCTCGAATTTATCTTTACTTTAATTATTGTAATAATTAGATCATTGTATTATTTTTAGAATAGGAGATAAGTTATTAGTATAGGTTTGTCTCAGATCTTGGAAATAGGGATTTGATTGTTAGACTAATAAAAATAGGGATCGAGTTGTCAATGCAGTTAGGATAGAATTTGATTGATAAAAGAGGAAAGAATGTAATGACAGAGAGATTAGATGATCGAGAACAGAGTGAGTAAGTAACAGTTTTAAGTGAGAGATAGTGTTTGAGATTGAAACAGAGGTCAGACAAACTATTTTAATCGATCCAAGAGGGCAAAGTCTCTATAATTTCCATTTTGTTGAATAAATGATTAAGTATGGTGTTGTGTGTTAATCTTGGTGCCGAAATTCATCCGTATCTATGTATCGACATTCTGGACCCTAATCAGGTATTTTCCTCTGTTTAAAAAATTTATTTATAAATCACAATCGATGGGTGTTAAGGGTTAATATTGTACTTAAGCACTAAACCTTTCCTTAAAGTGCCTTTCTTAAAGTATGAATTAAGAACTTGGGTTGTATTTGATAAGTGGGAAGCGGTATCTTGCACACCAAAAAGGTCATAAATGGTATTTGGAAAATTCACGCGATAAACCTTTGTGGTCGACACATAGCACAAGAAATCCACCTTTCTCATGTGCTCTCAACCTGATATCGTTCATTCAAGAATTTGCACGAGATTGCACGACAACCGTTCGATTGGCCAGGTCACATCAACGGTGGAGATCATCTGGGTAAGTTGGTGAGCAGATGATGAGATATCCATTGGATCTGGAGAAGTGAGATCAACGGTGCGGATTGGAGTGCTTGATAAAAGGAGAAGTCAATGGGGGACTAATAGTGATTGGTTAGATAAGTGAGACCCTCAGGGGGAAAATCCACGTACAGAATCTGTTTGTGCGTAACTAATTGGCTCTAAAGTTAAAAATAGTCGAATTAGAGACCACCACCTCATTTTTGTCAACCTCCTGTGTCAACTTCCTTCAAGCCTCATTAAAGATAAGTATTTTTCAAGGCCTACATTATGACACTATTCTTGTTTAAATTTGTCATTTTTGGACTATTGTTTATTCCTCCTGCACGACTATTTGAATACTTATTTTACTAACATCTTGGATAAGGAATGTTGATCCCTTTTAAAGATCATCATCATGTGGAGCATTGCAAAATGGGTTAGCACTCAGAGGGAGCTGAGAGCATCCTAAATTCTATATTAAATTTAAGTACATCCTAGACTTATGTCATATCTTTATGTCACTATTCTTGTTAATTTATTCTTTTCATTTATTGGTGATTATTCCCTCATGAGTATTTTATTTATTTCACTAACTTCTTGTATGAGGATGTGATCAATTTTGAGGATCATCAAGTTGAAACAGTACATGAAAGGTTAGCTTCAAGAGGGATCTAGTGAAAAGGAATGAAGGAGCCATGCTAACATCGAAGAGAAAAAAAGATAATCTTGCCTCATCAACATGTGAATTTTCATTATGTTTATTTACTTGCCTATTATTTCTCTTTCTCTTACTCTGGGATCGCAGGTACATCTGATGGATGTGAGGATCAAGCCCTACATATCAAATATTGAGGATGATGGATAGCCATCCCATCACTTATGAAATGGACACGATCTCTATACCATAGAGGAAGGGTTATAGTTTCAATGGTTGATTAAAGGAGATTCCTATTCAAGGGGAGTAGATTGAGGGAAACAATATGATGTGTTGTTAGGAGTGATATTTCCTTCATGCAAGGAATATCCTTGATATATATATATGAGTATGTAGTAGTGTCTTATGATTTTGAAACATGGTTCAAACTATGATAATAAATAGGATCTCAGAAAAAGGAGGCTATCCTAACTCCTATTGTCTAATGCTTTAGATGTATGTAAAGTGATCTTCCTCTATGATGTACTTAAAGACGAAGCATATTTGGGGGAATTTGAGGAACATGAATAGAAGAATGATGGTTATGGATTGGAGAATGCTACATATGAATTCTAGAAAGTCCCTTAGGCTTTGAAAGTATGAAATGATGGACATCTTATGTGACCTCTGATCTCTCTTCATGACTAAAGGCATGCCTTTGATAATTGTCTTTTTATACGAAAATTGACTTATGACAGGATAAACATCATCTCCTTATTCAATGCCAGAGGGAGTTGACCCTTTCACCCATGATGATTCCACTCCTTGAGATTAGAAGTGTAACATAGATATGATGAGGATTTCCTTGTTAAGGGAAATATGATGTCAAAGACTTAGCATGATGATTTACACTAAGTTGTTGAGAAAGAATCCTCTTAATTCTAAAGGATTCCTATGATGAGTTTATAGTTAGATGAATTCTTGATCTACATTATGTTTTTTGAGCCATATAGAGCTTGGATATGTATACTGACATGTTGCAAAGCTAGTAATTTATGATCTAAGACCCACTGTTGGATACTTGGATGTGTTGATAATGTTAAAAACATTTGAGTACTGCCTTAGGTCTACCATGATTTCTTGGATGACATAGGTACTGAAATTTGTTGCTTTGAGTGGTACTATGCATTGTTGCTAGCATGACTAAGTATGATTGAGAAATAACTTTGGAGATCCATTTGAGCATATGTTGGGCATGACTATGATATACTATGACATATTGTGGGATCCGATATGTAGAGAATCATGTGTTGGATGATAGGTCCGAGCACATTGAGATTAAATATCACTATATCTAGGATACAGTGCAAAGAGGAGCTATGAGACTCCATCACATTTTGATTGATGAACAGACAAATAATTGGATCCTTGTGTTGTAGCATGTGAATTTGTGGTTGACCTGATATTCTCTAGGTGCCATGCACTATGGCTAGGACTAAAAAGCTTAAGCCTAGTTAAGGCACTGATGAGAGGGAGGGGCCACGACTGGTCGAGGACACTAAGCTATGGTATTCCCACTATCTAAGCTCCTAGGGTGAGGAATTGAGGTGAATAATTATTGAGGTTGAGGGATCTCTGGACAATAGGATAACTATGATCCTTACTTATCATGGTAAGTGGTATCCTACCTGTTGTCTAAAAATAAGATAGTTGTGATCCTTACCTTTCATGGTAAATATTATCCTTCCTATTGCCACCTTTGGAGGTAGTAGAGTATATCCCAGTATGCATAGTACCCATAAGTTGGGCCTTTTGGAATTGCCACCCATTTTGCTAATAGATGAGGAGACTTGAGATAACTATGATCCTTACGATTTATGGTAAGTAGTATCCTTCTCAAGTGAAGGAATGTAGGTGTTCTACCACTTGACTCTTAAGGGTCTAGATGGGAAGATCAACAAAAAATAGGACATAGTGTGATCCTTAAGTCGATCTCACCTATTGTCATTAGATTATAATATAGAGTGTGATCCTTAAGTCAATCTCACCTATTATCATAGGTCAATAGGATAGAGTGTGATCCTTACCATTGAGGTATATGGATCTTTCGTATTGTCCTTGGATATAGGGTGGTATCTGGAGCTCCCCTATGATGATTCTTCTTCCTTAGATAGAGACATGATTGTTCAACTGATGATCAAAGGAGTTAAGTTGAGACGGGATGTAATGGGATGAGTGTCTTGTTGAGATATCTAGGATGAAGTTCATGGGTCTTGGCCTAGAGACTGGTATGGTTTGGAGGATCAATCTCCCCTCCCATTAATTTTGGATTATTCTTCTTCTACGAGATGAGTCCAGATGCAATGATGATGCAACCGCTTACCTTCTTATATTGAGATATGTCATCCAAGATGAGAACTTATGATGTGAATGGAAAGTCCTCCCTAGTTGAGAGGGAGTTTTGAAAATTAGGCATCTATGGGATGTATTTCCCTTTGGAAACCCTTATAACCCCAAAGAAATCCCATTGATCCCTAAAGAGAAGAATTGAAATGGATAAAGAAATTTTATTATTTAATGTAACAAAATTATTTGAGGCTATCCATCATCAAAATCAATATGGGTAGCAAACTTTTAAGGCTTGTGAAATATGTAGTTAAGGATTTTATTATTATGTAATTGGGTTATGTAGTAAAAATCATGTCGACTTCCCATTATAAAAAGGGTCACCTTTATTCTCCATAAAGTTTTATAAAAGGAGATCATTGGATCTAATTAATACATCATTGACTCACACATTTATCTCTCTTATGTAGCTCACATCATTAATTCTAAGGTTTTGCATTATATACATGAAATCACACTATAATGTGGCATGGATTTTCTTATGTATTGCACTATGTTATGATGGATTCACTTATGTACTCACACTATTTGTGGCTCATGAACTCGTAATATATAAAGCTCACTCATATTCACAACAAGTCACATATATTGTTTGTATAATTCAATGAATCATATGTTTTTCATGAATCCTATGGCTTACATGTCTTACATTTCACTTCAACATCTCTTGAAACATACTCTTCAATGGATTGTATTTCCTGTGGCTTTCTTTGTGGACCAAACAGTGACTCACATACATGGTAGTGAATACTCTATAGTTTCATCATTACATGGCAGGCATACATTGGACATTCATTTTCTAACATGGAAGACGTACATTGGCTATCATGGAAGATAAAATATTGCTCCATATTATGGGTCAGATGGAAAATAATATACAACTCCATACTTGCATGGCAGAGAAACTATGGCTCCATACTTGCATGGAAAAACAATTATAGCTCCATACTTGCATGGTAGACCAATTATGATATGTATGATTTGTATGGCATCTCTATGGGGCATGAATTCTAAAAATCATGGTATGAAATTGTTTTTATATCTCTGTGTTACAAAAGGTCATGAGGCATGTGACACATGACTCTTATGATATGATGAAAGGGACTATATTATATTGATACATGATTATGGAAGTAATCTAGTTGCATAGTGGTTATCTTAATTTGACAATGGTGACCATGATATATAAGGCATTGACCATGACATCTGATGGAAAGTGATCCTACATGGAAATATCTTTGATATGAAAATGACTTTGATAACACCAACTATGATACAGGATGGAAATATACTTGATTGGGAATGAACCTATTTTATACAACAATGGCTAACAATAATAAAAATATAACAATACCCTTGATGGTAGTGATTACATGATGGATGGAAAATGTGACATTGTATATGACAATAATATGATCGCAACTCTCTTGGACTTGTCTCGTTCAATTCACAAACGAAGTTGTGAACTGATTTGGGTTGGCCCTAGGAGGCCTAATGTGATTTTTATGTCTCATACTCATTGTCCTTTGTATCTCAGCTGAACAATTGATGAATATATAATAGAATAAGAATCTGGTTAGGTTTCCCCCCTTATGGGGTTTTTCCTTGGTCTCTAACCTAAATCATGGTGTCTTTATTTGTGCATGCTTTTCTTCTATTTTTCTTTTTTATTTCGCTGCATTTTTGATGTTATTTTTCTCTCTACATAATTTCTAATGATGGCATGATGTAATTGGGTAAATGCTATATGTAAATGATGTAAATTTTTGAAAATGAAATTATCTTCAACAGAGAACAATGTAGCCCTAAGAAAACTAATATGGGGGGGGGGGGGGGGTGAATCAGTTTCGTACCTTCATGGACATAAATGACTTTTCTTTACAATGGTTAACCAAACTATTAAATGAGCTACTTAATAAATTATTAACAATAGATTTAATATGTGAGAAACAAGCAATATGTAAATCATAACATCACATCGGCACATAACAACAACACATATCCACAACAGATATAAGTGGAAACCCATAAAGGGAGAAAACTATCAGATTTTTTATTGTTGTGATGTAAGCACAAACTCCCACTCCCTTATTACATCAGATCTTATGTAGGATCCAACCTATAATAGGTTGCTACGTCAATTCTTTTGTAAGATTCAACTTGTAAGGAAGCTCCAACGCCCATAAATTTTCTACATGCTACAATCCATAGGAGGCTCCAACCTATGATTTATCAAGCCACAACTTGAAAGGAGATTGTAATCCCCCGATACATATAAAAATAGTTTGTTGGTTTACTTGGTCTTTAGTTCAACATACCTCGATATTTGTTTTTTCCTCTTCTCCTCTTCAAATATGCTTCACACATACGAGGTAACTAATGAACAATAACACAATCAACTCACACACAATCTCTAACTCTCTGACCATACAACCTTCCAACTTCACACATTTTTAGAAACAAACTTTGATGGTTGCTGGTATTGCAAACATGAAAATGAAGTGAAAATTATACTTGTCTCTTTGCATTCCACTCATTTGTTTCACACGTTTTGAGATTTTGAATATTAAAATAAAATAAATGCTTCACCAAATATTATTTTTAGCCACATGTAATGATTAAATTAGCAAGCATAGCCTTTGCAGCATACCTTAGCATTACATCAGCAACTATAACATCACATCATCACAAGTATAACAACATTATTCATGCCTTTTCCTTTGTCTTTGTCTTATACCTTTGGCTTTTCCTTTTTCATGTATTTTCCTTGCATCTTTTCCTTGGGTGAGCGCATGGAGATAGGTTAAATTTTTGGCAAAGAGAGGGTGTGCTTTGGTGAAAAAAGGATGCTTGATCGAGCAATTTTTTAGTACTTGATCGATTTGCTTAAGTTCTTAAAAATAACTCGATCAAGAATTTAAACAAACCTTCAATCAAGATTTTTTCTAACCTGATTTAAAGGCTTGATCGAGCTATGTGGTTCGATCGAGCACTGTGGCTCGATCGAACCCTATTTCTTAGTAAAAACCCCCAGCCTCAGTGTGCGCAAGCCATTTTGGACAGACTGCAAGAAAACAGGAGCTCGACGGAAGATTCATAAGCTCGCTTGAGATGGAGAAACTTAATCAAGTTTCCCATCAACCCTACCAACAGCCTAGAGGCTCAAGCCAACATAGGTTTCCTACATTTTTGTCTCTTTTATTTAATTTTTCTTGCAAAATAAAATAAATTAATTTGAAAAAAACCCTACCATACAAAAACTATAAGAAACAACCATGAAAACCACCATGAAAACCACAAAAAAACCACTAAGAAAACCCTTCAAAACCAAAAAAATCAACCTATAAAACCACCATGAAAGCCCTTGAAGACCAAAAACAACCTAGAAAACCATTAAGAAAACCCTTGAAAACCACAAAAAACTATAATTTAGGTTTTAAATTTGTTTTATTTCAGTGTATTTGTTTTATGGTAAAAACTCCATTTTTTAAATATTTTTGGTTTTAAAGTTTTGTCTTACGAATTTAGTGGAATAAAATTTCAAAATAAATTGTTCTTTTGTTATTTAAAATGCATTTTAAATTTCGAACAAACTTGACTAGAGATGTACCCAAAAAGATTCCAAAACATAAAACAACTAAACTATAACCAATAAATAAATAAATTATGAGCTTTAGAATGACATAATGAATTTGGTTTCTCATGGTGAACATCTAATAAATCAAATAAGAAATTTTCTTTCATTATGTATATATATATATATATATATATATATATATATATATATATATATATAAAACGTTATTTGCACTTAAATAAAATATTAACTAAGTTAAAAGTCTAACAAAAATTGTTGTTATTTAATTAAATTTTATTAACTGCACACACATATAACAAAACATAAAATTATATATAACATAACTAATATATATATATAACTATAATATAACATTTAACACACACACACACACACATATATAATAGTTAACATAGTTTTATAACTATTTAACATAATGTGCTCTTCACAATAACATAAGATGGGTGATTCTCAACAACTTTTTAAGACTCAAGTTTATTTATAAACTATAATTTTCCTTAAAATTTCCACCACTCATATTTGTAGAATTATTTAATATAATGATTTGACAACTATATATCTCTTAGTTCCACTCTTATTAAATTTAGTACTTGAGTGATGATTTTGTAAATTACACTTCCTATATTTCTATTTAACTATATAATGTAACATAGCATACCTATAACACACACGCACACACACATATATAAGTCCAAGTTTCAACAATGCCTCATTGTTACATACATTAAATCCATGATGAAAAATGAATTTAAAGTGAATATAAACATTTTGACTCATTTCTATTTGTACCATATTGTTTCATTATGCAGTGTGTTTTACCAGAAACATTGTCTTCATGTGTTTTCACCTAGCACATGTCATGTCAAAGCCTAACATTATAAGAACTTGTCTTATGGAGTATTTGGTTGACATGATTTTTTATTAGTTTTTCAAATAGGTTTATTTCAGATTTTTACATATATTTAAATATTTCTTCTCTATGAATAAAACACATTATTTAGAAATGGGAAAAGTGTAAGTTTGATTTGATCACTTCTTTTGACCGCGTTTACATGGGATTCAATACTGTGGTTGATAATTTATCAAAAAGAGACTAAAGTTTAGGACTTCAGCCTAAATTAATCTCCTTGAGTTTATAAATGGTTTTCTTGTCAACATTCTTTCTATTACAACATGTTTTTCTTGGATTAGTTTATATGTATTATATGTAATTTATAGATCCATCTCCCATATGCCCCCCAACCACAGCCCGTCAGAGTTTTGGGGGATCTATTATACATGGTCAAGCTCATGATAGATCATGTAACCCAACTAGAGTTTGTGTTCCACTTATAGATCCTCCCTTTAACACTAATCAGAGTGTCAGAGGAAGTGTTTCTGTCTCTGTTGATGATGTTACTACTGATAATGGACCTTCTCCACAGAAAATTTAACTTTTCCTAGAAATTCACCTTCTCTAGATTACACAACAAATCACTTCACCCTTAATTTGTTTTATAAAAGAATTTCATATAAAAATCCTACTTCACTTATATTGAATCCTAGAGCATGCACAAATTAGAACTATTATCAATCACATAGATACACCAACCAATTTTTCAATATAATGAAAGTTCCTTTCATTAATAAAATTATGTCCATAAAATTACAGAATAATTACAAAAGTATTCATTTCTCTCTTGGCATGATTTCACATTCATTTGGCCATTTATTTTCCCTTTAGACTTACAATATTTATAATAACATATACAAACAAAATAAATTTTCCTAGATTCATAAGAAATCCACAAATCACTCATGCTTTTCAAGGTAGACTCTTTTTTTCCTCATTGAAAAAATATTTTCTATACATAGCTTTTCTAAATCCTAAAAGCACCCCCAATAGTTTCTAATATTTCTAAACTTTTTCTTATCCTAACAACTTGCTAATTTCTACCAAGATTTTTTTCTCCTACAACCTCTCATGATTTATTTCCTAATTTTTTCATGCCTTAAAAGGTAGATTTTCTTCTTAAAAATATTATCTACTAAATCTTATCTCTATCTATAGTTCTCTAAGAAATAAATAAATTAAAATTATTTACAATAAGGAAATAAAATTCCTTTTCCATGTTAAGACCCGGTTTGGAGCTTTGTCTCCAAAAATATTGATGACTTGGAAGCTCTAATGCTCCTACATCAGACTCCCAAGGTAGAAAAATTTCATGACCTCCTGGTCATGTGTCATCAATTTCTAAATCCTCTAGGATCCCAAACCTTGTGTTGTAGTTGTCCTTTCATCTTTGCATGTTGTTGTTCACTTTCTTTGTTGATGTAAGGTATTTCAATTAGCTGAACATTCTTGTTGGTTTTCCTTTTTCTATTGCATCTTCTCTTGGATGTTCTCCTCATCAGCATCCACATTCCATCAATCTCATCATCCAACTCTATCCTTAGTTGAACTTCATGCTTGTTTTCCACATGTTGCTGCATATCCTCCTTTGTCATAAAATTTATAAAAATGTTATTCAATTTTGGCTTACATACCTCCTTTACAACCTGTAGATCATACATTTTAGTGTTCCCCTCATTGTCTTTCAAGACAATTTTTCATACTGAATATGTTGTCTTTGGCTTATTATCCTCTTCTCCAAAAAATTAATCTCTTCATACAATTCAAAAAAACCATCTTGAATTTTGTTTGTAGCATCCATGCAATATCCATCACTTAGGTATTTTGCTAGCCACTCTTCCAAAATTTTCATCTCTTCTTTTGTGCTTCCTTCCTCTGGAATAATAATTTAATTTTGTATTCCAATGATAGAAATATCATTGAGTATGTCTTAATGAAGTATGTCTTCATCCTTTATAATATTATCATCATTATATTCTTGAATAACTTTTGCATCATCATCATCCTTCATGACAACTTCCAATAATTGTCCATCACTAATATTTGCGAACACATTCTTAAGAAAAAACTCTTCGATCTCAGACATATCCTCCAACAACTTCATTTCTTCATCAACTTGCATAAGCACATCATCAAAGTTCCATTCATCACCTACAACCATACACACGTGTCAGATTCAAAATTATGAGGCTTCTCATTTGATGCCTCAACCACCATATCTCTAAGTTTAACTGAAATAGTTAAATAGTTCATAAAATTTCCAATAAAGTTTTCCTCAACATCTCTAGCTTCCTCTTCACTAAGGAATAATCCTTGTTTAAAAACATGCATTTCATATTCACTTGTTCTGAGTTCTTCCTTAAATTTGACATACAACCTTTGTCTTGGATTTATTTGCAATGAATGCTATCTCACCTTCTTCTTCTTCATTGTCCAACCATATCTCTGGTCTTCCTCATATTAGTGTAGCAACTCCACTGGTACACTAAGATTTACTTTCAATTCAACCTTTTCCCTCTTGAATTCCTCATCAGTCATTTTCATACCAACTATCTTGGGACTTTTTTTCATATGACTGTGACTTCTCTCTAAACCCACTATATGAATATTAGTAGCCATCTTTACCTTTTCCTTTTGTGAATGCTCCTTGCTCACCTGTGAGCTACAACAAGCCTTCTCCATCTTGTAACAAGTCTACTACTTGTCATGGTACCAAGTTCTCCTCTTGGTAACTCCTCTCTTCTCTTTTTACTTGTCAATTCTACCCACAGTCACTGTGGAACTTCCTGTGGAAACTTCTACCCAACTTATTCTTGTTGGAAGTTGTCCTTCTCCTAGTTATCTGCAGTATAACCTTTCTACTCCTTTTAGAACATGTATTCTCTTCAGATTCAAAATATGTTAGGCTGCTACAATTTCACCTACTCACCTTCTCTTTAGAGAACTTATATTGTCCTCATTTTAGCAATTTAATTTTCCACTCGGTTCTGTCACGCGTTCCTTCACTTGAGAGCTCTACATGCTCTCACTTCCACTATCACAAATTCACTTTTTGCAATGGCTATTATATACAACTTTTCTTCTCTGCTACCTGCAAAGAAAAATTATTTATAACCAAAATTAATATAGAAACTTCATATCCATCTTTATAATATCTATGCCAATATCTTATCTTCAACAATTTTCTTTTGATTCATACCACTAAACAAAATATTTTCCAAGAGAACACCTTCTCTATACTTTTCAAAAAAATACCTCTCAAGAGCATACCATATTTGTTGAGCCTTAACAGGTTAATTGAGACATACCAGAGGGCAGGCCCGCAGAGCTACCTCCTATATTCCATACATAGTATTGAGAGGTTGGAGGTTAGAAGCCCACATACTTGGAAGGCGGTGAGAGATGCCACCAAGAAAATTGATGTTTGTGGGGATTTGTTTGACATCCCTTTGAACTATCCTGTTAGAGATGTTGGTCCTATTCCACTAAAATATTTTAAGAATGTTAATGTGGTTCCATTTGTTTATGATCAATTCATTGGAGCTTGCAGCTAGTTCCCCCACTTTGACTAGGTCCCCATTTACTTTGCAAAGCATATATATGTGGAGTTTGTGCTACGTATGAGGTCGGATTACACCAACACTAGATCTCAGTTTTATGGGCTCAGCTTGGGACATAGTCATGATCGTGTCGGGGCTTGTAAGGACCCTGTGCATGTAGAACCACCACCAAGATTGTTACCATGACCATCTCAGAGCATGGTGTTACTGATGGAACTAGAATATTTGTAGAAACTCGGTGATGAGACTAGGCATACTATTGCAGATATCATGTTGAGTTCATTGCCCATTGCACATGTCGCATTGAGTGGAGACATGAGTAGACCACCTTCGTTGCCTCATGCCCCACCAATTACATTACATGATGATTCATATCTAGAGAGTTTAAGGAATGACCAACTTTTGTCATATGCATGTATGTGTCATGATACCATCCATGAAACATGGAGGGTGCATGACTCATGTGACACAAACCAGGTACATATATACAAAATTTTTGACTCTTATCGTTAAATTATACATTATTTATATTAATAAGTTCGTATCATATTGCATTTATATTAAATAGTTCATGATAACATGCATGCACAACCCAATGACATAGATGAGCTTATGATGTCATCTGAGGGGACAATTGACCAGCCAAAGTAACCCCCTCTAGTGTATGTTTCCAGGGTCAGTCTCCTCGACCTCGACTTCCACCTCATAACACTCATGTGGAGGAGAGTCACTTTATATAACCACATGGACCAACAGTTGAGGTAAATTTTTTTATTCCTAAGATTTCAACATTTTATTTTTTAACTTACATGTATGCATGCTAATTAATTCGTAGAATAATTATAATTTGTCTTTGCCATTGTTTACATAGTCCTAGATGCAAAGTGGTGTCAATGCTGCAATTATGTGGATGCATGAGTGGTATGTTGGGTATGGAGCCATTGAGCCACAAGAAGGGGAGAACCAAACCAAGATTGATCAGACCCCCATCCCACCTAACTTCCATTTTCACTTGACTCAGCCACAAGGAGGGGACTAATTAAATGCATAGTTAAAAATCATTTATTTCTAGATTGTTTATTTTGTACAAATAATGTTATAATTAATTTAAATTTGAATGTGTTATATTGCAGTACAAGATTATGGACACTCGCTTTGCACAACAGAACACACATAAGAGTTTTAGAAGTGATAATTTCTAGAGTGGATCATAGACAGTTTGTATATTTTCAGGCCCATTTCATAGGTCACATTCACATGTGATGTACAAACTTTGTATATTTTCATATATGGACAAGTTATGGATGCATGAACATTATTTCAATTTATGGATGTTCATGTACAATGTAATTTGTATATATTTTCATATTGACAATTTATTATCATACATAACTAACAAAATAACAATTTTGACTTCTCAGAAAATAAACTAAGAAATAAGTACAAGCTTAGACTATGATGCAAGTCACTTTGATACTTAAAATGAACTAAAATATATCATGGATCAATTAAAAAACACAACTAGGATTGAAAGAAGTTTTAAATTCAATTTTAAAAGATGTCTTCAACCAATAATTTTCAACAAATAAATTTTATTGATTTTTGTTTCTTTTGAAGTCATCTACATGAGCTTAGTCATAACATGATATAAGTCATATGTATTGGAACTTAATATACCAAAAAACAATTAATGATATGTTTTTAGATAATTTTATATAATTTTATGAAATTTCCTAAATTTACTTGGATATTCAAATATTTCAATCAATTCCTTAACGTAAGACCTTCAATTAAGAACATTCAAGAAATAAAATTTTACAAAATAACAATTTTGATTTCCAGTTTCTCAGAGTAAAGAAATAAGTACTTGATCTTACTATGATGTAAGTCGCTTTAATACTTAAAATGAACTAAAATATGATCATGTACATCAATTTAATATTGAACTTGTAAAAAGTGTCTTTTAGTGCAATCAATGTATGCTAATTTAAACAATTAATAATATACTTCTATAATTTTATAAACATTCCTAAATTTACTTGCCTATCCAAGTATTTCAATCAATCCCTTATCTTAAGGCCTTCAGTTAAGAACACTCAAGAAGTAAAATTTTACAAAATAACAATTTCAAATTCTAGTTTCATAGATTAATGAAAAAAGTACAATTTTACTATGATGCAATTCACTTTGATACTTAAGATGAATTAAAATATATCATGTACATCAATTTAATATTGAATTTGTAAAAAATGCCTTTTAGTATAGTGAATGTATATTAATTTAAAAAATTAATGATATGTTTCTATAATTTTATGCACTTTCCTAAATTCACTTGCCTATCCATGTATTTCAATAAATTCCTTATCTTAAGACCTTGAATTACGAACACTCAAAAAGTAAAATTTTACAAAAGAACAATTTTAGTTGTCATATTGAACAATTTTAGTTGTCATATTGGCTTGTAAAAAGTGTATTTTAATGCATAATCAATGTATTTTAAATTACAATGATTTTAAAAGATGTTAAGATGTAAACTACAAATAATTTTTATTCGATTTTATTTCTTTTGAGGTTATCTAAAAGAGCTATATATATATATTTGTTGCACTTTTTACAATCCAATGAAGCATGTGTGTAACTCTTTCCATGTTTTATATGAAACTAAATAACATAAAAATATTTCAATGTTGTTCATAACCTAGATAGTTGAATTTCTGTTTTAAGTAAAATAATAATATATCAACTCGGTTATAGATACTAAAATTGGTTTTCTAGAAACTAAATGTATGACATATATATAGATCTATAAAATTTCTTCCACGCTCAACACGAATACTATACAAGACATTTAAAAAAAATTAGTTACACATTTTTTTTTATTAAACCTAAATCTAAATCCATATTGATTCTATATTTTAATTAAATTTAGAACTATGGGGTTCACATAAGGATTCTATGCCTAAAAATAAAACCTCGTTGAAATTTGGTGTACTTTAGAAACTTAAGCACCTCAAGGAAACTAAATCTTATATAACATATATGTACACCATTATGAAACCATCCTAGACCAGAGCGAAACATTTCTCTATTCAAAATTACAAGAGTATTCAACTGTAATATTTATAAACTACAAAATTCATACATTTGAGATCTCTTATACTAGATTATATTACACTTGATTTTTATAGATTCGGCTTAAGGGCTTGCCATTTACATCATCTACTCATCTGGACAATGGCTCATAGGAATTCAAGTCTCCATAATACATTCATGGTATGATTATGTTATCTTCCATCTCTTTGGTTCAACTTTCTTTGTTTTCATTTCTATGAGATTGATCGGAGTTGCCATGACTAGATGACTATATTGACAAGATATATATTTAGGCATAAAATCTCTATAAATTATGTGATCGACATGCTTTTTAACCTTTTCAAAAAAATGGCCCATCACAACCGTGCCACCAATTTGGTATGTGAATTGTCCATCTTCACACAGCCTTACAAACCTACTTTTCATCTGTGTGCATCACATCAATTAGTAGACCATGTTCTCTTCGTTTCTCGAGGGGGAAGTGACAGCAAAAACAATTCCCTCAACTAAAATAAAAAATATTTTTTAGTCAAATAAATTCAAGATTTCAATTTATAGATGAAATCGTTAATGATAGACGAGCCACATACCTTCCCTCACAAGATAAGAGACTCAATCATGATCAAGTGAAATGATGACCTCTTCACGTGCATCTCTTGCCACATTGGAATTGGATGAGGTCCATATGGATTAAGAGGGACTTATTTTTATCCTTTCATGTACCCGTGTTTTTCACAATGTTTAATTCTACATCCATCAATGCCAATGAAAAACTAAAAAAAACATGTGATTTTTCTTGTCTCGATGGAAAATATTTCCCCCATGTATTTTCTCTACATTGAGTGTAGATGCATACTTGACTTCATGAGAGATGGATATTGAAGACAGAAGGTAAGAACCTACATGTGCATCTTAGGGAACCAATGATGGGTCTACCCTCACTAATCAGGCTTATGTCATATAGCATGCATTGATAGAAGTGGGAATTTTAGAGGTAGAATTTTGAAAGAAAAATATCCCATGATTCCACTAAGTGGTGATGTTAGAACCACCCATTTCACTAACCAATTGATAGGAGCATTTGAAGAAGGAGCCTCAAAGAAACACATGAATAACATCTTCTATTATGGTACGAAATGACTCACACTACTACTTTTGAATTTCCTATCAGTGACCTAGGAGGAGTGACACAAGTGTACATCATTCCCCCACCTACACTACCAAATTTTCATGGTTTGACAAATGAAGTTCCAAATACATTCTTATTTGAGTTTGAAGTACTTTGTAGAGGATATGGTTATTGTACTAATGATCAAAGTTTGAAAGTGTTTCCTCTTACTCTAAAATGAGAAACTCTCCGATGGTTCATAAGCCTTAGTGGGAACTACATCCAAACATGGGAGGACATGAAGAATGTATTCTTGAAGAAGTACCAAGACTATTGAAAGGTTAGTGAAGATATTTTCAGTATGATACAAGGGGAAGATGAAAGCTTGGAGGACTATGTAGAGCAATTTAAATACAATTTTCAAAAATCAGAGCATAAGTATTTGGAAAAAGAGACTTAAAAACACTTCTTCTTAAAGGAATCAAAGATGAAGTTTTAGAACCTTTAAATCTAATAGGAGAATGTGATGTTTTTCAGTTATCATATGATGATGTTTGTGAATTATGCATAAGGTATTCAAGAGTAATCTGCAAGGCTGGTAAGAATTCTAGAGAATTTTCTTCTTTCTTTTCCAAATCTACTACAAGAACAGGAGACATAGGAGTTGAAATCAATTTTTTATTTGAAAATTATAAAAATTATTCTATTCGCTCTCTAAATTCAAAATTGCATGTTTTGCAAGTTAAGAAAAATCAGGAAAAATTTAATGAAGTGTTTTTCCCTCATCATCAAAAGGAGCATCCCATAGATAGTCACTCTTCCTTATCTAGGATGGAAGTAGCATATCGAAGAGATGGAGAAGCTGCTACAATTTCACAACCATGGAAATCATGGCCTACATGTATGGTTCAAAACAATTCCTCTCCATTTTATTACTTTCATAATCCATTATTAAATACTCCCATGTTATGGAAGCCATGTCAATCTCAATTAACCCCCACCAATCTTGTCTACAAGTTTGGCATGGTTCATCTTATGATTACATGGATAGTCTCCCACATCTTGCAACACAAACACATCATCCATATTATTTTCCAACTTTTCAACAACATCTTCCTTGTCTATCAAAACCATCCACACAACCCAATCAACTACATCATCAAAATGCCCCATGCCCTACACAATTTCCTGCACAACTCATTTCACACCCTCACAGTAATAAACTAGTAAAGCATGCTTACAGTGTTGAACTGCAAAATTTACCTACCCTTCCCACCCATTCTATCTCACATGCACCATTGAAGAAAACTTATATTGAAATTGGGAATGTTTCAAATCCAAAAATTGTAGAAGTTATGGAAGGAAATAAGGTTTCTTCTAGTCTGCATCAACAAGTCATTTTAAAAACTCAAGAACTTCATGATATGATGGCTATGGGAAATCAAGAAAGTAAAAGATATATTGGAGATTGGTTTCACTCCATCATTTGTTTGCAGCATCACTCCATACTTCAACAATTTTTGACACCATCTTTTCAAGGGAAGTTGGATTCTCATGCCCTACTATTTATTAACTTACATTTTTCAAATTTGGGTATATACATACTTGAGGCCTTATTTTGAAAATGGCTCCACTGGAAGTACTCTTACACGTAAGCATATTCATTTTAAAAGCAGGGTAATATATATATATATATATATATATATATATATATATATATATATATATATATATATATATATATATATATAGTTGTTTTTGTTGCAACACATTGTGGAAATCATCATCGGTGATAAAAGTTTTAATTTATTTTTGTATTTAGATATTTTATATTGAAAATAAAAATTATAAAAACACTCATATTCATTTTTATTACCAATTTGGAAAAATTTCTTGAACATCATATTTTTTGGCTTGCGGGCTTGATGAAAGTTATGTAAACATAGCCGAGACAGTCATGTTTTGAGGGACCAAAACGAAATATTTTTAAAACCAGTTTCTATGCTAAGTATCACTTTATGTATAATTTAATCCCCAATTTTAATCACTCAATTTGGATTTGAAATGAAAAAGGTATAACCAAAACATTAACAGGGTGTCTAGTAGGTAGCTCAGGAACAAAGTTGGGATAGTCAGTTTTTGGAGGCCTAAATGACTATATTTTTAAAACCTATTCCTGTGGTATATTCCCCTATGAATCTAGTTTACAAGTGAAGTTGAATCACTCAATTTCGATATCGAATGAGAAAGTTATGACCATAATATTGTCTGTCTATCATAAATCTACACTTTTAAAACTCTGTTTTTCCAATTGTTCACTTGCGTATTTGACCCATCAATTCTTTTTGTCTTCAAAACCAGTTTCTATTAGAGATAAATAAATGAATCTAATTTAATTTCCAATTTGAATCAGCTCAATCCATCATCAAAAGCAAAATTTATGCTTAAAATATACACTGCTACTCTAAGTTGGGAAATCGAAAATGACTCTGTTATGCAGGTCATCATAAGTAAATTTGATAGATCATCTCATGAATTTTTCGAAACCAGTTTCTTTTGGTGATATAATTTTGAAGTAGCTCTCATTTGGATTTGGAATCACTTAAATCAGATGAAAAACAAATGAGTTATGATTAAAACACTGTTGGTTAGTATGGTCGACCATTGCTCTCTTGCAGGTGACAAATAATTTTTTCTTTGCTTATATTTCTGTGGATTTGTTTTACAGAGTAACTACTTGTTATTTTTTTCATATGTATTGGATTATGAGGGCCTGATCACCTCTCTTATTCCATGATTTCATGTTTTATTGTAGGTAGACACTCGTTTTTTGCAGGTTCTAGGAGAATAAAAGAAGTCAATTTATGAATGAGCAATTCTTAAAAGAAATGTTAATGAAAAAATGGAATTTCATCCAATTCATTACCTAACGGATTCATAACTAAATAAATGGAGAATTGATTTCCATTTGAAGATTCATGTCACTGCTGCCAAAACATTTTTCCGAGACATCATTTTTTTCCCATTGAAAAATTGATATTCCCTTAGGAAATAACATCATAGTTGTTGTAATTTAATTTATTTATATATTTACTATTTTTAAATAAAGTGTTGTTTCTTTTATGATTTCTCTTATGTTTTTGTGTTTTAGGTGTTGCTTCCTTCAAAGTTGTAGATTCTATTCCGTTGGCGAATGAACAGTTGTTGTTCAGTTAATTGAACAGTTGTTGTTCGGTAGAACAAACAACTCTGATTTGTTTTTGAGTGTAATTAATAATTGTTGTTCAATCAATTGAACAGTTGATGTTCAATCAATTAAACAACTCCAATTTCTTTTTTTTTTCGTATTTGGTTATTTAATCCATTAAACAACACTGATATTTTTTTTGTATTTTTATATTTTGTTGTTCAATCCATTGAACATCAATGATTTCATTTTTCGTATTTTTCTGTTCAATCGATTGAATGATTGTTATTCAATCAATTGAACAACACCAATTTCTTTTTGCATGTCTTGTTGTTCAATCAATTAAACAACACCAACTTACTTTTGTGTGCATGTTGCTATTCAATCGATTAAATGATTGTTTTTCAATCAATTAAACAACACTTATTTTTGTGTGCATATTGTTGCTCAATCGATGGAACGATTGTTGTTCATTCAATTGAACAACACTTATTTTTTGTGTGTGTATTGTTCAATTGATTGAACGATTGTTGTTAAATCAATTGAACAACACTTTATGTGTTTTGTTGTTCAATCAATTGAACAACACTTATTTGTTTCCATGTTTTTTTGTTGTTCAATCGTTTGAACAATTGTTGTTCAAACAATTGAATAACACTCTTTCCGTATTTGATATTCAATCGATTGAATATTGTTGTTCAATCAATTGAACAACACTTTTACTGTTTTGTTGTTCAATCATTTGAATGATTGATGTTCAATCAATTGAACAACACCTTTTGCGTGTTTGTTGTTCAATCAATTGAACAACACTTTTGGTGTTTTGTTGTTCAAATAAATCGAATGATTGTTTTTCAATCAATTGAACAACACTTTGGTCATTTTATTGTTCAATTGATTAAACGATTTCTGTTCAATCAATTGAACAACACTTTTTGCGTGTTTGTCGTTCAATCGATTGAACAATTGTTGTTCAATCAATTGAACATCACTTTTTGCATGTTTGTTGTTCAATCATTTGAACGATTTATTTTCAATCAATTGAACATATTTTTTGGTGTTTTATTGTTCAATCGATTGAACGATTGATGTTCAATCAATTGAACAACACATTTTGTGTTTTTTTTGTTCAATCGATTGAACGATTGTTGTTCAATCAATTGAACAACACTTTTTGCATGTTTCTATTCGATCATTTAAATGATTATTTTTCAATCAATTGAACAACACTTTTGGTGTTTTGTTGTTCAATCGTTTGAAAGATTGCTATTCAATTAATTGAACAACACTTTTGGTATTTTTTTGTTCAATCGTTTGAACAATTTCTGTTCGATCAATTAAACATCAATTTTTGCGTTTTTATGATTTTTTTGTTCAGTTGATTGAACGATTGTTGTTCAATCAATTGAATAACACTTTCAGGTTTTTATGATTTTGTTATTCAATTGATTGAACGATTGTTTTTCAATCAATTGAACAACACTTTTGAGTTTTTGTTCGATTTTGTTGTTCAATCAATTGAATGATTGTTGTTCAATCGATTAAACATTTGTTGTTCAATCAATTGAACATCATTTTTGCATTTTTTATTTTATTTTTCTTTTCAATTGATTGAACGATTGTTGTTCAATCAATTGAACAACACTTTTTCATTTTTTCTATTTTGTTGTTCAATCAATTGAACGATTGTTGTTCAATCAATTGAACAACACTTTTGCATTTTTTTGATTTTTTTGTTCAATCGATTGAACGATTGTTGTTCAATCAATTGAACAACACTTTTTGTGTTTTTGTGTTGTTGTTCAATCGATTGAATGATTATTGTTCAATCAATTGAACAACACTTTTTGAGTGTATGATGTTCAATCGATTGAATGATTGTTGTTCAATCAATTGAACAACCCTGATTTTGCTTTTTGTGTGTTTGTTGTTTAAATCGGTAGAATGAATAACTATGATTTCTCTTTGTTGTTTCATCACCGGTCATTATTTTTGCCATTTTTCTTTCTCTTTTATGTTTCGAATAAAAATCATCTACTTGGATTTGGAATTTGTACCTAAGATAAAGGAAAAACAGTAATATTAATACCATTATGACTTGTAAAACCTTTGATATTTATCTTTATTCTGAAACTGACCTAGTTCACCTATATAATGATGGGTTGAATATCTTCTCTTTGGACATATCATAAAACGATTTATTATCTTAATACCATGTTGGTTTATCTTTCACACTTTCAATTGATAAATCCCTTTCATATAATGATGTGGGGGTAAAAGTATAACTTTCATTGGCATTTTTTTACTTCTTACGTCATCCCTGACTCTTAAAGAGTAAATGAGCCTCCCTCTTTTTACAATAAAAGCATCAAACTATGAAAATATGAAAATATAGAAATTTAACTTGAAATTTTTTGGGTTTGTGTATTTTAATGATACCTCTTTGCTATAAAAGAATCACAAGAATTCAGTCCATAGTTTTAAAGATAAACACAAATCGATTTTTGCACTGTATAAAAATGAAATTGTAAGCCTTAAATGAGAAACAAAGTAGAAAACACATCCTTGCAAAAACCTAAAGAAATCCTTCCTTTCTGCCGATTCAAACAACTTTTCCTTTAGGGATCTCATTATAATAGAGAGTGTAGCAACCTTTGTCTTCTCCCACAAAATAACTCACATTGTTGATCTATGGTTAGCATTTGTAACCCTTGCAGCATTCTTTAGTTCATTTTGAGTCAAATAGTCCAGTCTTCTGCCTTTTCTTGTATCTCGTTCACTTCTTTTATTGGTGCACACTAATTCACGATATAATATCATCTTGAAGTCATCACATTATGGAACCAACTTACAAAATCAGTATGTTAATGAATAAAATAGGATCCCTGTTTCAGACGTCCTCTGGCAATGAATATGCCTATATGTACAATCAATACGACAATCAATACCCTCATAACATAGCATGATCTTGGTATGCTTCTCTATGGCCCATAATTTTCCTCCCCTTTGATTATTCATTAGGACCTTTGTTTCCAATCTCTCCCCATTTCTATCAATATAAGGATACCAATACCCCCAACATTGTAGTAACAAGGGAGATAATTGAGTTATAATAAGAGGACAACACACCAAAAACAAATAAATTTGAAGTAAGATAAATAAAATAATATACAAATTCATATTCAAGTTTAGTCTAAGTTGTTAAATAACACACCTGAATTAGAAGGATTTGCACTTGTAGAACCCCAATGTAATACTAATGGTGATTATCGGACAAAGAATCTAGTCAAACTTTGTTGGGACTTATCATTGGTAGGTTTCTTGGGTCTCCCAACCGTGCCATTCCTCAGCCAAATATCCTCATGCGAAGCCTCATTTGTATTAGTAGTAGTAGTGTGCTTCTTTGGTTTCATGTGTTCATTTAGAGAACTAAAAATATTACCACTTGTTGGCACTAAACAAAACCATTTATTACATCATATACATTCCATTCTCACTTTTTTCATGTCCTTATAGTTTGCAAGTGTTCCTTCCACCACCTTGAACAAATTAGGCTCTTGTGCCTTGTTGAAATCATCTAGAAGTTTTATTGCTTGATTAATATGAAATTTATATCCAACAATCAATTTCTATTGTACTTCGTTGCATGAAGGAATTTCACTACCACTTGGCATTGAAAGGCATTGTTGACGAGCCCCTATTTTCATATGATGGTTTTTTAAGTTGCACAATGTTCACATTTCCAAGGATACATCACCTATTCCATAATCAATGCCACAAATTTCACAATGGATCTTTACCTTAGATTCTCCCTTTTCTGAATATACTTTTGGAGTAATTTTCTCATTGGACTCTTCCATTGGACTTTTCACTTTTTTTCCCAAGATGCCAATACATTAGGATGAAAAACTATGGCTTGTTCCACTGACAAAGATATATTTTCAACTCTTGGTTATTTATGAAGAGGTCCCTCCACATTCCCTTCAATGTTTTCAAAGATTGGTATTGTTTCCATTACATTTGAACCCTTTGTTTCCACATCAAATGTGCCTAGTTTCCTCTTGATGCCTAAAAGTGTTGTATAAACTTTCCATTTTTTCTCTTGCTTTGGATTTAAAGTTAATACATCCTGGATAAAATCAAAAGGGTATCCAATGATTTCATCATCCACAATTTCATCATGGATTTTAGTAAATGTACAACCTTCTCGACACTTGACCATGCCAATGATAGAATTCTCTTCACCAGTATCAATTTTACATCCACGGCAAATCTATGCAGATCAACCCCGAAGGGAATCTTTTAAAGCTCATCAGCGAAACTAGCAAGGACTAACCCTAAAGGCATCATGGAGAATTGACCCTATGACCTCCCGATCAGAGAGGTACTTAACAATAGGGACTATACTAGTTGAGCTAACCCTTTGTGCTTACCGGTAGCAATTTTATAAAACAACTCCATCTATTTTTTCACATAAATAGAAAAGTAAGTAAAATTCCACAAGCATATTGGTTTATTATAAAATAAAGAGCAAGGAAGAAAAGTATGAACTTTCAATTCAAAGCTCCAAAAAACGTGAAGAAATATTACTATTTGGATGAAAAACCTTGATTCAAAATGTATTATCAGTGGATTCCTCAAATGGAACTAAAACCAGAAATAAAATAGAGTACTAAAACAAATTTGAGAGATGATTTATTGAATCAAACATTGACAAACTTATAGGCAAGCTTAGGCCCTAGATTTGCCTCAATTTTGGCCTTATTGACATCATTTTTTGTGTGTCCTAAAGAGGTCAAAACCAAACCTTTGTAGCTTTTACTGTTCATTGGTATCAAATGCATTTAATTCATTTTATTGTTCGTTGGTATCTAAGGCTTGTGAGAGATAATGGCATTTCTTTTTAATGTTTTTGGAGCTATCAATGGATAAGGAGAGTTCTTGATCTCTCATATAAATAAGAGAAGCAGTTTAGGATTAGATTAGAATTTAAAAAACTTTACATGCATTCTTAGCCATAAATAGGCTAGACATCTTAGCATATGAAGATCTAAATGTAGCCTAGATTGATTGAAAGAAAAATATTCCTAATATTTTTTCTTAAATATTTATTATCCTTTATTAAAATAGAATTATAATAAATGATTTATTGTTCTTAAATTGTTTAATTTTAATCAAAAGTTAATAGGTTCGAAAACACATAAAATATACACTTATTCAACAGAATAATCAGGTTTCCAATGTGTTGGCATGCCACTAGGCTATTACAAAAACCTATAGAACCAAGGTCCTTGACACAATTTGGTTGAAAGAGGAGGAAGCCTTAATAAAATGGGAAGTCCTACCAAAAAATTACTGTAGGTTCCAACCTTCCATCCATAATTAGGTATGGCTAATCTTGAGCATATGAAAAAACTCACCTCCTCCAACTACCAAGGCAACTGAAACACAAATGCATCTAACTAGTGCTACTGTAGAAAATTGCACTGGATGAGGTGGTAGTTTCTTTATAGAAAGCTTAAAAAATGTCATAGGCCACACCCCAAGGGTCAAGTAACAATAACTGTCATGGATGGAAAAAATTAATGATATGTTTCCCTAATCTAATTTTTCCAACATATCTTATCTAGGCATGCCTTTCATTCATCAAAAAGAAAAAAATAGTAGCATATGTCAGAGATCAGTGTATTAACTGGAGTGGTGACAACAACAATTGATGAGTTTCCAGTAATTTTTATGTTTATTATTGAAAATAAATTCAGGAGAACTATTGTAGGGTTATTTCTAGCATATTTCAGAGTTCACAACTTGTAAACAACAACCTATTACAGGAAGAACTACCTAATTGAGCATGTTTGACCTTCCAACATATGCATGTGTGCTATACCAAATAGAAAGTAGTAAATTGGTTTAGGATCTGTGCATTGATGATGTTGTTTCGTGGGTTTTCCATGGTTTTAACATGACATTGGCTATATTTGTGAAGGAGAAGTGATCTAGAGAAGGTTTGGGACTTATGATTGTTGAAAAAAATGTTATTGTGGAAGAGCAAATTTAGGGTGACAACTTTTGCATGATAGTTGTCCAGCAGTAATCCCATCACTTGCACACTACAATCCTATAGAGGGCATGTCTTAGTGTCTTTTTGGCTTGTTTGAGGATCTGAAATAGTAGGCAATACTTTATTCCCAGGTTTATTTTTATCATATTAGATAGCAAGATCAGTGGGCACGGGTTTTTTAGGAAGAATTTGTTTACAACCTATTGGTGATTTATTTTTGGCAAACAACAAGTCACTCAAATTTAAAACTACATACATAAGTTATTAGTCCATTTTGATTCTTTTTCCCTATGCAAGGGATAAAAAATTTCCTTGGGCATCTTACAACAGAAGGTTTTTTTCATTGTCCTTCCATCCAAATCAAACAAATTGCTTCCACCACAACACACCATGGAACTTACACAGCTTGTAATGTGTTAATCATTATGGTCTAATTTAGTCTCTTGATTAACACATTGAATAAATTCAATTATGTTGTGTCATTATCTCTTTGAATCCTATTGTTGATTATATGTTCAATTGTGTTGCCAAGGTTTTGGTTTTATTTTCCGTGCACTTATTTTAAACTCTTGTTTTGTCTTAAGGTACACATTCATTTCATTTCATTTGTCTGATCACTGTTGGATTTAGTTTAACAAATTTGATCTCAACCATAAAAATTCAAATCATGAATTGACTCTTGTTCTTGAGTGCTTCTAGGAATCTCAAGGGTGGTTTAGTGTGCTAATATGATTGGATTGTTATGTAGATTTACGTATTAGTTAACATCATACACAGGGTTTAGGGACAAACCCCTGAGATTGGAAAAGCACCAATCCAAAGAGAGAGACAGTAATGGTGACATGATTAGTTGTTTAGAGTTATTTCCTAAGTCAATTGGTGCACATTCATGTAATAACACATCCATATTCCTTAGTCTCCAACTTGTTGATCTAACCTAGTCTCCTCATCCAATTTTTTATAAATATATGCTTGAATATCAAATCACATAGCCTATGGACCTCTAATATCCAGATACCATGTTGTTAAAATAGATTGCAAGAAAGAAACCATGCAATATGTATTTTATATTTTATTAAATAAGAAAAATTTCAATACATGAATTCAAACCTAACAACAATAACTCCAAAACTAAGGGAGTATGTTTGAATGACTTTATTAATTCAATTAGCACCTAGATTGAATTTATTAATTAATATAGACACTAATTATTTATACAAACTTAAGTTAACGATGGTCATTAATCTCTATCAGAGCTAAGGATCACCCAAGGAGAAATACGCTTCATCCTGACTATAAGATGAGAGAGGAAGTCCACTCTTTTGAGCAAGAGAAAAAAAGGGTATTCAAGATGTATATGGGGTTGTGACACACTCAGTACAGAATGAATCAAACTAAGAAGGTACTTTCAAGATGAATTCAAATCCTCCATCAAACTTGAAAAATGCGTGACCAGTGACCAAAAGCTTCTTCAGAAGCAGAGAAAGCAAGTAAGGAGGTTGAAGCTTAATCATGTTTTCAATTCTAAGGGCCTCACAACAATACAAGGGAACACAATTTTGGATGAGGAAAATGGCTATTTGCAACGATCTCCTTTGCCTAATCTAGTGTTAAGTACAAACATGCACTTAATGAATCCAAGGATCTAAATGTATCATAGATATAGTAGTTTTTCCAAATTGTGAGTCCTGATTTTTGGAAGATGCCATAAACGTTTAGATCATTTCTTCATCTTATGATGGAAATCAAATAGGTAGTCTCGGGTTTTGGTTTGCATACACTGAAGGCCTGAAGTAAATACTTTTAATTTTAATAGAATTTTATTATCCATTTAACATGTTCTTTCATTTTGATATTATTTGAAAAACAAGTCTTATCATCAATTAATATTATCCCATATAAACTGCTTCATGGAAAACTGTACTACTCAATAGCACATAATAATAAATTTTGCATTTATTAAATATTTCAAACTACTAATTAAGTATATTAATTCATGATAAGATAAGATAGGTTCATTAGTGTCCAACTAATGACCAAAGGTAGTTCAACGGACTGCTCAGTGCAAAAGTGGCAACACATAGTGGGAGTGCAAAGGTTGGTATCTAAGCATAACTAACACAATACCAAAAATAATAAATACAATGATTTGGACACAGGTACAAGGGAAATGTACAAAATGATCTAAATTCCCACTATCAAATGAAGGAGAGGGTGTTCTCCTTTGAAGTTTAAAGGGAATCTCTCTTACCATTTGAGACCAAAAGGAAAGAAACATTGTATAGATGACTAGCCAAAGGAGATGGATCTGGTCTGGGGATGTGTCTCTCTTTGGAAGAGGTGGCCCTCTTCCATGTGGTGGTAGGAGGGGGTTACCTACGAATCTGGCACAAACATCAACTCCACGTGGGTGTCACTACAAGGGGTTAAGTTGTCTCCCGAACATGAATGGTTCTACAATTTGCTTGCCTCTTGTTGCCCTTATTTAGGAGCACTGGAAAGAAAACCGTTATCCTCCTAGTATTTTCCTTTCAAGGGGGATGGGGGGGATGGTAGGAGAATGTGAGTTGTGGACCTGATAACCTCTCCCAAGTATAAGGTTTGGCATCTTTAGGCTAGGCACTAACAAAAGGTGGAGAGGGAGTTATGGCACTCCCTGAATATAATAGAAGCGACCATGTATCTCATTGGAATAGAGACACCTAAAAATGTAGTGTTCCCTTATCTCCATCTCCTATATATGGCATATCCAACATAACTTTTCCTCTTCTGACATTTGGTATTTAACTTCCTCTTGAAGCTTATCAGTGCACACTCAAAACTAACCTAAGGGGATCCTAATTCCATGCATCAAGTGTCAAAGAGTGTAAGTGGATCAACCCTATAAATTTGTCTCTAAGAGCCAACAAGTTCTCTACATAAAAGGGAATTTTTGGTCTCAAATCCCCAAGAGGGTAATCCAAGTGACCTAGATACCACTTGTACATATCCTCCCGGAAAATCCCATCCATATCTTGCTTATTAGAGAAAAAGTGACTAGGAGCATCCAAAGTATGTTTGAATGGGTGAAGATGGTCTATCAATATATTGATATATCAAAAGAAACAAGAAACTTATAAACACCAACACTGTGCTCTCCCAAAAGCGGGGGGAAATTGGGCAATGGCCTCCAAAGATAAATAAGCAAGATATGGGTCCTAGTCTCTCCCTAATATTGAGTAAATTTTTAAAGAATATAAAAAAAATCTACCATTCTAAAAGTAGTCTGGATCCAGAAAGGGTTTATTGAAAACTATGTATGGATAATGGACTAGGGGATCATCCTCTTGCATTTGATGATGCAACACAGTAATTGGGTTTGCACTCAAGGTCAATATAGCCTCACCTAAGGCCCAATCTAACCTGAGTAAGCTTGAACTCCATACCTGAGTAAGAATATATCAATCCTTCCCTTGGAGATAACTTTGGTATTAATTTGTAATATCTTAAGCCACAACCCTCAAGTAGTTACACAAAATAAAACCAGTAGTGGTTTTTATTGCAGCAGAGTTTGATCCTTTAGCTTGAGGATGAAATAAAGGTTTATAAAAGGAGGAAAGGTCTAGGGAATTACTTGAAAGAACCTGTAGAAGTGTTTTCAACATATGATTTATATTTTCGTGCAGTAGTGAATTCTAGTGATACCTCAAATTTTACTGACCCTTGTTCTGATCCTAACTTGTGGAACGATTGGCATGAATTTGAAGAGAAATGTGGAAATGAGTATACCTCCAGAAATTCAAGATGAAACCCTTCATTTTCCCAACATAAAAGAGCCTAATAGAACCCTCTCTACAAATGCGCTCATGCCTTCACTGCAACCCTCCTTGTGATTATGAGTCAGTAACCGAGACTATTATGAAGACCAAAAAGAGGATTAGTACCAGCTATAAATGTGGTTATAAGGTCAGGCATGATGACCGATATCAGGATCTGCCTTTGGGTCAGAGTCAATCGGAGTCAACAAGATGTTTTGAGGCAGCGACATGACCATTATTTTGAGGTAAGGGCTATTCTTTCTTTCGAGTCTTTTTGATAGATTGGTTCTTTTGAACATTGATATGTTGGTTACAAGGGATATGTAAAGTTGAAACCATTTAAATATGGAATCACCCTTCCTTCGATGTAGATATTTTGGATTCCTCTCACGTAGATCAGTCTTCAAGGACACTTCGAGAAAATGCTACTCCAGGTCTTAGATAAAAATCACAGATAAGCCTTGTTCAGAACCCTCGATGAACCCTATCACATAGATCAGTCTTCAATATTTTTGATTCGTCTCACACAGATCAGTATTCAAGGATGCTTCAAGAAAATTCTATTCCAAGTCTTGGCTAAACTTTCACATATAACACTTGTTTAGAACGTGTTCAAAACCCTTGGCAAACCCTCTCACAAAAATTAGTCTTCAAGATTTTGGATTCCTCTCACACAGATCAATCTTTAAGGAGGTTTCAAGGAAATGTTGCTCTAGGTCTTGGCTAAAGATCACAGATAAGCCCTATTCAGAATGTGTTCAGAACCCTCGACAAAATTGTTGTCATACCTTCACTACAAAATAATGCGCTCATGGGCACGATAGCACCACTAGTCAACTCTATTTTTTTTATTTTTTCTTTATATGCTCTCTTTTTTTATGCGGTTGGCCACATTACTCAATAAAAAATACTCTAAAATACTTGTATTCCTATATGGTATATAAAAACCTAAAATCCCCTTATTATATATTCAATATAATGTTTTGTGAATTTTTAATATTTTTTACCCCAATATGAACGCACGTGATATAGTATTTCTTTGTCAGTGAAGCCCCTGTGTTACACACTCATCAAAGACATGGAATATTCCTCTTGAAATCATTAAAAACATGTCATAAAATATGTTGGGTCCCCATAATACTAGTGATTACCCCATTACTATTGTAGTTATACCCCTTATTAATATTTTTGTGCCCCTATTGCCCCCATATTGTTATTACCGTGCCCCATAGAATCCCTCTATTGTTATTTTTGTGGCTTTATATTATTATTGTTAGGTCGGCTGGATTATATTGTGACTCCTTAGACTCCTATATATAGAAAGGAGGTTTTGTCATTTGAATGATCCAAGAATTGTTCATTTATGTAATGTAAAGGAGGTTTCCCCCTCGAAGAGGCTGAACTATAAGGCATTGATCTATCTTTTCTATCTTTTCTTGAGCTGGTTCCATAACATTTGCTATCAGAGCTTTGGATTCTAGGGTTTCGCTGCTCCAAATAGGTCATCGTGGAATGTTCACTATAACTTTTTTCTGCGATGTTTCAGACGTTGAAAACAAAACCCATTTGAGAAGAAATTGCGTTGAACCTCGGGTCCGAATTTCAGAGCTTTTCACGCTATATTTGTGGAGATATGATCTGAGGAAGTTTGTCTTTTTGCAGACTCCTGAATTACATTCCAAACAGGTGACCTGGGGAAAATCTTCATAACTTTCTTTTTGAGCATTGGATTGAAATTTCTCAAGAAGGTACAAAAAGAGGACGGACTATAGTTTTCTTGTATATATTTTTCAGAGTCAAAGGTCGAAACAGTGACATGTGGCACTTCATACAAGTTCGCTCTACTGAACTAGTCTACAATCAGGTCAATACGGGAGATTGTGCATAACTCTTTCTTGGAGAATCCAATTTGGATCAGACTAGTGTCATTGGAAAGAGGACACAGAAGGCTACTATAAGTCACAATTTCAAAACTGGATGATTCGAAATTATAGAGATACATCAGATTCAATATGAAGCTTCTACAAAGTGAAAAAAGGTGTGTAGTTTTTTTTTAAATTTTTGCGTAAGCTTGGTTTGAAGGAATTCAAAGGGCATAGTAAAGCATTATTATCAGTAATTGATTCCCCGAGGAAAGAAAATGCAAACACCTAGTAAGCAACCTGTAAGCTCTAGCATGACTTATGAAGAAGAGGAAGAAATGCAACATGATATAGCAAAATTACGAGACCAAGTGCAACAAGTGTCACTTGCACAAAAAGGAACAGAATCTAAGATGGATGGTCTAAAGAAATATGTAGAAGCTAAGATGGATGGTTTAAAGAAAGGCGTAGAAGCTAAGATGGACAATTTGAAGATAGATTTGAAGACAGACATGGAAGAATTGAAGAAGTTGCTACAAGAAAGGGTCACTAATGGTGAAAGGGTAGTAAAGGAAACTCATGATGAGAACAAAAGAAATGTTAATCAAGATTCCATAGACTCTAATGTTGGATCGAAGACCCACCATATTCCAAAAATCGATATGAGAAAGTTTGATGGCAAGGATACCGCAACATGGATATTACAGGTGGAGCAATTCTTCGATCTCAATAATGTGCAAAACACACAAAAGGTACATATGGAAACTTTATATTTGGAACCAAATCAGTTTGTATGGTATCAATGGCTTTGCTCTCGTAAATAATTTATCACTTGGGCAATTTTTACGGAAGAATTGATAGCACATTATGAGGATACAAAAAGCAACATGTTTTTTATCCAATTGATAAGTCTCAAACAAAAGGGTTCAATAATGGAGCTCATTGAGGAGTTCCAAAAATTGAACACAAGGGTAAAAGATATTCCAAAGGAGCATAGGATTGATGTGTTCATAGGGTCTTTAAAGGATAATATCCAACATGATGTTCACCTTTGGGAACCTGATTCATTAGAGAAGGCATTCAGGTTAGCAAGAAAAATGGAAAGCAAAATTATGGCAACCAGGAAGCATACCACTCACAACTATAAAGACAGAAGTGTTGTTGCCCCTAGTCTTCCACAAACTATAAGGTTGACACCACAAAAATTGGAAGAAAAAAGAGCAAAAGGGCTTTGTTACAGTTGTGATAGCAAATACACTAAAGGTCATAAGTGTGCTGAGAAGAAATTATTCTACATAGATTGTGAAGAGGAAGAAGAAAAGGAGCAAGAAAGGTCAAAAGAAGAGGATATACTCCAGGAACAAAGCCTAGATGAAGAAAAAATAAATCCGACCATATCTTGTAATGCATTGGCGGGAATTACCACTCCTCAAACCATCAAGATAGAATGACAAATCAAGAAGAAAAAGGTAATAGTGTTGATTGATTCAGGAAGCACCCACAATTTTATTCATTGTAAGGTAGCAAAAGAATTGAATTGCTTCCTATATCCAGCACCAGAGTGTCAAGTGATGATTGCAAATGGAGGAACAATAAAGTGCTCTGGAAAGTGCCATAATATCAAGATATCCATGGGAGAATATGTATTGACTAGCCCAATGCTTTCCATTCCAATGGGAAGTGCTGATGTTGTACTAGGAGTCCAATGGCTACAATCCTTGGGTACAATAACTTTTAATTTTCAAGAACTTTTCATCAAATTTTCTATGGAAGGAAAGGAAGTTGAATTAAGGTGTATTGCAGGGAAGTCAGGAAAGATAATCAACTCTAATGGTATGACAAAGCTTCTAAAAAGGGAGCAAAGAGGTGTAATTGCACAATTATGTTCGCTAGATGTTTCCACATCGGAATCATCTATTTCTCTAGATCTCCAAAAAGTCTTGGACAATCATTCCAAGGTATTTGAGACTCCCAAAGGTCTCCCACCTATGCGCGATCATGATCATGCTATTCATCTGATTCGAGGAAGTTTTCCTCCAAACATCAGGCTGTACAGATATCCTTATGTCCAAAAGAGTGAAATTGAATGTATGGTTGCAGAAATGCTAGAGGCTGGTATAATTCAACCGAGTCAAAGTTCTTTCTCTGCTCCAGTAGTATTGGTGCACAAGAAGGATGGATCATGGTGCATGTGTCCAGATTATAGGGAGCTCAAAAAGCTCACTATTAAAGATAAGTTCCCCATTCCTGTCATTGATGAATTACTGGATGAATTGCATGGATCAATTTACTTCACCAAGTTGGATCTTCGTTCAGGATATCATCAAATTAGAATGAAGATTGAAGACATTCCGAAAACAGCATTTAGAACTCATGAGGGTCATTATGAATTTTTGGTCATGCCTTTTGGCCTTACCAATGCACCTTCAACATTTCAAGGTTTGATGAATTTAATTTTCAAACCATTCCTTAGAAAATTTGTGTTAGTATTTTTTGATAATACACTAATCTACAGCAAGTCTTGGAAGGATCATGTTGAACATGTTGACAGGGTGCTACAACTATTGGAGGAGAAACAATTATATGCAAAAAGATCCAAATGTTTCTTTGGAGTCCAGGAGGTGGAATATTTAGGTCATATTGTATCTCATGAAGGAGTTAAGGTAGACCCTAGCAAAATTAAAGCCATTAAGGAATGGAAGATCCCCACATCCATAAAGCATCTACGAGGATTTCTCGGGTTGACAGGGTATTACCGCAAGTTTGTTAAGAATTATGGGAGAATAGCAGCACCTCTAACAACATTATTGAAGAAAGATGCATTTTCATGGACTCTGGAAGCAATAAAGGCCTTTGAACATCTTAAAGAGGCAATGTGCCAAGCACCGGTCTTAGCTACACCGGACTTCACAAAAACCTTTATTGTGGAATGTGATGCTTCAGGAAATGGAATTCGTGTTGTTCTAATGCAAGATGAAAGACCCATTGCTTTTGAAAGTCGTCCAAACAAGGGAAAGTTTTTAAGCAAAGCTATTTATGAGAAGGAAATGTTGGCAATACTCCATGTACTAAAGAAATGGCGACCCTACCTAATGGGAAGACACTTCAAGGTAAAAACGGATCATGATAGCCTTAAATACTTTTTGGAACAAAGATTATCCTCTGAAGAGCAACAAAATTGGGTCACAAATATGTTGGGTTATGACTTTGAAATCATCTACAAAAAAGGGAAGCAAAATGTGGTGGTAGATGCACTCTGAAGAAAGGATGAGGATGTGGAAGCATTGTTGTGCACCATTTCTATTATCCTACCAGATTGGATAAATGAAGCAAGGGAGGAGTGGAAGAATGACGAAGAAGTGTGGGCACGTATTCGAAAGTTACAACAAGATTCCAGTACGTCTGATACATTTAGCTGGAAAAATGATTTGTTATGGTACAAAGATCGCTTATACCTCTGTAAGAATTCCTAGCTAAAACAAAAGATTCTTATGGAATTTCACACTTCTCCCTTAGGAGGGCACTCAGGATTTTTAAAAACTTACCACAGGGTTAAGAAGGAATTTTTTTGGGATGGCCTTAAATCAGATATTCAAAAGTTTGTGGCGGAAATTTTGGTTTTCCAACAAAATAAAGTTGAAATAATTAAGACACTGGGTCTATTACAACCTTTATCCATTCCAAGCCAACGTTGGGAGGAGGTTTCAATGGACTTTATCACAGGTTTACCCAAGTCTGAGGGAAAGAGTGTCATCATGGTGGTAGTTGACAGACTTACCAAGTATGCACACTTTTGTGGATTATCACATCCATTTAAAGCCAGTACAGCCTCTACTGCATTTATGGAAACAATTCAAAAGCTACATGGAAACCCGAAGATTATTGTAAGTGACAGAGATCCCATTTTCACTGGAAATTTTTGGACAGAATTATTTTCTTGTCTTGGTACTCAATTAGCTCATAGCTCATCTTATCATCCTCAATCTGATGAGAAAATTGAGATAGTAAACAAATGTTTGGAAGGATATCTTCGTTTCTTTGTATCTGATAAACAGACACAATGGGTCAAATGGTTGCCTCAGGCTGAATGGTGGTATAACACTTCCTTCCACACAACAACAAAAATGACCCCATTTATGGCACTTTATGGGTATCAACCACCATCCATCACATCATATTTAAGAGAAAATTTTAAGGTTCAGGTTGTTGAACATCACATTGAACATCAACAACAAGTCCTCCAACTCTTAAAGGATAACCTTGTGTTGGCACAGAATAGAATGAAACAACAGGCAAATCAACATCGCAGTGAAAGAAGTATCGATGTAGGTGATTGGGTATTCCTACGGCTACAACCATATAAGCAAATGTCCCTCAAGAAAGCTAAGAAGGATAATAAATTATCACCAAAGTATTATGGTATGTACAAGGTGTTGCAAAAGATTGGTACTATGGCATACAAATTGGAGCTTCCTGCAACTTCTCGATTGCACCCAGTTTTCCATGTTTCATGTTTAAAGAAGGTTATAGGCGACAAGCTCCCAGTTCAAACAATATTGCCAGAACTTGACGAGGAAGGAAAAATTATATTGGAACTGGAAGCAGTCATAGAAACAAGAACTCGACAGCTACGAAATCGATCAATTTCAGAGTATCTTATCAAGTGGAAGAATTTATCCATTAAAGATTCCACATGGGAGGATGAGAATTTTATGCAGAAGTATCTAGAACTACTCAAGCGTTGAGGATGACACTTTTTTGAAGGAGAGGGGCATGTTGGGTCCCCATAATACTAGTGATTACCCCATTACTATTGTAGTTATACCCCTTATTAATATTGTTATGCCCTTATTGCCCCCATATTGTTATTATTGTGCCCCATAGAATCCCTCTATTGTTATTTTTGTGGCTTTATATTATTATTGTTAGGTTGGCTGGATTATATTGTGACTCCTTGAACTCCTATATATAGAAAGGAGGTTTTGTCATTTGAATGATCCAAGAATTGTTCATTTATGTAATGTAAAGGAGGTTGCCCCCTCGAAGAGGCTGAATTCTAAGGCGTTGATCTATCTTTTCTTGAGCTGGTTTCATAAGATCACAGATAAGCCCTGTTCAGAATGTGTTCAGAACCCTCGAAAAAATTGTTGTCATACCTTCACTGCAAAATAATGTGCTCACGGGCATGATAACACCATTAGTCGACTCTATTTTTTTTATTTTTTCTTTATATGCTCTCTTTTTTTTATGCGGTTGGCCACATTACTCAATAAAAAATACTCTAAAATACTTATATTCCTATATGGTATATAAAAACCTAAAATCCCCTTATTATATAGTCAATATAATGTTTTATGATTTTTTAATATTTTTTACCCCAATATGAATGCACGTGATATAGTATTGCTTTGTCAGTGAAGCCCCTATGTTACACACTCATCAAAGACATGGAATATTCCTCTTGAAATCATTAAAAACATGTCATAAAATATTCCTCTCACACTCTCTTTAATGCATATGTTACACTCTCCTTAATTAAGGCATGCATACCTCTCCTTAATGACATGGGTTACACTCCTCTAAATGGAATATGTTACTTTTTCATAAGGGATGCATATTACTCCTCCTTTATGACAATATTCTGTTGCTCATCCTATCTATGTGTCTCATGTCTTGTCACTTGGAGGAGAAAGAGGTGCTTTGTGATACCAAAAGTTGGATATATTTGAAAAATATTGTGAGAGGGAGAGACCGGGAGAGTAGCCAAATGATAATATAAATTACTAAGTATCTCTACCCAATGGAGTTGAACATGAGTGGTATTGAGAGGAAGTGAAACTTATCTTCCTCAACTTGCCCTGTATATCTCTCTACTTCTATATTTTATTACTGCTTTTGAGCTTATATAGCTCAAGGGTTCTGAGGGGGTAGGTCTTCTTGGATATGGTTGGGAGGAAAACCAGATGGTTCAAATAATTTGGTTAAGGAATTAGGGATCAAGTATTGCTTCAACAGTTGGAATTGAATATCACATCAGTTTTATAATTAATTTCCTTGAAATTTTAGTATAATATTAGCATAAAGAATTGTACAAATTTTATTTTTTGTCAGCATGAAACTTTGGCTTAAGCTTACGTTATCTGGAAGCTTACTGGCTAAGTCGAGAATGAAGAATAAGAGTAGTCTATATGAATGGATGTTTATACTTCAAGTTGGAAATTTTATTGGTATAATTTATTGTACTAACCTTCATATTGTAGAAAATTGAGGAATAAATGCCAAAAATTGCTAACAATAATTATAATGAAGAATTGAGAATGAGGTTGGGTAATAGTTTCATAACTTATGGTTTTGTGTTGTTTTAATTGAAATAGGTAATTAGATGCATTTTAGAAATGGTTTCATGGTATGTTTACAAAGTGTTTGACAAAATCCCTGAATGAGTAATGCTATCATTTTATATATTTATGCATGAATAAGTGCTAACTTGCAACTTACAAGAGAAGTAAGAAAATGGACATGTACCCAAAATATACCTAGAGGAATTATAGAATCAACCCTTAAAAGAAAATGCAAAAATAATGGCAACTAAAATATGGTTTGGAAGATCAAAGGCTTGAGGTATGTTTGAGGTAATTTTTAGTTATGGCTTATGTATCATTCTTATTAATAATTCAATGTTTTTTTATTCAAGTTTTTGGTATAGTACTATTAGAATTTTGATAGAAAGCCTTAATGGTTGTAGCATTTAGGGTTGCCATGTGTTTGTCAAATTGTAGTAGTGGCTGCAATAAGCTTGTCAAATTATGTCAAAGGAAGTAGCTTATGGGTTGTAAAATGTTTCAAGGACTCATATGGTGGACTTCAAAAAGTGTAAATTCAATGAAAAACTCTTAATAGAATAATTTTGGGTTGTCTTTCCTCGTGTAGAGTTGTAAGTGAAATTTTGCATTCCATGTGTTTGATAAAAGTGGTAAATGACACATTATGGATCCAATTTTTTGTTATTTTAAAGAATTGCATCCCTGGGCCTATTAGATGTGATTCATCCCAAAATACGGGGTATATATGCCATATGGACCTATAGACCCCCATTTGATTCCCAAAAAAGTACTTTTCAGAACCCAGATCGTAAATTTGGGTGATTTTGTAGATTGTTGCTATCAACTGTGTGTATGTTGTTAATTTTTTGGTGAAAGATTAAGATGAATTAGTCCCTATTTTAGTATGCCAACATTTGAAGTCTTAATTATTAATTTTATGAGTTAAATAGGATGAGTAAGAAACTTAAATTGCATGCTTGCAAAGTGTGTGTCAAAAGGCCTCAATGGTTGTAAATTACATGTTTGCAAAGTGTTTGTCAAAATGCCTCAATGATTGTAACTTTTGTGCATATAACTTATTAGATTAAATGTATTAATTTTATTTTAATTTTTTATTTTATGACTAACGAAATCGGTAGCACATCAATTCTTGTATTCACATTACACAGGTCGATCCCTGACGACAACCACTATAACCTCCATGTGCCACTGCACCACCCCCAAGCACGGCACACAGATAAGTCGAGGTTTGAACCTATGACCTGAACAGTGGCATGAACACCTTAGTAGTGTGTTTGTTAGCCAACAATCCACACCCCTGGGGATCGAGTAAATGTCTTACTTACTGTAGCTTTTATGTACTAGAAATTTATGAATATATTATTTAACGGGTCTAGCTTCCTATGCCCGCAAGTTTTTGGAATGTGAAAATGAATTTAATAATTTGCTGAAGTGTAAATATAGAATATAATAGTTGCTACTTTTGTTCTAAAGCTTTCATAAAAAAAGAACAGGGGGGAGGGGGGGTTGTTGTTGGAAACAATTTTACAGTGACTAATTTTGTAGGATATTGTTCAAGTGAGCATGATAAGTTTCATCTTAGTTGCATGTATTCATAGGTGCATTCTTGTGCTTTAATGACTACAACAAACAACTATTGTGCCCAATTTTGGCAAGTCCATTATTTTATTTGGCATTTTTTGAAGAATAATATGCTTTTGAATTTGTAAGTGGTTTCTTTTGCTACAACATTCATTATATGAGTCTCATGATTGAAACAATGGCATTGAGAATTTTTTATTGATGAATCAATAAACATATCATATTTATTATATTTACTAATGAAGAGAGGCATATTCCTCCAATTATTTTGTTACAAGTAGGTTAATACTCATACCCTTATATGTGATTTTTGTGATAGAAGCATAATATTTTAGGTTCTTGTGACATACTTTTCTGGTTATTATGTCAAGATTCAATAAGTGGAACTTATTTAGCATAATATAGGAGATCAAATAGGTTGATCTAGCTTAATGCTCACACATGGAATTATGGTGGAATTTATTTCCATTCTTACTTAGAGCTCACATATAAGTATGAAAATAGCACATGGTTTTCTTAAACTTGAGGAAAAATGTGTTTTGGAATTGGTTTTAAGGGAAAGTTATCCCTGACTTCTTATATTATATTCTTATATTGAAATAGATAAAGGAACATGATCACATGATAACTAAGTTAGTCATATTATGAGTAAAAAAAAAAATTTGAGTAATAGTGTTCAATGTGACCTTTACTTTTCTATACTATTGATGGTTGGTAAGGTGGGACCTTACATATGGTATTAGAGCGAGCTACAACAATATGGCCTAATGGGCCAACATGCTTGCTTATAAGTTGATGATGTATGAATGTTGATTTTGCATGCATGTTGAATTGTTGTGTATGTTGACTTGGGAGCATATTGGTTGCATAAGGGATATTATTATTATGGCATTTAGAAACTCATGAAAGAAAAATAATACTTTCTTATATTCCTTAATATTTTTGTTAAGACAAATTATTGCAAATATGTTAAAATACTTAAAGACATGTTGGGAAAGGATGTGCTTGAGAAGTTGTGGTTAAACCTAAGCATGTTAATGACTTGGTTATCAATGGGCAAGTGAGATATGTGGAGTGAATCCATGGTTTCATATATGTTCAATGCATCATTATCAATGTGATATGGGCTTACTAGCTGAAATTGTATCTACCAAGAAAAATATTGGCCTAATCTAGATTATAGCATGATGACCTTCATGTGTATGATTTGGGAATGTGTAATCAATGTAAGTTTGAGATGCAATTAACGTGATTATTGAGTTTAGCATGTTAATTTTGAATTTTTTATTATCTAAAGTAATGGAAACTTAACAAAAGTTACCTTAAAGGATTTCATTTTTCACTGTGAATGTAGATCCATGAGTAATGTATGTGCATTAATTTCATGTGTTAAAATAGGATTTGGGAATACATTCTTAACGAGTAAGAATGGAATTCCTATGATTTATTTGACATGATGTTGTGTAATTTGAGTTGACATTATGCATCAAATAAATTGAAACTACTCAAATACTAGGTTGTGGTATGAACTTCCTAATAAACAAGAGGCTTAAATGACTTGTGCATGAATGGTTGTGGAAGCCATTTTAAGGAACACTTGAAGGTTATATTTTCCTTAAGTTATGTATGGGTGTGTAATCCATACTAGCATATATCTATGAGCTAATGTATGGGTGTGGAATCCATACTAACATATATCTATGAGATAAGTAATGAGATAAAGTATAGGTGTGGAATCCATACTGGTTAGAATGAACAAATTATTTTGATGGAATCTCATAGACATTATTAAGGAAGATTGATTATATGTAATTACATTTAAATGGATAGAGATTCGTAACATGAATTTTCTTGAGATTTAAATCCATTATTTTCCTTTTATTACAAATGAAGATACTAAGATTGGTATAGTTAACACCATAGGTGGTTTAGAATAATTTATTTTGATATATGGAGTCAAGTGTTAACTAGGTATCTATCCCTTAGTATTGTAATTCTTTTGTATGAGTTGGATTTAAGTAGAATTAAATTTATTTTCAAATTCTTGAAATGTAGGAAAAAATTATTGTGATAAGTTGATGAAATATCTTTTCTATTGGCATAAGACAAATTAGGTCTAGGAAAGCCATAATGGTCTCCTTAATGATTTTATAAATTGCATATTGGTTGAATTTAACTAAATTAATTAGAGAAATTATGAGGATTGAACTCATTAAGTACTTTAAATTATTGTTAGTTAGGAAATTGAGTCAAAATTCATATTGTTTATGAACTTTATGAACTGCTTTCTTGAAATTTGAATAACTTGTAAATTGTTAAGAGAATAACATGTTTTAGAAGATAAATATGTTTTATGGTGAGAAATTTTTTATATTTGAACCTAAAGAGAAAAATAGTTGATTAATGAAAAACTTATTTGAGTTCTTATTTTACAAGAATATGTGTTTGTGATATTTTTTGAGGGAGAAATTGAAGGAGAGTGAGATCACATTTTGATGCATCGGACTTGTTGCATGATTTAGAAACCTAAGATGGTTGTATTGTATGTGGAATGGAAGAGATTGTTGGATTTAGTAATTTGTGCTTGTATGTATACTTATATGACTAGTTATTAGTCCTACAAAAGGTTGTAATCTTTCGAGAGGGTGGAATTTCTCCTTAAAAAAAGAGGCTTAGATTTAGGCTAGAAATTCCCTTGTGATAATCTAAATCTTATTTAAATTCAACAAATTTCTTCATAGTTTGAGAAATGTATGGTTTTCATAGCTTGGTTTTGTGTATGTATTCATAGTAAGGAATAAGACATGAAACCAAATGAATTGATTAATTATTGAATATAAATCATGAGTGATTTTATATTTGTAAAACAGGTTGAATTACAATTATCAAGATAGATTTAATAATAGAGATATATTACCCATACTAAAGTAATAGCTCCCCACCCCAAAGTTAGAAATTTGTTGGTTCAGAAAGACTTAGGAGAAAAAATAGCAAACTAGATGATTACATTACAGGAATATTATATAGAAATTAAACCATCTAAAATCATCAGAGGATAGGATTTATGTAAATTATCAGTTGAGTTAGAAGGACATAATTCAGAAGAAAATCAAAATAGTAACTCTGAATTAGGATGGTACAATGAATTTGAAATGAACCAAGAAGAAATCCTTTACGTACATGTTCCAACAAATACATGGTATGCAAATATAAAATATTTCTTATTTCATGGTACTACTCCTGACCATTTATCAGTTAAATAGAAAAGTGACTTACGCCTGAAATGTTCCAAGTATTAATTAATTGATGGCATTCTTTTTAGAAAAATTATAATGATGTATTACTAAGATGCCTCGAGAAATCTGATGCAAAAAATGTCTTAGTAGAGTTACATAATGGACCTTCTGATGGGCATTTTGGAGGAGAAACTACTACACATAAAATTCTACAAGCAAGCTATTACTGGCCCATTATATTCAAGGATTCTTATTCATATGCAAGGAAATATAAGGAATGTCAAACGACAGTAGGAAAATAAAAAAGGTTGACTCTTCCTCTTCAACATGTTAAAGTTGACGGACCATTTGAGCAATGGGGATTAGATATCATCAGTGAGATTAATCTAAACTCTTCAAATTTACATAAATACATTCTTACAACAATTTATTATTTCAGAATATGGATTGAAGCAATCCCTTTGAAAAAAGTTAATGATTAACAAGTATGATCTTTCCTAGAAACCCCTATAATCACAAGGTTTGGAGTTCCAGTATATTTTGTATTCAATAATGCTTCATATTTCTCTTATCTTAAGATGACTGAATTTTTCCTAGACAAAAGTATCAAAGATCAAATTCTCTGCTAGCTATTACCCTCAAAGGAATGATTTAGTAGAATCCACAAACAAAAACTTGACTCAAATTCTGGAAAAAAAAAATGAACATCACCAAAGGAATTGGCATAATCAGTTATCTAATTCCCTATGGGTTGTAGAGTCACTCCTAAAGATCATTAGGGAACTCCTCATACTTTCTAGTACATGGTAAGGAAGCAATTTTTCCACCAAATATTTTATTTCCATCTATTCAATTAGCTCAATCTGTAAGGAATAATTCAATCAAAGATATGGATGTCCAATTATAGACATTGCTAAAGTTAGAAGAAGAATGACAAAAGGAAAATGCTAAGTTTCATGAACATCAACAAATTATCAAAATATGGTTTGATAAAAATTTAGCATCTAATAGAGACATTTTTGTTGGTAACTTAGTTCTCAAATGGGATAAAATCCATGAGGACAAAGGCAAACATTCTAAATTTCAACATCTTTGGATTGGTCCTTTTCAAATATTTTAAAAACTTGGTCCTTCAACCTACATTTTATAAACATTACAAGGCCAAGTAAAAAATTTGCCAATAAATGGGAAATTTTTGAAAAGATATTTTTCATAATAAAAACATTTCAAGAACATATGTAAATATTTCATTTTACTAAAGGATGTTGGTATCCTAAAAATTGTTTTCATGAGAAGTATAGGTATGACAACCCTGGTATTTGTTCCTCGTGCCAGTCGCAGAAGCTGGTGAAACTCTTATGAAACCATGCAAGATAATGGGGAGAGTGAGGAGAAATTAATCCTTCTAGTCTAGGGTGGTCATCTCACGTGAGGGAAGCTGGTGTGGTACAAGTTGGTGGTTGTCTCATTGAGTAGAGGAATTATGGAAGAAAAATGGGATTTTAGCAAAATGAGTACCTCGCATCAACTCTGCATCATAATTCGGTCCATCATCCTCGATATAATGAACAATAACGATAATATTTTTGGTAACAAGAACTGGTTTGCTTCTGTCTTGGGGGTTTCCATCTTAAGGGCCTAGTGGTCGGGTCAGGGAAGTATGGTAGTCTGGGCAGCGGTAGAGTTAGTGTAATTTGCACGGTGATAATTTTCACAGTGATTTCAGAGGGTATTTGTGTGAAGGATATGGTTGTTTCAAAGAGTGGCATCATTGGCAATATAGGAAAGAAATATTCTGTTAATTTTATAGCCATGGTTGGTGGTGTATAAAATTTTGAAAGTGTAGTATTTTGAGAAGCGCAGTAGGTTCAATTTAGGGTCTATTTTTCTCTTTCTCTCCGTCGGAAGTTGTCTTGGTCTCCCCCCCATTGTCATTATGGACGTGGTGAGAGTTTCAAAGGAGGGGGGCTCAGTGTCTAGTACATGGAATCGATGTCGACTTCATTCAAGCCGAATTCCTAAGTGCAATGTGATGGATTGTGGGAGGCTCCACTAGGCTTACAGTCTCTGTGAAAAAGAACATGTGGAATTCAAGAAAGGGATGGAAATAATACAGAGGTGCATCCATCAATAATAAAAGGAGACTCTAGAAATGTAGGATCAAAAGCTAGAGAAAAATGAGAGAATTTGTCAGTTGGAATACAAAGTTGATGCTCTGCATCTGAAAATCGAGCACTTGCTACTCAAACTGGTCGAGAAAAGCCTGAGGTTGGATGAAGAAAACATTGTAATATATTTTAACAACTCAGTGACAATGGAGGAGTGATAAATACCATCTATCTTTCTTTTTTCCTATTTTTTGATGTCAAATTACATATGTAAATATTTGTTGAACTAGTTCTACGAATTTATAGCTATAGACAAGTAGTAAGGGAGAATTTTGTAATTTTGGGAAATAAAATTTTGGGTTGGGTAGAACATTATGTAAATTTTGAGGCCCTTAGGTGCCTCTACATTGTTTTCTAAATCTCTAGTTTTTGGCTGTGTATGGGTGCGGATTAATACATATCTCATACTCTTTTCGGTTAAAAAAAAAAACATTTTCATTTTTTCTCTTTTTCAAATTCTCTATACATACATTTTATTTTCATTTTTCTCTTTATTTGTAGAATTGGAACTGTGATTACATATTCAAAGAAGCATGATTTTACCAATATATTATTTTATGTTTCAAAATAAATTAAAGTTTAAGGACAAAGTATTCTCAAAATATGAAGAATCTAGAAATACTTGATATTACTTTAGTTCTTACTTAAACTTTCAATAGTAAGAAAATTGTTTGATTGATTACTTTATGTTATAAGAGTTCCATCATCTTCAAATATTTTAAAGGAAAAAATTCTCTCAAAAAATGAATAATACAATATAGAGTTTGAGTTTCTTTTAATGCATCAAAGTATTTTCTATCAAAGCAACTCTCTAAAAAACCCCGCTTTTGTCACTTGGCTATGTGTGATCAATTTCAAAATCAATCATAAGCTAAAAGTGAAAACAAGAAATTTTAAATTAAAGAAGAACAAATAAACCTGTCAAGGTTATGAACACTTGTTGGCAGTGGGTCGATGTTTGTAATTCAACTAAAGGGGATATTTTGCTCACAAAAGTGAAGCAATTAAAGTTTCAAAGAGAGATGAGTATGACGCAAAGCAGAAAAACTTTGATAGTATTAAAATCATAAACTTAGTGTTTAAAATTCTAGATGAAGATTGAATTATAAGGTTCTAACGATATAAATAATTTCATTATTTGACTCTTATATCATAAAATTTTCATTTTTTCTTTAGTACTTCTATTTTGATCGTTTGTTCCATTTTTTCAATCAATCAAGTATATCAGAGATAAACCATAAATTAGAAAAAAAAATATGAAAACTTTATTTTATTTTGAACCATAAATTTGAGTTGACAGAGATAACTGCTTCTTCCAATTTGTCTCCATTTTTTGTCAGATTACAACAACCCTCTCTTTTTTTTGTACATAGAAAAAAAAATCCCTAAACAAATTTTTTTCTTGTTTTTCCTAAAAGGACCAAAAAATATTTGTTAAATTATAGAAAAACATCAAAAAATAACTTTATAAGTCGAAGTTCAGAGTCATGTTTTATAAATAAATCATTTTTAAACTCGGCCTCCCAACTGCCTGACCTCCTGACTATTCTAACTACCCAACTTACAATCAACACCCTACTCTTGTGTAGTCAAGGTCGAGACAGAATAAAAAAATTCAACAAAATATAGCCTGACTGCACGACTGCTCGACTCCATGAATAAAATAATATTTATTTTTTTGATTTATCTACCTTTCATTTTTTATTGATTTATAATTAATTGATTTGAAATTTAATTTTTTGTTGCTTCACTCTTAATTGATTTGTTTAGATTTCGACAATAATTTTTTGTGATGTTGCCTAGATTTATGAAAAACAACAGTTGGAACACGTAATGGGAAGCTAATCAAAGAATTAATTCACAATAATTCTAAGTTTTAATCAAAAAATTCACAACTTCCTAAGTCATTTTTAGTTTTCATGATATTCAATCCCTCATACCTGTTTCAGAGAAATTTGGGCTATAGAAAAATGATATCAAATTGCAGAAATTATGTGTAAGTAATTATAAATTATTCTTCACCATGATTTCAAGCTTTCCTTATAAATAACTCATGTTTTTCTCTTTTTTCGTCTGCAAGCTATAAAATGCGAAATAATGGAAAATCACCAATAGCTAGACAACATGATAAGCAAATAAAGGAGAAGATTAAAGAAATAGAAAATCCACAGCCCCAAGAATACAATCTCAACCCATTTCTCATCTCAAACTCCACTTACAAGACGCAAAAAGTAGGTACGGTGAAATGTGAAGATATTTTTGGTTTCTATGAAGATAGAGAATGGTTAAAAAGTGTAAGGACTTCTTAATCAAGGAATAATCAATTGGAGGGCATTAGAAGAACAGAGCTACACACTGTTAGATCCATAATGTTTCCATATTATAATATGATTTCATGGATCTTCGCTCATGTGGACATGCCAACCTAGATAATAATAGACCATGAAAAAACTATTAAAGCTTCCTAGAAAGCAAAAGTCTTGTTATCCATCTATAAGCTCAGTCCCCCCGAAATTGAACTCGATGTTAATTTTCTCAAAATTTTCCAAAACACTATTTTCAAAAAATGTGGAGAAAATTATGACAATGTAATTGAAGATTGGTTAAGAGAAGAAAATGAAAGGTTTAAGCTTAAGGCTAACAAGTAATACCCCATCTCTATTTTCAAGAAACGCATAATATTTCTAATAAAAATGTTATCCTGATTATAAGGAGAGCAGGATCCTAAACACTGTAAAACAAAATGGATTACAATGAAGTGTCATGAATGATATGAAGCATCTCAATTGGGTTGACATTTTGTCTCAAAACATCATAGATGCTTTAAAGTTATCATTAGCATCTCCTCCTGGTTTCAAACACATATTCCATATGTTTTCTTTCTTACTATATAGTATTAATGCCTCAATCCCATTTTCCCTCATGAAATGGAACTATCCCACTGACTAACATCTCCTCACTCAAAATTATACCCCAATCATGTGGGAGAACAATTTCAAATTTCACTTTTATGATATTTTCCATTATGTCATGAATCCCTTTTATGAAATCCTGTTTAGTAAAACCCCTCCAAGAATTAGCCGAAATCTCAAAGAAGGTTTAGAATCCATAGGTGATTGGTTTGTTGAATAAATATTATCCTATGTAAGAGTCTATGCAAGTGAGGTTGTTCCTCATCTATTACCCTGATATATTCCAAAAATACTTGCTCTAAGAGAAGTGGAAAATCAAGTTGCTTTAAATGGCCAGTCTTGGGAATTAAGAAAATTACAGAAGAAATTTAGCCCTGGGTTTCTAATTAAATTCAGAGAGATAAATATCAAACATAAGAGACATGCTTTTAAAGAAGATGAGTAGCTTCAAGAAGTTTAGTTGTATGCTTTGCCATAGTATGATTCTAATCCCCATGGAATCATTAGCAGTCATTAAACAACAGTTAGTTATGTGAACATCTTTGATCATCAGGAGCCTCCTTTTGGTAAATTTTTCATAACTATCGATGATTTTCAGCAAGCCATTGACAAAGGAAAGCTTTTAGATGTTGAGATAAGAAACCAATTACAAGAATTTAGGGAAAATATTTTTGAAAGTTTCTTAAGAGAAAAAAGTCTTCATCTCAATATCTCTTTTGAGGAATTAAAGACTTTTGAATTCTTTAGATTCAATTTCAAAAAAATTCTTTCATATCCTTTCATTGTCTCTTGGCAAGAACAAGAAATTAAAATTGATTAAATGGAAGATGTTATCATTACAGGTAAAGAAGCAAAAAGTAATGAAGGAATTAAAAAATATCAGCATCCTATAGTAGAGGTTACTACTACAAAATTTATTAAAGAAAATAAATAAAGCGCAGAAATAATCAAATCAGCATACAAGGAAATAATAAGTAAAAAAGAGATCATTGTAATCAATTCCCCTGAAGAATTAGAGAAGAAGCAACCAAAAAACACAATAGGACAATAAATGGAGATTGATAAGAACAAAACAAAAATATATGATGATATTGTTTCCAAAAGAAATAAAGAGGCAATGGAGCTACAAACAAAGATGGATATTGTTTCCACTACATCTCCTTAGAACTCAATGAAACCTATTTCCACCAAGGTTCCTTAGGATTCTTTTCTATTCAAACCAATTTCTGAATTAGCAACAATTCCTGATACAGTTCCTTCTTTAACATAATACTATTTTAATTCTCAGAACAAGTCAATAGCAAGGAAAACAAAGAAGAGAAAGCATGATTCTATAGAGACTATTTCAAAATTCAGTTGGAAAACTCAAGGATATGTAAAGTAAAAGGCCCAAGAATCTTCATAGGCCTTAGGTGCTTTTGTGAATTATAACCAATATCATCTTAATGAGCTAGCAACTTCATATGACAACAGTGTATAGATAACTAAAGTGTTCGAGAAGTAGTTAGAAAAGAATGAGTTATTTACTAAAGAAAACTGACAAAAATATTCGACAAAACTTATCCAAGGGTTTGCAATATAATGACAAAATATACAAGATCTATTTAAAATGGAATTAAATTCAAGGCATGAGCAGCATGTTCAAGAATTAAGACAAGCTGATGAAAATCAAACTTGCATTTTGAAGGCAGATGTTGAAAGCAACATTGAGGTCATGACTACAATGAAAGAGAAAATTGATTCTCTTCAATTTAAAGAGAAACATTGAAAGATAAAATTGATTCTCTTCAAAGTCAACTCCATCATAAACATGAATCAACACAAAGTCTAGAGCTTTTCAAAGAACAAGCATTGCAAATTTGTCTAATTTTGAGAAAGGATCAATCAAAATTCTACAAACAAATGGATAAAATATCAATATTTTATCAAGAATTTATAAATTAAATGAAAGGATTGATTCCTTAGTGGAAGGGGACTAATACATTAAAACCATATTTTTTTATATTCTTGACTAAGAGGAGGAATTTCAATATGATGAAATTACTAAGTTTTATAAAACAGATAAAATATGAATGCTTGCATCCTTAAATCGTAGAGAAGCAGAGGCCAATGAAATCAAAAATTGTACTAAAAATTCCTAGGAACAATGCTTAGCAATATGGGAGAAATGAATTGATTTTGTTGAAGAATTTGATCTTTCAGGTTCCAGGCCATTGAAAGAAGTTTTTTCAGGAGAATTAAAGCAGCCCGCAGGAGAGCTCATAATCAAAGACCAAGGAGAGATTAATGAGATTAAAATATGGACTCAACAAACTTTCTAGAAATTTCTACAGTTCCCTTTTGAGAAAATTAAGCTCATTTCTAAATTTGGAAATAAATATCAGAAAAGAAAGAAAATGATCCAAACCCTGGTTACAAATTGTCAAGTCAACATAGATCAGTTCTATCCAATCCACTTTTCAGAAATTTCCCAGGTTTATTCACAATGGGTAAAACATATCCAAATTCATGCACCTCATCTATTTTTGAACCTAAAAGAAGAAGATTCTGAAGACGGGAATGAATTACCTTCATTTTAGGAATATTAGTTTAACAATGATAGAATTTTTATTTTTAGAAGCAGATCTTTACTTTAAGGAAATATTTTTTATTTTCTTGTTCTCAAAAAAATTATCTTATTTCTTGAAACATATCTTATATTTTCAAGTATTTATAGAACCTCTTACGTTGGTGTAAGGGACTGAGAAATTTTGAGGGCGGAAGACTTGTATTTTTTAATCAATTTTGAGGTAATAACTTTTTTGAAGATGAGTTTTGGATTTAATGTGTTGTGAGCTATGAGATTAATGTTTGGATATCATTTTAATTCCTTAATGGATTCTTTTTGTATTACTCTTTAATTTGTGCATATTTATTTATGAATGAATATTTGATTATTCTATTTAAACATTTCTTTGAACATGTTATAGTCAATATCTTTCATCAACATGAATTTAAGAAATTGTTAACTTTTTATGTTACTCTCTAATTATGGAAATTTGATATTCAAAAGATAGAATCTTATTTGCACTAGTTTTAAAGATAGATGTTATTTCTTACTTCTTTTAGTTAATTGATGCATATATATCCTAGAAACTAATAAAAAATTAGTTTGAATAGGATGAAAACCTGATAGGATATCCTTTTTTTTAGTTTTTTGTATAAAAGTTCTACCAAAAATATTTGTGTGGTTAACTAGACCCAAAATTCAGTCAGATTTAAACAAACATGATATTTCACATGGTTTATTGTGTTCATATGAATCCTCTATCCCCTGTTGTTCAAATTGATTTCATCCAACCAACATCTTGTTTATACTTTTTGTAGATAATTGTAAATATTTGAAAATGTCATATATTTCCCCTAGATTAGTTGTTATTTTAATTTTAGCTTAAGTTAATACATGCAACCAGACCTTATTTCCAGAGAGTATACATCCATCTAAACGAAAAAGGGTCTAATTGGGACTCTGATTGGGAAAATACTCACTCGTTGCAAGAGGAATTATTCCGCCTGTAACAATTTGTTGTGTTTGATTTACATTATTCCTACAACATCATATTACCCTAGAACCACTAAAAGTAGGCATTAAATTTGCATGAGTGATTTACTTCTAAAGTGACACTAAAGAGTTGTCATTGAGAATTTTTTAGGGTTACCCCCTCTAGCTCAATATCTAGCTTGAGACCTGAAGCAACAAGCTTTTCAAAACTACTATAGGATGCTTAGCACCATACCCTAGCTAGGAATGGCCATAGGAACAAAAAAGGCTCAAGTGGAAGTGGTGATAAAAAACTTCAGTTTCCTTGTGACTTTGGTGAACTAGATGATCCTATAATGCAAGAGGATGTGCCCATTGAGGAGTTTGATACTAAGGAGTTGCAATAATACACACCTAGCACCACTTATCCTCCACATTATTTACTCAACAACTTGTCCATCATGGTAAAACTTGAATAGTTGGTGAAATACCTTATTTATTTTTTATCTATATTATGGATATGTCAATTGAATACTAATGTGGTCCCATTCTTATCTAAAGTTACCAAAACGTGTGTCATGAGGGTATTTCAATTAGAAAAACAACATGTAAAGGTGGAAATTCAAATGAAATAACACTCATATCTTTCAATTTCCCCTAGAGAGTGGATTAGATGGTTTCCATTGGTAGGTTGGGATACTTAGTCTTCGACATTCATTAGTGGTCAAATTGCAACTCGTTGCATGTTATGAGGGTCACTTCAGATGCGATGGGGCAATGTATTACCAAGATAGAGCATGGACACAAATATCTGTAGGTTTCTCATGATCAGAAGTGACCATAAATAAATACATTAAACGGAAAGCTCAACCTAAAGTAAAATTCATTCAAGTGCACCTACAAAACATGTGGCCTAAGTTGTAAGAAGTAGGTTAGATCTTACTAGTGTACTTTCCAAAATACCCACCTATAAAATGCCTTTATTTTGTATGTACTTCATGGAGGAAGCTACATCAACAAGTTACAGAAAAATAGGATTAGTTGAACAATTCTTAGGCAAAGGGGAATCAACAATAACAATGGTTAATGGGTGGGGACCCTAGTGAAGAAGTTGACATTTCAATGGCTCAAGGGAACCAAGCTATGAGAGAGATTCAATAGCTCTTCACTATCGTTAGATATTGGATAATTATGTTGGAGAAAATAAACATCGCTATTTGGGATTTGCGAGAGAAAATCAAGCAAATGAGTGGAGAGGCCCTTACCATTGCTAATTTTATGGAGAAATATCATAAGTTTTAAGAAATTCAAGTTATGGATTATCACTTAGATCCACACCATGAAGCTACATTACTCGGGAAGAAATCCTTGAGACAAACTTGACTTGCAACACAGTCCACCTACTTATCTCTCCAACATGTAGTCTCTTGTGAATTTAGAATGAAAAACCCTTGATTAGACTTATCCTACGAAACAAAATAGTGAGAAGGCCCAAGAATTTAGTGTTAGAGACTCTATTGTTTTGGGAAAATGTTGCACAAAATTAGAGCAATTTGTCAAACCCTATATTAGATTTTTATAGATCCTCCCTAAGTTGTCCCCTTCATTTGAATGGAAAGAAGAGTAGAGGGGTTGACTTGAGGGTGAGTCAATGGTTGTGGTCAAGGCTTGTTGACCCCTTAATTTTTTGGAAGACTATGAAAAGATGAATGGATGAGAATGTGCCATTGCATAGCATTGAGATCAATGCAAAGGACACATTAAGACATCAAGAAATGTGGCAAAAGTTGGATATAAAGAAATATAATCTTAAGGAGCATAACTAATGAGTTGAATTTGGTAATTGATTGAAAAATATATCCTTATACTATTGTAATTGAATTGACATGGTCATCTTTAGCCACCACTATTGTTTAAAAGTCCTTTAAGGCTAGGCTAAAAGGGGTTGGTTGGGTGATAAGTTAGCATAAGTTAGTAGTTCAAATTAGCAATAAGGATTAATGATAGTTCTAGTTTGTTGATGGTTGTGGATGATGTTGAGATCAAAATATATCCATTACATTGTTATGGAATCTCATTATAAGTTCTACAGAATAAATGAACTAATATTTACAGGAAGAGTGAATGAATATTTTGATCCCCCTTTTCAAAAACTTGGATTGTATATCTATTGTGAATGGTATATGGAGTTATGATGTTTCCTTTAACTATTAGTGAATACTAAATAATGCATGATTAGTATACAATGATGGTTTATGTTTCCAATTCTATTACTTAATATTACCTTTTTCACATAGTTGTCATAAATGCATTCTAGCATAGTTATGTATGAGGAGTTACGAAATTCCTTCTATATTTCCCTTCATCTCTAATACTCCCAATCACTCTTTACATGAGATCTATTTCGGAAGATTGAGAATGATAGTATTCCTAGATTATAACAAAGCATTTGTTAATACCCATGAGAACCCTTTTCTCTATTTAACACCAACAAAAGCAACTCCACATTAAATACTGGATATGAGCCAAGGAAAGGTGTATTACTCAATCAATCTTGTTGATGGGGAAAGGCCCATAGTATAGTGGTATAAAATTTCTATTAAGATCTTGGAGTCGCCATTTTTTAAATTTCAAACATAACTTATCCAAAACCTTAAACATATATGAAACACTATGGTGATTGTGATGTTGCTTGTACTTGGCATTAGTTTCCTACAATATATCATAAAATTATCATTGGAAGTGTTAGATATTTTAAACAAATTTTATTGTCGTATCTACCTTGGTTTGAATGTGGGAGGACTCTTCTTGTGTAGATGTAATAATCATAGTTATGTCAATGAGGGCCAATGGCTGCAACTCTAGGCACACTTAAAAAGGGTTGTGGCCAATAAATCTATGAAAGGATTTGTTGCAGCTAAGCTAAACATATGGAAATATTTCTCCCCTTTTATGTGGATGCTTGAAGTTATACATTCTATGGATATGCACAATCATCTTATTGACTACCTTTATATATTCGTAAGTATGGGTGTAGAAGGAAATAGATTTAGTTTGTTTGGTGTCCATCATTGACTACAAGCTAGACCAAACATACCAAGGAACGTTTTGTCCCCATTTGAAAAAATGGTTTATGGAAGCCCAAAATGAATCCACATGCACTCAAAGAATGGATTCCTAGTGGCTTCCCTTACGATACTCTTCTTAAAACTTACCGAAATGGCCATCTTTGCGCCAAGTAGAACTCTACATCCTAGTATAGGAGAGTTGTTGTAGTGAAAAATTATATCAAAAATAATAATAAAAACTTAATGTCAACTCAATTAATAATAATAATAATAAGTTAGCTCAATTTTCATCTGACTACACACACACATTGAATTCAATAAATCAAATCAAACAAATGAAATCCAATAAGGAAATTATGAAGGGGAACATCATAGGGTAATTGAGGAAAGGATCATATTGGAACAACAACAATCACTTTCAAGTAAACTTTTATATCATATACCTATATGTTGTTCACCCTATTCACATTTATCAATCATATTAGTATTTTTCATTCCAGAATAATAATTCTGATGGTGATTCATATTAGGTAATTATGTCAATTATGTGTGTGTATACAATATATGCCTACACTTACTTTACTAGGAACAAAGAAAAAATAATATGTTATCATTAATTAGTAGTGTATTTTTCACATATTTTCATTAATAGAATGAAATCTATTTCTATTTCTATAATATTAATTTTGAGTTGTTGTTTTTTCTCAATGCATTCGATTCCCTTAATCACCAAATTGTGGATTTAGCATGAAAATTGAATGTTAAGAATATTTGATTAGATTATCAATAAATGTTTGACATATAAATTTAATTTAATAATGGGTGAATCCAAATTTTAATTATGAGTTGTTGGTTATTCAGTTGTGTGTGTGTGTGTGTGTGTTTTCTATAGTCCTATAAAACAGTGTCATTAGTGCATTTCACAATCAAAGTTAATGTGGGATATCCATTTTCAATGTGTCTGGACATTGATGCTTTATATATATATATATATATATATATATATATATATATATATATATATATATATTACATTAAAATTTTGTTTTTTTTTAAAGTTAGATAAATAAAATATGTTAGAAAAATATTTAATATTTAATTGATTTTATAAACATGTTATTAAATTAATCATAATAAAATCAAGTTACTTTTTCTTACACCAATCACATACACTAAAATCAACGCATGTGGTCTACTGATCATGAGTACATTTCAAGAGCATGTAGTAAATGATAATACTTTATACTTTCAACTAAGTGATAAAAGTGAGTAAATTCCAAATTATTAGATTAGTTTTAGACATATATAAATAATGTTTGATCATATACAATTTTTTTGTGATGTCCACAATTGAAATCAACCTAGAATCATCTTAACCCTAGATCTATCGAGTACTGAGAGGGATCAAATATCTCAAGCTAAAAAAATTTCTTCAATTTTTACACTCTAAAGAGATTTTCATCTCAAGAGATTAAATGCCTCTAGGTGCTTGATAGATTCAAGGTTAATATGGATCTAGGCTAGTACAGAACCAATCAAGAACTGTAATACACAAAAATTATCATGCTTTGTCGAGGGAAAACTTGGCATATAATCTATAGAGGCTAGAAACCAAGGTTTATATACAATAGGTAAAGCAGTGTAAGTCCTTTATTCTTGGTGTTATGTTTAGAAAACACACAAGTGGTGTGTGTTTTGATATACCTATTGGTGTCTTGTTGCATCTTTGGCTAGTAGAAGCTCTTCAATAGTACCACCATTACTTTCTCCATGTCAATGTTCCGTACCACCCAACTATAAAGTGCCTCCAAAAAAAATCATGCTCATTTGTAAGAATAAAGAGATGACCTAAGTACCATAGAATTCCATCCTATATATGAAAGTCAATAACTAATTTACTTATACCTGGTGTATAATGTGTCACAATAAAGTTAGGATCATTACCATTCAATAAGGGTCACTCGAAAGTCTTATGTCCACAAGAATAAAGAATTGTGGTGACTATCACAACCAAAGGTTGGTAGAGGTACTAAGATACTTAAATTATGATACCCTTTTTGTCCAAGTAGAGTTGTTGAAGGTATGTGGGCCACTTATTATGCTAGTCATTTACAATTTTCCTTGCATCTACATGAGTTATATTAGCTTGTGGTTGGTGTGGATGATTGTTTCCTTTTCCAAAATATAATGTTTCCATTGTTGGAATTCCTATAGAATATAATACATACCCTTTTCATAGGTGGGGTATCTAGGAAATGTATTAGATAGGGTTTCGATGTCAAATACCAGACTCACAACATAGGCTAAGGCAGCAATCTCAATATTAAATGGTTGTTAAAAATCTTGTTGAATGAGTACTTATGTTAAGCATAGTTTATGTTTTATATCCTTGAATGATTTTCATTATGCATTTTCCTAAACAAACATGTCTTTGGCTCCACCTTTGTTCACCTAGATTTGGGATCAAATGATATTAGAGAACCCCAGCATGAAACTATGATACAAATTTGAAAGGCCCAAGAAACCATAAGGCTTCGTTAGTCTCTTCCATGTGGACCAATTGTTAATTAATTGGATCTTGGTTGGATTCGCATGCACACCACATTCATCCAAAAGGTATCCCAAATAATGAATCCTCTACATGTTAAATTATTACTTCTCCATATCAACATATAAATTATGTTTCTAGATAGTATTAATCATTTATTGAATGTGGTTGAGATGGTTCTCCCATATTCTATTAAATATGAGGATATCATCCATATATACAACCATAAAGGAATTAGTGAATAACCAAAGGATATTATCCATCACCATGAAAATTACTATGGAAGTATTCAAGTCCAAATAAATGATCAACCACTCTAAAGAAAATTTGTTTAAACTCAACAGTTGTCCTCCACACAACATTTTACTCTATTGGAACCTAATGATATCCTAACTTTAAACCAACCTTACTAAAAAACATGGCTATGAGATAATCAAGAAGATCATCAATCTGAGGGATAGAATACTTGTTCTTAATTATGATTTTGTACAAAGCAGTGCAACATATGGAAAGTTTCCATGTCCTATATTTCTTCTAAACTAGCAAGCTATTGTAAGATGAGAAGTTTGGTTAAATTTGTCCCTTTTGTATTAGCTCTCCAATATAGCATTTGATCTCCTTGAGTCTAGAAGAGAGAAATTGTATATCAAGCCATTATAAAGAGGAGCATTTATTGTCAAATCAATTGCATGTTTTAGGTAATAGTTTACAGGTGTTATTATAGGTGAGGTGAAGTTATCTTTTTGTTTTTCCACCATCTTGTCTACTATGTAGTGTGACACCTTAAAACGACATTGACTATATTGATGACCTTACATTTACCTTCTAACCAAATCATAAAGAGGATCAATCTCCCAATCTGAGATGTTACTTTTCTACATTTCTTCCTATGATCAAAGATATTGTGGTATTTAGGGCTACCTCTAGTATCTTATAGAGTTGACCTCTCAAAGAAGCATTGGCACTACAAGGCTACCTAGACTTGTAAAAAACATGTGTCTTTCACCTATATGGTTGTCCTAAAATGAAATCACAAACTTCAACTAGAGAAGAATCACATAATACTTCATCTTTAAAGGGCTTGATGTTGTAGTTTAAGTGACATTGTTGGTCTGCATGGATATATTGTTTGTAATTCATCCAATCAATGGTGTATGGTGGGGAGTGTGGAATTTTCAGTAGCTTCAACATCTTGAGGACATTCACTGAGATTAGATTCTTCTAGATACCATTGTCAAAAATGAAATATAGCAAAGTCCCATTCACTGACATATGTGGGTGGAAGAGTCACTCACCTCCCTTGGGATCCTCTAGTTCCTTTAGTTGGACCTTTGTAGTAGCAATGGTAATGATAGGTTCCATTTTGATGATATATCTTCCATTATTTAACTTGTTGTATCCCAAATTTATCTAAGTATTTGTGCAATGTTAAGGTTATTAGAAGACAAGTACACAACATACATCAAGCCACAAAAGCCTAAGCATTCAAAATTTCAAAATCATTAGTAAGCATAATCCATGGAGTTGCTCCCTTTTGTAGGATCATAAACCATGGAGTTGCTCCCTTTTTCTCTAAGAGTTAATCACATTATGTGTATGAGTTTTACATGATTCATAAGCATCATTTGGTAATATTACAATATGTAATGCTTGGTCTGAGAACACAATGGGACATAATTTTTCTCATGTTTAAGTGTTGGTCATTTTTAATGCCCATTATGTATGTTTTTTAAAGCTTGGATGATTATGATTTAAACATAACTAGTGTATTATCCAACCCCACTAAATATTTAATACTTTTTACTTCACTTAATCATTGCCTTAATGCATGATTAAGGATATGGGGTATCAAAGTTTTTTCTCCTTCATGAGCTTAAAAATTAGCTCAAATACCACTTTGTAACACACTTGACCCCCTAACCCTTCATTAGGGTTGTGGGGCATCACATTTTCTCTAAAGTGTTTTATCATGTAGTTCCCACACATTTTTTAATTACCATCCACAAAACTGCATTTTGTTGGGGCATTTCAACAAATAGTTTAGTGCACTGTTGATTTCTCTCAAACGCCAATCTTCCATATAGTATATCTCAGAAATTATATAGGACCAAAATATGAAATTTTTGCACAAGTACCTCAAGATATTTTCTTTGTCTCCTCCATGTTTCATAGTTTGGAACCTTTCATAAATATATTTATGGTAAGAATGTCATGTTGCCCTGTTTTGAGCTCTAATTTCATGAGAATTTAAACAACCCAAATTCCTCAGTGCATATCTCTGAAAGTATAATGAAACAAGATATGAAATATTTATTATAATTTCCTTTGGATTTCCCTTAAGTATGGTCCAAGTTTCAGCCTATGAAATCACCTAGTGTTATAGACATTTTTGTGCCTTACAGCATTGAGCATGAAATGTCCATAATCTAAGGGATCCAAAGTCCCTAAACATGTTGTTCCTACCCCTAGAGGAACAAGGCTAACAAACCACAGAAATTCACAGAAGTTCTCCACTAGAAACTGCTCAAAAACAAGTCAATTCAGGATCAATTCAGTGGCTCCACTAGCTGTCTGCGCTGAATGTCAAAGCCAACACTGGCTACCTGCACTGCAACGCAGGTAGAATCACTACCAGGGTGTGTTGAGCGAGAATTTCCAAATGGCAAGTTCATTCCAAGAGGTGTCAAGACCCAAGAAGCTTCCAGAATCTTCCTCAATGACACTTGCCTCATTGAATTCGACTAGTGATGAGTAAGAGGTTCCAAATCTACAAGTGGAAGCAAGGACCTCCAAGTGGAATCAAGAACTGACAGAGGGAGAGGACACTAGTCAGATCTCAAGCTGACTCATCCTCTCTCCAAACATCTATATATGGATCTCTCCTCCATGAGATCTAGAGGCTGGAATTTTTTTATTGCAAAGAATTGTTGTTGGTTTGAGATTGGAATCATTGGGTGCTTAATGCTTTGAAGGGGGTGAAGATAGGAATTCCATTTGCTGGGAAGGAGATGCTGGATTGGAGCCCTCTGGGTTGTATCTCTTCCTAAACCTTGTTATTCATCAATAAAGCTATCTTGGTTTCTCCTATATACTGATGTATATTTGATGTATGCTTGCATTAGTATGTTTAGTTTATTTCTAATCATGAACTAGTTATGAATATGAATTCATGTCTTGTGTAGTGTTCTCTTCTTGTGATCTTGCAGAAACCTCTTGAAGCTGGGCGAGCGAGAGGGCAAGTAGCTGGGAACCCTCAAAGAGAAGGGAGACCGGATCGAGGGACAAACGGAAGACACCGGTTAGTCCATCTATCTCTCTTTCATTCTTAATTCATAGAGGAAGAATACTAGAATAGTTGTCTCTGTTTGTTGCTAAGGCACTGTCACACCTTAGGTGGATAGGATCGTCCTGCATAGGCATTTTTCCCCACAACAAATTGGCGACTCCACTGGGGAGATCTATTTAGTCATTTTATTTGTGTTTCCATCATTGTTTGTTTCATAGACTCAACAGCAACAATCGAACTGCATCTTCTATTCTCAGGTGCAAAGTAGACAGTTGCTGCTTTGATCCAATCATTGGATTTGTCTATGATCTGAACAATTGACTCACAAATGATTTGATGATCCTTTGTGATAGATCTTAGTACTCCCTCAAAGCATCCCTTTGATTGTACCTTGCTTGTTGCTTTGATTTGGCCTGAAACTGTAGATTAATCAGCAATCTGTGACCCAGAACCCAGTGAGAAACTCTCGTTTCTCCTTCAGCGCGACCCTTGTGAAGAGGTTTTGCATTTCAACGCAGGTCCCGTGAAGGCTACCTACGTTGAATGTCAAAACCCCTGTGTTGAGGTTGCGCTGATCCAGTTAGGCCTTGTGCAACTGGGGTTCTCTGCTCTGTTTTGCCTTGTTTTGATCTCTGATTTTTGCAGCCTGTAACCAGCATAGGTACCAGTCTGATAACTCCTTTTCTCTGCTTAAATTTTGCCTCCTTTTGTACAAAAATACTGTGAGTGTTTTTATGTGTTTGTGGCGTCATTCGCAGTTTTCCTTTGCATGAGTGAAATAATCATCCTGTAGCCCTTGATTCAGATCTGTTGATTGTGATCTTAGGAGAGAGTTCATTGGTTGTTTACAGTTGATTATACATTTACTTTTGTTATTGGTTTGAGTTTGTCTCTTTTAAGTGTCAAAACAAGTATTCATTTCAAAAATCGTTAAGTGTTGTAATCTCTTCTACCCTTTCTGATTTCGAAAAAGTAAACTTGTTTGTATTTGTCATTTGAAAGCAAATTCAAAGTTGTACAAAAAGCTTTCTTTGTAGGCATCAATACTAAGAAAGCAGAAAACAAACACCTGCATTGTGCATTTGCATCTTGATAGTTTGCATGTTTGACTTAGGAAAAGTGCATTAGAGTGTGCTGATTGCTCTTTGAGAAAAGATGGTGTCTTTCTTTTCCCTTAGTAGCTAGGATTTCCAAAGTTGAAAAGATATAAAGCTTGCTTATCATCTTTAGACTGCATTTAGGAATTGTATCATACATCTCGTGGTGAACCTCAAAAGGCAAACTTCTAAAAAGATCAACCTAAAATAAATTGAATGAACTTAACAACGCTTTGCAACATAACGCACAACATAGAGGTCTAGGTTAGAGACGTGTTCCGGCGTCGTAAAGCCTAGTGACTGTCGATCTCGTTGATGGTGGGTGATTCCTCCCGAGGGACGATAGCGCCAGTACGGATTGTGCTCCCACGTACCATCGAGTATATATTGGGAGACCCCTATAGGCATAAAACCTCGTCCTACTGATCGCAATGTACTGAACACAGCATTCAGGAAGATCGACCGCCCGTACCTTAAAAAGTATTCTGCAGTTTTGCGAAAAGTTTGGCGCACCCTCTACCTAGAACTCCAGAGCAGTTTCTTTTGGCCTTTTTCAGACTCTATAACGGAAAAATTCCATCCAAGCATTTGTCACTCCAGGCTCGTTAAAACATCGAAGTAGACTAGAGTCATCTTTAGCTTTTTCTCGACTCTTTAAAATTGAAAAAGCAAGTTGTGTCTAAAGCATCGTTAAAATTTATTTTAAACGGAACAATCACCCCTTCTTCCTGCGTTGATCTTTAGGTTGAGAAGATGGAGCACATCAACCAAGGAATTCCCCTTGGTGGAAATCCTAGTCCCTTCTCCTCTTGGAGAGATGTTGGTGCGCACCATATGGCCACATTGTCGCTTCCAGGACTGACGATTGGCTTGTCGGTCTGGCTCTTCTCAACCAATGTCGCTCAGAACACCACTATTCCTGAACAGTCGAATCAACAGCTAGACCAGACCAGAGTTGCCCACCAGCCTTCTACTTCATCTAATTCTTCCTCTCCTCCTTGCTCTTCACTTGACGGAGCTGGTAAAACAAAAAACCAAGTTCCTAAGGAGAAGAAGGAAAAGAAGAAGAAAGAGAAGAAGAAGAAGGAGCCAAAAGCGACTGGGAGCAAACAAGTGTCGTCTGACAAAAATCCACACACAACACTGACTAGGACTAAATCGCCATGTGTCATATGCAAGGGAGACCACTTCCACAGAGATTGTCCCTGCATCCCTCGGATACTAAGGGACTAGTCTCCCTGTTTGCACAATTTGGTGGCGTCAACCTCTGATAGCCATGTTGACATCTCACCGTCAACAAGTGAAAGTGAAGTCACAGGACAAAGAGGGAAAGCTAGATTTCCCTGCAAACTGTGTGAAGGCGACCATGCCATCCACCGTTGTCCCTTCTTAGACGAGGCGAAAAGAGTTTTGGAAGATCGCCCGGTTTTACCAGTGCAACTTCCTCCTGGATATCAAAAACTCCTGCTAAGTCCTTCACTAGTTGAGAACCCGGCTGGCCCGCTCAGGTGGTCAGCCGAAGCACCTATCATTGAGGATGAACCGTCTAAATCCATACCTAATTAAAGTCAAAAGTTTGAGGCAGCAGTTGACCCGGTTTTGCCTTCAGAGGCTCTATCTTCGAATGATACCATCACAGAGGAGAATAAAGATGACACCGTCCAAATTCTCTTCATCAACACAGACCCCGACGAACAAGGGGGCAATTTGCCCATTCCTTTATCGCAGGAAGGAACTTCGTCAGAGTCATACCCGGCCGTCTATTTGGTCGCACCACCAACCAACCTAGTTGTCTCGTTCGACTGGAACCAACTAGGCAAACCCCGTTTGCGAGCAAGCATACCATTCAGAATTATCGTTCAAATATACAGAATGGTAATGGCTGGCACCATCATTGATGAAGGGGCATCTTTGAGTATCCTTTCCTCTATTGCTTGGAAAGCGCTTGGTTCACCAGCGCTTTTGCCTGAAATGAGAAATCTGACAGGCTTTGATAAAGGAACCAGTCGACCTTTAGGGATCCTCCCCAATGTGCCCATTACATTGAAAGGGAAGACTGTTCAAATGAACGTGATTATCGTTCAAGGACCCTTGGATTATAACCTACTCCTTGGACGAGACTATATATATTGCATGGGAGCCATCGTCTCCTCACTCTTTAGAGTAATTTGTTTTCCGCACGAAGGAAGAGTGTTCAAGCTCGTGTACCAGCTTTCATTTCCCGGATCACGCATCGCAAATAGTCATATACCATCCCTAAATGGTATCTTCACGCAAGAAATGTCTCAACCCACGGTCCGTCCTCCTGATGAGCGCGAGTAATCCGGGAGGATATGACTGGAACCCAGGGGGCATGCGTCCTGGTCTGCTTCGGCAGGAAAACTTTGGGTATAGAGTAGGTTTCCGCAGGAGAATATGACTAGTCTGTACCCCGCCCTTGCTGGAGAGGGGTTATTCTAGAATAAGATTCTCTTGTCAAAGCTACGTGTTTGGCACTAAGGTCATTCACCTTTGTCTATCTCGGTAGACACTGCCGAAGAAGTGTTTTGTTTGAAAGATTAATGAAACAATCTTTGGGTAGCCTGAAAGAGGTAGGCCTTTCCTGCTTAAACAAATGTTTTGGCGGAAAAAGTAAGGGTAACCTTGAAATCATACTTTATGTCTGGGGGCATGCAAACCTTTTGGAGTGCAAGCAAGGGGCGGCTATTTATTTTTTAAATTTTTAGGTCCTCCCTTTAAACATGTAGGTCTAACCCTTTAAACTCGTAGGATTAGTCGTTTCCGAACTTGCATAAAGAAAGGATCCAGGGGAAAAGCTTTGTAAGATGAAGCTCCATAAAAAATAGCATCTTCAATGAGACATTCTTATCATATGACTGGGTAATCGAGCAATTTTAGCACACAGTTCATGCTCGTTAAAAAATAAACGCAAGATCCGAGCAGTTTTAGCACATAGATCATGCTCGTTAAAAAATAAACATAAGACCGAGCAAATGTTTCCACCCGCGTTTAAGCTCGTTAAAAAATGAACTATCCTGGTAAATAACCACAGTGAATGTAATATCATCAGCCATTAAAGCCTTGGTCGTGTTTGCACCGTCACCTCCACTTTTCCATTGGCCGATCGTTCACCTCCATATGTTTGTTTACCCATTTTGAGGAACAGCTGCGAAGAGTGATTTCACTAGCCATCCTTGTGACACTGCCGTGATTGGAAAATTCCAACCTGTACCTGGAATCAGCTGCTAACCCGTTTTATCACTCGTTCCTCAAAAGACGAGTCTTCTTTAAGCTCTTTTCATCTGACTCGTAAAATATGAAAAGATTGCCGAGTCCTTGGCCTTCCAGCTCGTTAAAGGGATAGGAAGTGCTATCCCTCCTCTAGATTTTAATCTTTTTGAACCTGAGGGATTATTGCACAAAAAGATCGAGCGCTTTTTTTGTTCGGCTCGTTAAAACTATCGAAAACTCATCCCTTCTATATTGTTTTATACTTTTTTGGACTTAAGGGATTAGATGACGAAAAAGGACTTCCGGAGTTAACTTTATGTACCTTTTCAGACTCTCTAAAAAAGAAAAGGACCGAGTTATCTTTGTCGTTAGACTCGTTAAAATCATTAAATAGCGACAAACTTGTCTTTAGACGAGAACGAGTTTCACTATCGCTAGGCTCGTTAAAACATAGCGATGGGCTTGCCCGAAGGGCAGGTTATAGAACAAGCATATGTTATCCTCCTCAAGCTTGACAAAAATAAAGAGGTATTGGTCAGCAATGACTGGGGAAAAATTGGGAGAAACTCAAGAAAACTTTGATGGTAGCAAGTCGCTCTTGAACATGACACTTTTCCTCCGTACCACAATCGAGTTGGGTTGTTTCATTCACCGGTCACATCCATGGTCTCGCCATACCATCCATATTTGGGTTAATGCTACGGATCCATCGCATCAGTGTCGCCATATGTTCAAGAGAAGTCGTTCAGAAAAGTCAACCGTGTCCCATCCACTGCCGTACATTATCCTTCATCCTTTCATGACCGCCACCCTAAATCATATGTCACAGATCGTTTTCACCTCCATCAAAATCATTAGCTCCGTTCCGTGTCATTGATGTGGGATTCATTAAGGCCCTCCTGTGATGGATCACTTCTTGTTGACATCAGCTCATTATCCAAGAAGTTGATCTAGGAACAACCCCTTCAGTGTTTTGAAGCTTGCATGCCTCAATGGCAAGTTTCTCACTTCCAGCAACAGGTATACATCAATGACCTTCGACCAAAAGATTTTGCGTGGTGTTCGACGCCAAGTCCTTTATTCACACCACGTGAATTGTACTGCAGTACCTTGAGGGTCATTATCATTATCGGTGATTCCTCTTGCGCTTGTTAACGGTTTACCTCATTGACCGGTAATCAAGCGATGTCTTTCCATGTTCGACTTCAGAACATTTCTCACATGGATCGACTTGTACTTAGAGTGAAGATCGAACGAGTTTGAAGACCCCAGATCTAGTTTCATCCATCCGGGTTGCGATATATATTCAGGAAAGATAAAGACATTGACATGTACATCATTGCAGCAGATAATCATCCTACCTAAAGGATGATAATTTCATCAAAATTATCAGTCTACCACGAGACGATTGTCTATTCTATGTACAGAAAAATGAATTTATAAAGCTGAGCATGGGAATGCCCGCCTCAGCTAGATCATGAAAGCAGTATGAAAAATAATGTATTGTATTGTATCTTATTACAAGTCTCCTCCCAGCATTGGATGAACTTCGGATCCCCCTGATAAAGCATTTCACCCGATAAACGGCCTCATACTTTAGGGGGCAACTGTTATAGACATTTTTGTACCTTACAGCATTGAGCATGAAATGTCCATAATCTAAGGGATCCAAAGTCCCTAAACATGTTGTTCCTAACCCTAGAGGAACAAGGCTAACAAAACACAGCAATTCACAAAAGTTCTCCACCAGAAACTGCTCAAAAACAAGTCAATTCACGATCAATTCAGTGGCTCCACTAGCTGTCTGCGCTGAATGTCAAAGCCAACACTGGCTACCTGCACTGCAACGCAGGTAGAAGCACTACCAGGGTGTGTTGAGCGAGAATTTCCAAATGGCAAGTTCATTCCAAGAGGTGTCAAGACCCAAGAAGCTTCCATAATCTTCCTCAATGACACTTGCCTCAGTGAATTCGACTAGTGATGAGTAAGAGGTTCCAAATCTACAAGTGGAAGCAAGAACCTCCAAGTGGAATCAAGAACTGACAGAGGGAGAGGACACTAGTCAGATCTCAAGCTGACTCATCCTCTCTCCAAACATCTATATATGGATCTCTCCTCCATGAGATCTAGAGGCTGGAATTTTTTTATTGCAAAGAATTGTTGTTGGTTTGAGATTGGAATCATTGGGTGCTTAATGCTTTGAAGGGGGTGAAGATAGGAATTCCATTTGCTGGGAAGGAGATGCTGGATTGGAGCCCTCTGGGTTGTATCTCTTCCTGAACCTTGTTATTCATCAATAAATCTATCTTGGTTTCTCCTATATACTGATGTATCTTTGATGTATGATTGCATTAGTATGTTTAGTTTATTTCTAATCCTGAACTAGTTATGAATATGAATCCATGTCTTGTGTAGTGTTCTCTTCTTGTGATCTTGCAGAAACCTCTTGAAGCTGGGTGAGCGAGAAGGCAAGTATCTGGGAACCCTCAAACAGAAGAGAGACCGGATCGAGGGACAAACGGAAGACACCGATTAGTCCATCTATCTCTCTTTCATTCTTAATTCATAAAGGAAGAATACTAGAATAGCTGTCTCTGTTTGTTGCTAAGGCACTGTCACACTTTAGGTGGATAGGATCATCCTGCATAGGCATTTTTCCCCACAACACCTAGAATAAAATTTATAGTGAAAATTCCAAACTAACCTTATTTCAGGAGCATTCAACAAGCTTTACTTTCTTAGAGTATAAAACTAAAAATACAGTGAATCAATACATGAAAATTGAACTAGATGATCAGTTGGATTTCCCCTCAATGTGGTCCAAGTTTCAACCTTTGGAACCTCCCAGAAGAAAAGGTATAGAAAAAAATTCCAAGATGGAATGTTTGAAGAAGCATTTAGGAAGCCTGACTTCCTTGCATCATATACCCAAAAATATAGAAATCCAAGATCTAAAAATTGAACCAATAATGCATAATTAAGGATAAAGGGTACCAATTTTTTTCCTCTTCCTAAGCTTAAGAATCATCTCTAATACTACTTTGGAAAGAAACCAACCCTATTTCCCTTAATTAGGATTGTGGGGCATCACATTTTATCTAAATCATTTTATCAATTAGTTCCCACGCATTATCTAATCACCATCCACAAAACAACATTTTGTTGCGGCGTTTTTTCAAACAATTTGTGTAAACTGTTGATTTCTCTCAAACCCCAAATTCCATAGAGTATATCTTAGAAATTATAGAGTACAAAAATATTAAATTTCTACCACATGTACCTTGATATATTTTCTTTGTTTCCTCCAACTTTCACAAATTGGAACTGTTAGCACTCTAGGAAACTCTCCTAGGTTGTAGCTCAAATATGGCTGGTAACATATAAATCTTTAATATCATTCTATGAGCTATTGGAATGGATTGGGGTTTGGATCAAGTCAGATGACTATTTCAACTTTGTTTTCACTCAAGACATGCATGAAAACCCTCAGCTTGACAAGGCTTTTGACCACTAATGCTTAATAGTTTATAGATTCAATGGATAGATGGAGAATCCTGACTGTACCAGCAGATACATACATAAACACATATGATTGGCTAGCTACAAAAATTAAATGAAGCTTGCAAATATAATTTATCAATGCATAGATAAGATGACAGTTATCTAGCATTAGACACAGAAGAAAAAATGAATAACCTATCCAAGAGTAAGCTTAGAATAGAGGAGAAGATGGAAATTAAACATGTAATAGTAAAATAAGCTTGTATTACTAGAATGAAGATGAGACACTGGGAGGAACAGAGTATCCACAGTCTCCAAAAGTTGAACCCTTATTACTTCGAACTTTCAACCATTTATAGGCTTTTTACAATACTCTCGAACTCTCTGAGGCTCGAGATTTCTTAATCTATCCCCTCTGTCTTCTAACTACTTAATGCCATAACTAGACAAACATGAGCTCAGAGAGCTCTATTTGTAACAAACACAGTAATCAAATTCTAGTAATTTCACCATGTTGTGAGGTGGTTCACTCATGCCAGTGATGTTTCATGATCATTTCTGTTGTTTCGGCTGCATCGTGCTATTGTTTTTTCCCCTTTCGGCCATGCATTCTGTTGTTTCAGTTCAACTGTCCGACTGTCAAAAACACTGACAAAGTCAATAAATATCCTCCCCAAGTGACTGGAGGGAAGTGGGGTACGGGGGTTGTTGGATGGTGTGGATCGACAGTCGGGATGTTGGTCAGGCGGTGGAAGATGAACTATGGTGATCGTGAACAAGGGTCGTTGGATCGGGAGGAATGGGCAGAGGAGATCAATCGCCGGAGGCTTGAAGTCATGGCGGGAGGGGAATAAGTCTGAGCCATCAGATCTTAGATGATTAGATCGAACGGCTATCGGGCGAAGGAGGTTCTCAAAGGATAATGCCTGAGAGCGGTTTACTCAAGTGGAAATGGTTCATATCGGTCGGTCATCGAGCGGTAAGTGGTAAAGGTCGGAGCCTGCCTGATTCCATTCATTGAGCGCCACGTAGTAACGGAGGAGAGAGAGGAAAACACTTTATCGGGTGGGTATCCCTCTCTCTTGTTGCCCGAGTGATATGCACGATAGCCATTAGATCTGGCGGAAATGATCTAACAGTGGTGATTGGTCGAAGTGGGTGAGCGTATAATGTTAGTCGAATGAAGTGTGGACCGTCAGATCAGTGGGAAGATTAACGACAAGGGACACGAAGGTATGGGAACCTTCCATGACATCAGAATAGACCATTTCCCTCCTTTAGTCTTGAAAATAGCAGCACTGCGCCTCAGGGCTAACACTGCCTCCTTCTAGGGATGTAAGCCTCCCTGTGAGGTTTCAAGAACTGTAGACTACTGCCTTTCCAGTAACAACCAAAACAAACTTATCTCCTAGTGTTCCATTGGGCATGGAGTTTATTTGCATATAAAACAAAAGCTGAGAAAACCTATTACAATATTAAGGCGTTAAAGCCTCATATGAAGTAAAGTTTCAAAAACTGCCCATTGACTGGGCCATCAAAAACACCTTCCCCTCCAAATTGTGCAGAATGAAAGTATTGTTCATCTGAACTTGAGAAATGACAAATGGTCCCATCCATAAGGCATCAAATTTACCATGGTTGCCCTTCTTTTCCTTCAATGCATCCCATTTGAGAACCCAATCACCAACCTGAAAACTGTCAATTTTTGCCTTTCTATCAAAGGTTTCTTTGATATTCTTCTGATGAATTCTTGACTTCTCAACCAGTTGTTCTCTACTGTGTTGTAGTTCAAGCAAGTTACTCATTCTCCTCGCCATGTCATTCTCTTCATCCCGTTATTCTTGCAAGAATTTGGCCACAGGGAGAATCAGCTGGATAGGAAAAACAGCATCAGCACCATAAACCAGCTTAAATGGAGAATTTCCTATGGACTTCTTGTTGGTAACTCTGTTAGCCCATAATGAAAACTTCAACTTGGAATCCCAGTTCTTTTTGTTGTCCTCCAACAACTTTTTGATTATCCTTACAAGACTCTTGTTAGATGATTCTACCAAGCCATTTCCTTGAGGATAATATGAGGTAGAATGCACCAATTTAATGCCCATGGATTCGCACATGTCCACCAATTATTCTACCCTAAAAGTTGTTTCATTATCAGTGACTAGTTTGTTCGGGCAACCAAATCTAGTGAAAATATTCTCATTCAAGAACTTTATGATAACCTGATGATTAGCATTTTTAGTGGGTATAGCCTCAATACATTTGGTGAAATAATCAATGGCTAGCAATATCCACTTGTGATAGCCACTGGAATGTGGATTGATCTCACCTATGAAGTCCAAGCCCCTGGAAGGGAGTATTGGTGTGTACTAGCTTCAAAGGTAGATATTTTAGTTGTTGTCTTCCTGCAAACCTCTAACATTTGTCACAAGACTTCACAAAAGAAAACACATCAGAGAACAGAGTATGCCAATAATACCCAGATCTCAGGATCTTGTGGGCTGTGGTTTTCCAATAATGATGCCCCCCATAGATGCTAGAATGGAACTGGTGCATGACTTCCATAGATTGTCCTTTGTCTAGACATCTCAAGAGGATCCCTGATGGGTCTCTCCAATAAAGCAAGCTTTTATTAATGCAGAATTTGGCTGATCTGAACTTAATGGCATGGGCTTGAATTGATCTATGCCCTAGAGGGACTTCTAGCTTCTATAAAAAATGAATTACACTGGAATATTATTCACAGGTGGCTATATTTTCAGCCAAAGACTAATTCTGCTCTTGCTCTTATGCTGCTTCCTTTGTCTGCTCACCACCTGAATTTGAACCCATGCAATTGATGTCTAACAAACTGCAAATTTCCTCAGCCATAAGCTTAGCCAAGCCCTGGCCTTTGACAAGCTTGGTGGGCTTCACCTCTATGTTGAACTCTATGAATTTTGCAATCCATTTAGCACTCTTTCCATCAATATCTGGCTGAGTTAGGACATCTTTTACTGAGGCTGAAGGTACATATGCAACCACTTTGGAATGCAGAATATAAATTCTGAATGCCTTTAAAGATTTTATGAGGGCATAAGCATGTTTTTCAATAAGGTCATACCTTAGTTCAGCATCCCCCGAATTTTTACTGAAAAAGGCCACACGGTGCTCTACACCTTCATTACATTTCTGCAATAGAATTGCTGCAAGTGTATCATAAGAGGCAAAAGAGAAGATATAAAACTCCCTGATAAAATCTGGGCTGATTAGAGTGCGAGATTCCATGATAGCTTGTTTGATGGCTTCAAAAGAGCTTCTTGCACCATCTATCCATTTTATTTTTGATTCTTTCTTCAGCATGGAAGTGATGTGCTTCACTAGCTCTGCAAAGTTTGGAATAAACCTCCTGACAAAGTTAATCTTCCCCAGGAAATATTGAATGTCCCTTTTTGACCTTGGGATGGAAAATGTCTGAATTGCTTGAACTCTTGTTGGATCGATCTTCACACCTTTAGCAGAAACAATATGTCCCAGAAGTTTGCCTTCTTCTAGAGAAAATTGTGACTTCTTTGGGTTCACAGAAATTCCAAACCGTCTGCATTTTAGAAACACCTTCTTCAAATGCTGCAAATGGTCCTTGTGATTGTTGGAAACTACTGTTATGTCATCAAGGTAAATAAGGACAAACTTGTCCTTCTCTCCCACAAAGGCTATGTCCATGGTCCTCTAAAAAGTAGCTCCAGCATTCATCAATCCAAAAGACATCTTGGAGTACATGAAAGTGCCCCAAGGAATAGTGAAGGTGGTCTTTTCCTGGTCTTCTGGATGTACAACAACCTGATTGTAACCTGAAAATCCATCTAAGAAAGACATGACTCTAGCCCCTGAAACTTTTTGCAGCAAGTGTTCCATCTTAGGCAGGGGGTAGTTGTATTTTTTAGAGCATTTGTTCAGATTCCTGAAGTCAACACAAAGCCTGATTTCTCCATTCTTCTTTCTTACTACCACAAGGTTAGCTATCCACTTTGAATACCTTAGGGGAACTATGATCTTGGCATCCAACAGCTTCTTCATTTTCTTTTCAATCAAAGGCAATAAGAGAGGGCTGATAGATCTTAATTTCTACTTAAAAGGGATGGTGTTCTTCTCCAGTGGAATCTTATGCTGAATGATGTTGGTGTCATAGGTCCTAAGATCACTGTACTCCCAAGCAAAAATATCAGCAAATTGTTTCATCAGGGTGCAATACTTGGAACTTTGGGTAGAAGACGAGTGGACAGATTTATGTACTTTGGATGGGCTGGAGTCCCTACATTATGTCTATTAACTACAGACTCATTTTCTTTTTTGGCAGGCTTATAAGGTACATCATTATGATCAAACATCTTCTCTAGGGGCACCAATCCTTTGGGTATATGGTTACTAGGCAACTGAACAATGCTATCCTAACCAATCTCGTCCTTTAGCTTGGACTAGTTGCATTCTTCAATGGTTTTGTTTTCTTGGTCAATGTGCATTTCAAAAAATTCATCAATGACTTGTAAAAACCTATTAATTTCATCATCATCTTCAAAACTTTCTAGTATTTGACATTTTCAGGCAGAGATGGTCTATAATTCACCTGAACTTCATAAGTCAATTTAGGAGGCAAAGAAGGAATAAATGTACTAGCAGACACAGCAAGGGAATCAGCAAGCTAGTTCTTCATTCTAGGGATGTAAGAAATGCTTAAACTATTAAAAGAACCCTTGAGCTTCCATACCTCATCTCTGTATGCTTTTAGCCTTGGATGCTTTGCTTGGAAAGTTTTGTTCACCTACTGAATGATAAGGTTTGCATCTCCAAACACCTTCAGACCTTTGATTCCCATTTCTTTAGCAGTGTTTAAGCCCAATAGGCTTCATACTCTACTATATTATTTGTGACCTAAAAAGTTAACTTGAAAGATAAATGAATGCATTCTTGTGTGGGGGACACAAGGACTACACTTGCCCCTGCAGCTTCCTTAGAGCAAGCTCCATCAAAGAACATGTCCCAAATTTGTGGGCTTTCTTCCTCTTTGATCTGGCAAACCGGTTTCCTAAGCCGCATGGAGACCAACTGGGATTCTTCAATCTGAAGAATACAGGCTCCAAAATCAGTGTTGACAACATAGATGGGATGAGTAGTGGGATTCCTTTCATCACTGATGATATAAGCCAACTGAGCTTCTCTGTATAATCTCCTACTCTCACCTCCAAAAACTGGGACAGTAGCATAGGACAGATCATTTTGCAATGTTCCACCTAATCTCTTGATCAAACCTATAGAAAGCAACATGCCAAACTTGGGGGGTACATCTGCTACCACAATATCCATCATCATGCTCTTCATGGGTAGCTAAGACAAGGTGATGGCTAGGTCTTTTATTAATCCCAAACATTTCACTTTTCTAGAGTCAAAAGAAAACATGTCATGATAAGACTTGGCAATGTTAAGATCCAACTCATCCATGACAGCCTTGGGCAATAGATTATGGCTGGCTCCTACGTCTAGAAGGAAGTTGTGAAGGATTTTGTCATGAATAGTCAAAGAGACAAAGAATGATAGGGAGATTTCATCACAATTTTCAATCATTGGGTTGAGAGCAACAACTGGTTTGTCATCTTGCAGATTTACATAGTCAGTGGAGGCTTGGATGGCTTTAGGCTCAAGGGCATCGAGGATAGATCTCTTGAAGGACTCATTCTTCACTAGTTAAATCAGAGGTATAGGTATGCTTAGCTTCTAAATTTCTGATTCAAAACTGAAAGGAGAAGGAGACTTATCAAGGCCTCTTAACTCGTGAGCTGGAGCTGTGAGGATGATGGGATCAACTGCCGGTCATTTTTTCTTATTAGCTTGTTGTATTGCAGGGACAACAGCTCTCTGAACAGGAGTTTCCTTAGAATTATTCATCTTCAACCTCAGATCATATTTGTGTTGATCATCAGTTTTCAGAACAGATCCACCATCCCACTCTTGGCTGATCCGGTCATTGAATAATGACTTTTCATAGGCAGATAAGGTCAAAAAGGAGGCACTGCCTTTGTCTTCCACACAATGGATCTCATCATCTTCTTCAAACTGCTCTTCTTCCATGACTACATTTTGGAAAGGGGTCTTCACCCTTTGGTCTTTATTTTCATCTTTGCTTCTTTGTAGAATTTGCAACTACTCATTAGCTCTTCTATATGGATTTGGATTTCTAGGAGCGAAGGGATTAGGAACTATTCCATTCCCAGGGCTATGCTCAACCTTTAATTTGGAGATTTCAGAGGCTAATGATTCTATCATCTTGGTCATTTTATCTATCTTTGGTTCTGAAGATGATGAAGATTCGCCCCTCTGTCTCCTTCTATCAACATTCCTCTTGAGCTTCTTTGCAGCCACAATGTTTGATTCTACTTCCAAGGCTGCATCCTACATATCAGCTAAGGTAGCACATCGTCTCTTCCTCAACAATAGATAGAAGTCAGAATCAAAGGCACTGGCATAGGTGAGTTTAGAAGAGGTAGTGGTGGGTTTTACTTCAGCTGGTATCTTGTTATACATGAGGTTGAACCTCTTATTAAAATCAGACAACAACTTACCATTTTCCCTCTTTAAGTTCCCAAGGTCTTAGTAGAGTATATCTTTCTTATCCCCCCAATGCTCTATGAATGCATCATCTAAAGCCTCAATATTTGCTACAGACCTTGGGGTTAGTTCTCTAAACCATTTTCTAGCCTCTCCATCTAGACTTTGGACAAAGACTCTCATCCATACATCATCTTCACTAATGTCCAGGTTATCAGCATAGCTATAGAATGATTCAAGATGTTTCTCAGCTATAACACCTTCAGTCCCAGTGAACTTAGGCATATAATTCTGATATTCTCCAATAGGCATGGAATTCAAAGGAGTGGGCAATACTAGAGGTCCATACCTAGCAGCTATGATTCTTTCCATTTTGGTAGGTGCTGTCATAGTTGTGGTGGCTATAAGGGTACTGGAAGTTTGAATGACAAAGGGTTGAGGAGTGATTGATAGGACTAAAGGAGTATGATGGATAGGAGGAGAGGCTTCCTTTGGGCTTACGATGAAAGGAGAACCTAAAGAATAAGGAGCTCTATGAATCTCTGAGATTTTTTCTTCACTGCTAGTATTAGATGTTATACTCTCAACATGTATTTGTTCTATTACAGGATTTTCTTGAAGAGATATAGAATATTGTTTAGATCTATCTGAACCTGATGCTCCTTTCTGAAATTCTTTTCTTGCTTTGATGATTTTTTCAGAGTCAAGTACTAGGTTAGCTCGTGGCTTCTGAGGATTTCTCCGATTATGCCTCACAAACTGAGCTAGAACTATGGAGTGGAGTTTCCAAGAGGTTTGTCCTCCAATATAGTCGCCAGATAGGTGACTACAACCCAAATAGTTTCCAAACTTTGTCTATCATCAAATTTAGATCTGTGTCATCCCCCAGGGAAGCTAAGCTTCAGTCTCCTCTCCCTAGAAATGGCGCCAATTATGTTAGCACTCCAGGAAACTCTCCTAGGTTGTAGCTCGGAGATGCCTGGTAACACATAAATCTTCAATATCGTTCTCTGAACTATTGGAATGGATTGGGGTTTGGATCAAGTCAGATGACTATTTCAACTCTGTTTTCACTCAAGACATGCATCAACACCCTCAGCTTGACAAGGCTTTCGACCACTAATGCTCAATAGTTTATAGATTCAATGAATATATGGGCAATCCTAACTGTACCAGAAGATACATACATAAACACATATGAATGGCTAGCTACAGAAAGTAAATGAAACCTACAAATCTAATTTATCAATGCAGAGATAAGATGACAGTTATCTGGCATTAGACACAGAAGAAAACATGAATAACATATTCAAGTGCAAGCTTAGAACAGAGGAGAAGATGGAAATTGAACATGTAACAACACAAGAAGCTTTTATTACTGGAATGAAGATGAGACGTTGGGAGGAACAGAGTATCCACGACCTCCAAAAGTTGAACCCGTATTACTTCGAACTTTCAGCCATTTATAGGGTTTTTACAATACTCTCGAACTCTCTGAGGCTCGAGATGTCTTAATCTATCCCCTCTGTCTTCTAAATACTTGATGCCATAACTAGACAAACATGAGATCAGAGAGATCTGTTTCAAAAAATACGTAATCAAAGTCTGGTAATTTTGTCGCACTGTTAGGGGGTTCACTCATGCCAGCGATGTTCCATGATCATTTATGTTGGTTCGGCTACATCATGCTGTTGTTTTTCCCCTTTCGACTATGCATTCTGTTATTTCAGTTCGACTATCAAAAACACTGACAAAGCCAACAAATTTCCTTCTCGGGTGACTGGTGAGAAGTGGGGTACGGGGGTTGTTGGATGGTGTGGATCGATAGTCGGGATGTGGGTCAGGCAGTGGAGGATGAACTATGGTGATCGTGAACAAGGGCCATTGGATCGGGAGGAATGGGCGAAGGAGATCAATCGCCAGAGTCTTAAAGTCGTGGAGGGAGCAGAATAAGTCTGAACCATCAAATCTTAGATGGGTAGATCAAACATCTATCGAGTGGAGGAGGTGCTCGAAGGATAATGCCCAGGAGCAGTTTACTCAAGCAGAAATGATTCATATTGGGTGGTCATTGGGCGGTAAGTGGTAAAGGTCGGAGCCCGCCCGATTCCATTCATCAAGCGCCACGTAGCAGCGGAGAATAGAGAGGAAACCACTTTATCAGGTGCGTATCCCTCTCTCTTGTTGCCCAAGAGATATGCACGATAGCCCTTAGATCTGGCGGAAATGATCTAATGGTGGTGATTGGTCAAAGCGAGTGAGCGTATAATGTTAGTCGAATGAAGTGTGGACTGTCAAATCAGTGGGAAGATCGATGACGGGGGACACGAAGGTATGGGAACCTCCCCACAACAGTAAAATAGACCATTTCCCTCCTTTATTCTTCAAAATAGTGGCAGCGCACCTTAGGGCTAATAGGAACCTTTCAGAATGAAATTTATGGCAAGAATGCCATGTTAGCCTGTTTTTGGGAATAACTCTGAAAATAGAGTAAACCAAGGTATGAAATACCTACTAAAATTTACTTTGGATTTCCCTTAAGTATGGTCAAATTTTAAGCCTCTTAAATCACCAAGAAGAAAATTTATAGTGAAAATTCTCAACTAACCTTATTTCAAGATAATTCAGGAAGCTTGACTTTATTATAGTATAACTCTAAAAATACAGTGAATCAAGATCTAGAAATTGAACCAAATGATCAATGGGATTCCCCCTCACTATGGTACAAGATTTAGCATATATAACCTCCCATAAGGAGTGTTATAGAAAAAATTCCAAGATGACATGTTTGAAGAAGCATTCAAGAAGCACGACTTCCTCAGATCATATACTCGAAAATATAGAAAACCAAGATCTAAAAATTGAACCAATAATGCTCAATTAAGGATATGTAGTATCACTTTTTTTCCTCTTCATGAGATTAACAATCAGCTCTAATACTTCTTTTTAACTCACCCAACCCCCTAACCCTTCCTTAGGGTTGTGGGGCATCACATTTTCTCCAAAGAATTTTATCAAGTACTTCCCACACATTTTTTAATGACCATCCACAAAACCATATTTTCCTGGGGAATTTCATCAAATGGTTTATGTGCACTGTTGGTTTCTCTTAAACCTCAATCTTCCATGGAGTATATCTCAGAAATTATAGAGGACCAAATGAAATTTCTACCACAAGTACCTTGATATATTTTCTTTGTCTCCTCCAAGTTTCACGGCTTGGAACCTTTCAGAAATAAAGTTATGGAAAGAATTCCATGCTAACCAATTTTGAGGTCTGATTTTAGGAGCATTCAAGAAACCTGAATTCTTTAGGGAATATCTTCGAAAAAATAGTGAACCAAGATATGAAGTATCTATGAGAATTTCCAAGATCTAGAAATTGAACCAATAATGCTCGGTTAAGGATATAAAGTATCAATTTTTTTCCTCTTCATGATATTAACAATCGACTCTAATACCACTTATTAACTCATCCAACCCCCTAACCCTTCATTAGCATTGTGGGGCATCACATTTTCTCCAAATAATTTTATCAAGTAGTTCCCACACATTGTCTAATCACTATCCACAAAACCACATTTTCCATGGGACTTTCATCAAATAGTTTATGTGCACTATTGATTTCCCTCAAACCCCAATCTTCCATAGAGTATATCTCAGAAATTATAGAGTACCAAATGAACTTACTACCACATGTACCTTGAGATATTTTCTCTATCTCCTCCAATTCTCATGGTTTGGAACCTTTCCAAAAGAAAGTTATGGCAAGAATTCCATGATGACCTATTTTGAGGTCTTATTTCAAGAGCATTCAAAAGACCCAAATTCCTTAGGGAATATCTTTAAAAATATAGTGAACTAAGATATGAAATCTACCAGAATTTCCCATAGATTTTTGTTAAGTATGGTTCAAGTTTCAACCTCTGAAATCACCCAAAACAAAAGTTGTGGTGAAAATTTCAAACTAGTCTTAGTTCAAGAGCATTCAAGAAGCTCAACTTTCTTCAAGGATAACTTAGAAAATACATCGAATCAAGGTCTACAAAGTGAACCAAATTATTAGTGTTATTTCCCCTCACTATGGTCTAAGTTTCATCCTCTGGAACCTCCTAAAAGAAAACTTATAGCAAAAATGTCAAGATGACCTATTGACCCCATAAATCACATTTTGGGTTTCCACCATTAAACTCCATGAAATCACTTATAGCATGTAGAATAAATTAAAGAAAATGAAACATGCAAGTATCAAAGGAGGCGTATAATTACCAAAAATTATCATGCATTACCCATTCATCCCAATTCATTTAAATTCCACAACCAAGTGAACTCAAACCCATAGCCCCAAACTTTACTATCATAACTATCACAATAATCATAAATAAAATAATATGATAGTAATAATAACTCCTACGTATCACTAAATCATTCATGCATGAAATATCAATAATAAAGAAATAAACATATTTATTGTAACCAGAAAATATTGGAACTAAAGTAAGGTGAGTCATGTTCCACCCCACCTTAGGCTCAGTTGTGCTACAATTTTTCTCACAACTATCCACCCCCATGCCATACCTTTATGCCTTGAGGGAAAATTAAACTCGGGGATATATCACACAGTTTTCAAACCATATTTAACATAAAAAGTGAAGGCCACTTACCTTACACAAAGGAAAAATTCAATCATTGTCACATAGGTTGTCACTCATAGCTCTTAACCAATCACAAGGTGTGAACCTATCTAGGTTATGCCACCATTTCTCTTGCCAAAACAAATTTCTAAGTGAGAGATTATGAGCTAAGGAGAAAATAAGAACCAAGGACCCCTTGATGGTTTCTCCTTCTTATTTTATAATCAAATCGTGACCCTTCATCTTCCCAATATTTTGCTAGTAGATTCTTTGGAATACCAACCATCACATCAAAGGAAAATAATATTTATGCAAGAAAGGCTAGGATTTCTCCCACTGCCATCCTCCCCCCCGCAACCCCCCCCCCCCCTTTCCTACATCATTTCTTCCCTAGTCAAGTTTACCCCCCCTTTCCTACATCATTTCTTCCCTAGTCAAGTCCCCCCCCCCCCCCCCTTTCCTACATCATTTCTTCCCTAGTCAAGTCCCCCCCCCCTCCTACATCATTTCTTCCCTAGTCAAGTCCCCCCCCACCCCCCCCTCCTACATCATTTCTTCCCTAGTCAAGTCCCCCCCCCCCCCCTCCTACATCATTTCTTCCCTAATCAAGTCCCCCCCCCTATCCAAGGCATCATGATCTGTTGGTTTCTCCCTTCCTTCAAGTCTAGGATTTTTATTAACAAAATAGAATAGTACATCACATAAAAAAATTTAGTGCATAATATAAATATTGGTAACCCAACATTACAAGTATTTAATTATATCACACGAATTGGGGAAATGAAAAGAGGGTGTCATAGGAAATTATCAAACATGCCTTGTGGTAGACCTCCTTCCTTTGAAAGGTTGAACATGCTAACATATTAAACTATTGTGGACCTATGTTAAACACCTCTTATGGATCCTAGTTTTTCCATATAGACACATCATGGTTCTATTGTTGTAACAAATGCAAAGAAAATAAGATATAGTGGAGGTGTTAATGGTCGAACAAATTCCTCCACCAACAATAATGGAGAGTCATCTGATGGCAAGTTGCTATTAAACATACTCTTTTTTGGTGTAGTGAATTCCACTATCATGTGGGCATGGTTGCCACTAAATAGATTTTTTCTCAAAAGGAGGCTTTCTCATTGAAGTTTTTATAAATATTAAATGCATTTTTAATTTATTATCCAAATGCAATCCTATTCTAACCTATATATGGCCCTAATCTAACAGTGATAAAGTGTTGGCTACAAATATAAAGTAACTGTTGAAAGCAAGAAGTAGTACATCGCCCTTAGTATAAATGAAATTGGAATATTTAATTATCATACATATAATTCACAAGGAAATGATGTTGAATATGTTTCTACAATCAAATTCATATACAATTTATAATATATCCTACGTAAACAATTGACAGAAATGACAAATTAAAATAATATATAGAACACAAACAATCAACAATAATGTACAATTTCTTGAATAAACCATGAATTGGATTCTCCTTGTATCATTTTTAAGAAATAGTTCCTTAGCATAAGATACAAATAAAGGCATCTAGCCTTTAATTCATTTATTGAACTTGATAATAATATACAAGTTACAATTCTAGGTCGTTCCCACACTCGAGTCTTCAATCTTTTCCTTTCACTTGATAATAGTATAGAAGTAAAGGTTTTGGGTTTTCTAATCCCACCCCACAATACTCTAAATAAGAATCCCCTTTTTATAATAAACCTAGGTGACTCTCATGTTTTCTAAATAGTTACAACCAATTATTTTGTCCAACTCAAGCATTCGGTGCTTCTTTACAAAAATGGTTAGAGCATAACCACCAAATAAATAAAATATAGTTTAATACATTTGGACAAGTATAGGTTTTATTCTTTTCCAACTTAAGGTTTCTCATTTCATAACAAATTCAAATTTTTTATACTAGTTCCATCATCTAATCGAGGACTTGAAAAGAATATTCTTTAATTTTACTTGTATTTATATGTATATACTCCATATTCATAAATTCTCCTAAGCAAGAGAAAAGCATATACCTTTATTAAACATTAATATAGAATTGAAAATTTCTACTTAAAAAATACTTCAAAATTGGTCAAAAGGAGCTATAAAGTTGAGAATAATAAGTTCAAACAACTAAGAAAAATGACTCCCATTTCCTAAGCTTTCGCATGAGCCATTTTGGGCTTGATTTAGTTATTTTTGTCTCAAGATATAGCTATGCCTCCTTGTTGAAAAGTGTAACTAGGTTTAGTCTTCATAATGACATGTCTAATTGTGATTTTATGTAATTGATGTAAAGAAGAAAAATAAAATTGTTATTGTAATGCTTGTCTCATGGGTTTCATGAGGAAATAATTTTATTTTAGTGATGGATCCCATTGTGGACCTTTAGGATTTGTTATCTAGTCATAAAATTCTATGTCATGTATGAAGGACCCTTCTTCGGAAAGTTACACATTTGTATATGTAATTAAAAGATTCAAAAGACCCTCCAAGACAAGCACAAGCATCTCCTAGCATGTCGGCTTCAAGATGGAATTAATAAACTCCTCCAACAGACATGTCAGGTCACCCTCTTCAAGTCAACTAATTTGAGGTGGAAAGCACTATAAATAGGAAGCTCAGCCTTAGTTCAGAAGATATATTTGTGTACAACTGTAAGACTGCGGTAAGAAGTGCGAAGGGGTCAAAGAAGAAGCCTCCCAACCATGAAAGTAAGAAAAGGGAAGAGTGAAGTCCTTAGGGTTATTTTTGGGTCTATTTTAAGAGTTATAAACCTCCATACATGCAAAGACGTGCAAAGAAGAAAGAGGTATGTTTCAGAAGTGGAAGCCAAGGAGAATTACAGTCCTCCTAGGGAGTTGAAGTGGAAGAAGGGCTAGTCAAAAGAGAAGTCGATACAAGCCAAGAGGATACTCTATCCTAAGAAAGGGTATCATGGATATTTCTATAGAAGAAGGTTCTGAATTAAGGTCAAGGATTGTAGACCTAATTCAAGAAGGTTTAAGGTTTGAAGCAGAAGGAAGCCAAGGTTGAAGAAGAAGCCAAGAAGGAGGAAGGAGAAGAAGGTTGACTATCATTGAGTAAGGATCTCAATGGAACTTATGTCTTGGTATTGAGGTGGAAAATATATCAAGGGTCTTGGTCATGGTATTCATCAATTGAAGTATCTATAAGAAGAATAATTTGTTTGTGTTTTCCTCTCAAGTAGGAGAGGTTTTTGCCCTAAATGATAGCCTATATTCGGTTTCTCTTATCTCTATATGGTTATTCATTGGTTTTTGTTTGATGAAGAAGAAAACTAATGATCTAAGAAAGATAATATCCTAATCTAAGAAAGTAAAAAGCATTCAAAATTAGTTATGATAAGAAGAGAAATCACCTAATACTTGATGCCATAGATTTCTCAACATTGTATCAGAGCTAAGGTGACTAAGTCAAGGAAGGGTGTCTTATCAAAGGACACTCAAGGATAAAATATCAAGGAAGGAATCAAAGTGAATATCATATTGAAGTTAAGATCTACAAAGAAATCTTAAAAACCCTAGACTCCTACCATTGAAGACGTCATCAAGAATTCATCATTGATATTCATCAACAATACTTCACCATCAAAAGGGATATCCCTCTTTGTGAGATCAAGGATCATTATCGAAGAAAATTATCTTCATCAAAGAGAAGTTTTCTATTATCCATATCATCATCAACATCAAGGAAGCAATAAGGAGAAGGAGCATCCTATCAAGTAAGTACATTTATGTCCACATTTGAATCTGAAAAAATGTCTTTTTGCAAGGAAAGCAACAAATTGGTTGGGGCTTCAAACTATCTTGCATAAAAAAGGACAAATCTGAATCTAATTGAAAATAAGATTATGGAACATGTCAAAGTATATATCATTAAACCAAGAAAGAACTATGATCAATCGCTTTCCAAGTATATGAAAGGGGAAGCTAGGAATCAAAGGATTCTCATAGAATCCATCAAGGATCCCCTCATCCCATATGTATCTAAACTCAAAACTTTAAAATAAATATATGAAAAAATGGTAGAGTTGTACTCCATAAGCGTTGTCAGAGAATTCATATCATTAAATAAATAACTCTACAATATGAATATGTCAAGGGAAGACAGAATAGCCTCATACTTTATGAGGATATCTAAAATCCGAGATCAACTACAAGATCTGAGAGAAGTCATGTCTGATAGAGAAATTACTATAGTTGTACTAAATGAACTACAGAAGGAGTGGGGTAACTTTACTACAAGAATTTATGGGAGGAAAGAAGATACTACATTCTAGGACCTATGGTCAATGTGCAAGATTTAATAATTTAGACCAAAGGCCAAATCTGATGTGGGAGAGGGTGAACAAAATCAAGCTTATGCTACAATGACAAGGAGAAAGGGTGGAAAGTCAGGTTCTCAGAAAAATAAAAGGGACATGGCTAAGATTCAATGTTATGGGTGTCAAGAATATGGACACCATAAAAGAGATTGTCCTAAGACCAAGAAGGACAACAAAAGAAGAATAGAAGAAGCCCATATCACAAAAGAAGTAGAGGAAGTTGAAAAGAAGAAGTCCAAGAAAGAGGAAGTAAGAGATGTTTATTACTGAGATAGTCTTCCTCACATAATATCTTTTCAAGTTCCTAAGTGTTCTATTAAACATATGACTATTATGATTCACTAAGAAAATGATGGGATGCATCAAGGGCATCATAAAAGAATTAAAAGCAAGAGCTTGTGACATCAACATAGAAAAGGCATGAAAGATGATCGAAGTATGGAAGTCAACTATGGAAGGATATAGATCTTGGAAACCTCATTTGTAACATATGTGGAACTTATGGAAGAGAAGGAAAAAGGTAATCTAGTACAAGGATCATCATACATTTGTCAAAAGGGAACATCTACTAGATGGGGGTACTCTAGATCCTTAAGACTATTTGGTGGAATCTTCATTGAAAGGTTCACCGATCAAGAGACGAAGCAACTGTTTCATCAATAATTCCAAACTTGTGGAATTCATGCGATGATGGTATGATTACATAAAAGGTGAAGAAGATCAATGGATTGAAGCTCTTTCAATCAAGAAAGTTGTTGCAGGAAGTCTGGATGGCCCAAAGGAAAATGAGGTATGTATGCTTACATTCTATATTGTAGAATCATCTCATATGGTTGCAGGTAATAGGGATCAATGCTCTATCTTGAGATCATAATCAAAAGGAAGGATTTCCTCCCTCGAAGGAATGCAGGAATGCATGGGTCACACATTCACTAGATGAAATCAACATAATGTGTCCTCATATGAAGTATGAGATGGTTGAATACAATTGAGGAACTCTTATTAGAAGCTCCTGGGAATGAAATGTGTGAAGAAATGAAGGAAGATATCATGGGATATGAAACCATGGAAGAAGGAAATTAACATCCAAAGTCCAAGAATATTTGACTAGGATATCTCCATGAATGATATGAAGACTCTGATGGAGCCTAAAGAGGAAAGAGACGCATGACAATATATATATATATATATATATATATATATATATATATATAGGAGATGTGTAAATATGTATGCAAGATGTTGATGCAAACTAGAATATGTCATGATGAAATACCATCACAAAGGTAATTTTGATTTCAATGTTCATACCTTTATTTTTTGAAAAAATATCTAGATGGGATTATGCAGGGCTGCCGAGGGAAGATCTATGGATATCTTCCACCACTGATACCCATGTAGTAGGATGAAATATCCTAAAGGAGACATGGCATGAAGGAAGGCTAGAATTGGAATAATGGGTCACTTTCTAATGATGACATGACTTACTCATGGATGAAAGTTATGGATGGTCTGTAGCATATGATGAAGTCCCAAAATATGAAGACTTTTGAATAACGAAAATAAGTTCATGACATCATGAGGAGGAGTTCTTCAAGCAGTTGATTATCCCATCATCTCCACCTAAGGAGATGTTGTAGGTCCCTAATTAAGAGGGAGCCTAGAAACACTTTTTCTTAGTTGGAAGAAAATTGGAAGAATAAATTCCTAATCTAAGAGGGAGCTTAGGTGCATTCCTTCCATAGGAATGATTATATTCCTTTATTGGAATAGATATGTCCTCCCTAAATTAAGAGGGAGAGATAGACACATCATTCTTGTCTTCACTTGGGAAGATAGAATGGAGGATTGGGTAAAAATCTTGCATCTGATGCTCTTTGAGGATGTGTTAGGCATCCAAGACAAGAGTAGTCATAGAGGACCAATATAATTTGAGGAATGGGAATCCAACATAAGAATAGTCCTACCGGAACACACTTTGATAACCAGGTGGAGTATGTTCTGAGAGAGACAATGATGAGGGTGTCTATACATCATTGATCTTGCTATCATTGTGCTCTGATATTATGGAGAGATAGAGTTTTTAGTCAAGACCTTGTTATGTGACAATGTTGGTTGATATGATGTTAAACATATGGGTTACCAATCTAATTCTTCTTATGAGAATTATTCAGATTGAGAATGGCCAAGTACCATTATGAATACCTCCCTAGTTAAGAGGGAGTGTTGAAAAGTGTAACTAGGTTCGGTCTTCATAATGACATGTGTAATTGTGATTTTATGTGATTGATGTTGTTATCACTTGGAACTATAGTTCATGTATATAAGGTTGTCCATAAGTTTTATATAAAGTCTTGAAGTCTTGTGTATAGGTTTATTAGCATATGTCAATTTCAAATTTGAAATTCAAGAGCTATTGATGTGAATTCGTGTAAAAGAAAAATCATTAGACACCCTCCATCATTGTTAGTTAAAACATGTCATGTCATTGGTACTTTGCGCAGTTTCGCAGCGCGGGTATGATTGGTCAGTTTAGCTGCGAAATAATGTTTTCGTGTTTTCGCAGCGCTCTGTTTGTCAGCGATTTCGTAGCGCATCCTGTTAAATTTGAACTGCCCGCGCTACGAAATCGGGGTTTCAGGGTTTTTTGCAGCGTTTTTCTCTGAATGTCAAATCCGAGAGTAGTGAGTCACAAGTTCGTTCATGATTGTCATTTCACACCCTCTCTATGTCATGATAAGCCATTATTTCGCCATAAGGTCCGAAGTCATGTAGTTGTGTGTTAGTTTAGGGGATGTTATAAGAGGTGGTCATTTCATAATGGGTTCTTCATATCATATGAACGTGTTTGCTATATGAAAAGCTCAAGATTTTATTTAAACGGACTACAGCAAGCGAGCCTGTTCTCTAAAGCTGAAGATTGTTTTCGTGCTACAAGCCACCATTAGTCCCTTGTGTAAAAATACTCAAAGTAGCATGGAAAGAAAGGAACACCGTTCTGGTAAATGTGTGAGGACAGAGCCGGAGGGGTTAGATGTTACTCTCAGGGATGAAGAGGTAGCAAAGCCCTTTCTAAGTGCTGGCTGCTGGCGGTTTTGCGAAAAATTGAAGGGAGGACATGCAGAAGTGACCAAGGCTTTCGCATTAAACTTCACTGGACTGAATTCGAAGGTGGCAATGTTGGAGTTTCCGGTGTCCCCTGAAGTTATTTCCACTGTCACAAAAATCCCGAGGGGTGGCCAAGAATGGTTCAATAACTTCAAGTTTGACATGGGTCCATGCAAAGAGTTTTTGAAGGCACCTTATGTAGATGAAGATCTCACCAAAGCAGTCCCAAGGAGCTATCTAAAGGAGAATTATGCTATGCTATTGACATGTATCCAGAAGTACCTGACATGTGAGGGTAGGTACAATAAAGTTTACTCCTACCACTTCAAACTTCTGTTACACTTCACTGGTAAGAGTTCAATAGACATACCTTTCTATTTGTTCAGGAGTATTAGCAAAATGTGTGATAAGATTCAGTTAAAGAAAGATGCTTATGAAACATCCCTTTTTCATCATGGTCTAGTAAAATTGTTGGTGTTGGATAGTTTACAAAAAATTGGTAAAGATTGGGATTCATTTGTGTTTATGGCCGGTTTCCCAAGCAAAACAGGCCTCACTCCATTACCTGTGAGAGAAAGAGAAGAAAGGAGTGAGGAACCTACTTTGGCTGACCTTAGAAGAGAAGTGACAGACCATAAGAAGCCTAAAGCTAAAACAAAGAAATCAGAAAGGTCTATAGCAGTTAAAGAAACACCTGAAGCATCAATGAAGAAAACTCCTAAGCCAGCAGTTAAAGAAACACCTCAGTCATCAAAGCAGAAGATTCACAAAAGGAAAGATGATACTAAATCCAGTGAAGTTGAAAAAGTTTCAAGGGTGAGAACTAGAGGCCAACTAAGCAAAGAGAAAGGAAAGTCAGTCCCTGTGGAAGAAAGTCCTGTTTCAAAGGGTAGTTTAAATGACTTACTTGAAGCCATTGAATTAGAGCAAGATCATCCAATACAAATTGAACCACTTGAACTTGAGCAGGATCAATTGGTACCACCAATGCATATTGATCTAACTCAGTCCTCACCTGAAAGTTCTAAAAAATCAAGGGCTTCTAAAAGGTTAAAGTTTGAAGAACCAAGTGAAGAATATGCCTTTAAACCACGCAGACCAGTGACTAGAAGGCAAATTAAAGAAGTGGAGAAAGCTCAGAAAGAGAAAGCACCTTTGGAAGTGCCTAGGACAGAGGCACTTGAAATCTTCTCTGAAATAGTTCAAGCAGCCAAAAGCAAGAACAAGGATAATAAGGTTGTTATCAGTCAAAGTGGAAATGTGATTGCTATTAAGAAACAAGCTGGAGCAACAAAGGAAGAAATACCTCAGGTTCAAAATGTTTTTAAGGAAAAGGCAGTAAGATATACAAGTTATAAGAAGGCTGTAATGAAGGGCAGAACAAGTTTGATCAGTCAAGCTGGCTCGGTATCTGATGCATATGTGTGGACAGTGCCAGCTCTGAAGCAGGAAAAAATCATGAAACAAATGAATAAAAGTTTAAGAGCAGAAAACAAGATGTTAAAGGAAGAAGTCAGCATCTTGAAAGGGAAGCTAGGCAAACTAGCTAAATGATCCAAGGACAAATGTGCTTTCCAAATTTTGGTATGTTTTGGCTGTCAACATTTTAAAGCTTTTTGAGACTTTTTGATGTCCTTACACCTGTGTAGAATGACTGAAGAAATCACAGAGTTAAGTTATTGTTGCTTTAAGGTTCATATGCTTAGTTTTGATTACCTACAGCAGTTTCGTAGCGCGCTACGAAACTGCTGTAGATGACTGTTTATGTTGAAAACTTGAGTTTGAATGCTGAGGTCAGCAAATATTTAAAGGGATGACTTAATGCCAGCATGGAGACTATAGAAAGTCAGTCAGATGTTTAAAAAGGATGCCAAGTGTAAGTATTCGAAGAAAAGGTGAAATTTTGTCTTTTGTTGAAAGTTTTCACTTTATGTCCGAATTTTTAGGGTTGTGATAGAGCTGCCGAGGTGTTGAGTGGTACACCTGTTCAATTATGGGATGGCCAGATCATTGGTTTTCTTCAGTCATACGGGACTATCAGGGGATTAAATGACTTGAAACATGATCATTAATGCATGAACACTAATGGGAGGCAGAAACCGTGAATGTAGGGTACATATTCTTATTGGTTGATGAATCATCTACACATCAGGCATCCGAAGCTGCTCATCCATTGAATGTGTTTTCAGTTTGGTTTGGCTATTATTGAACTGCTACAGGTGTCAAGCTTCAAGAACACAGCAAAGTACACGAGGAGATAAACTTGAAGTGTCAATGTAATGGAGTCCTCTGTTTTCGTAGCACAATATCTCTTGTAATTAATTAGTTTGTTTATGATATAGTTAAGGTCATTAATGACAGAATTCTGAGCTCCCTTCATGCTTGTTGAGGAGTCTCAGGTAGTAGTGTTTTGATTGGCTATATATAGAAATGACTCTTATGTAAAAAAGGTTGGACATTTTATAGAAAAACAGAGTTGTTTTGGGCCATTGTAAGACCTTTTTTGACAGTAATAGTAAAACAGTGTTGTTCTCTACTCAAGATTCTCGATGGATTGTTATGTTCAAATATAATGATGGTGTTTTATACTTTATGTTCTTTTATAGTCTTGTTGTAACACAATCACTCAGAATTCATAATCCTATGCTCTGACTTCCTGTGTGTTTGGCAAGCTATGTTTTGATGGAGTATGTTTGACATGTAATGCAAAGAGCCTTGACTTCCATGAGATGACTATGTTTTCCTTGTTTACTTAATATATGAGACTCCATAGCCCAATGAGAACCAGTTTGATATGTTTCCAACCAGCTTTGCTTTCATGAATGAATAAAGAGTTAGCCATCTTTTGTAGTGAATGCTTTTTATCAAGAGTGTGTGAGAGAGCCCTCTCTGATCAAAGAGGCTAAGCTTTGATCTAAAGATAGGTTGAAAGAGTTACATGAAATCTTGCTTGGTTGCAGCCCTCAGTAGTGATTTTGTGATAACAGATGTACAGAAGAAAATACAATTATTATTGTAATTCTAGTCTCATGGGTTTCATGAGCAAAGAATTTTATTTTTAGGGATGGCTCCCATTGTGATCCTTTAGGATTTGTAATCTAGTAATAAAATTCTATGTAATGTATGAAGGAACCTTCATGGGCAAGTTATGCATTTGTATAAGTCATTAAAATAGTCAAAAGGCCCTCCAAGACAAGCACAAGCATCTCCTAGTATGTCAGCTTCAAGATGGAATTAATAAACTCTTCCAATAGACATGTCATCTCACCCTCTTCAAGTTGGCTAATTTGAGGGGGAAAGCACTATAAATAGGTAGCTCATCCTTAGTTCAAAAGAAATATTTTTGGACAAGTGTAAGACTACAGTAAGAAGTTCGAAGGGGTCAAATAATAAGCCTCGCAACTATCGAAGTAAGAAGAAGGAAGAGTGAAGTCCTTAGGGTTACTTTTGGAATTTTTTTAAGGGTTGTAAACCTCCATACAAGCAAAGAAGAAAGAGGTTTGTTACAGCAGTGGAAGTCGAGGAGAATTAAAGTCCTCCTAGAGAGTCAAAGTGGAAGAAGGGCTAGTCAAAAGAGAAGTCGAGACAAGCCAAGAGGATACTCTATCCTAATCAAGGGTATCAAGGATATTTCTCTAGAAGAAGGTTTTGAATTAAGGTCAAGGATTGCAGACATAATTCAAGAAGGTCGAAGGTCTAAAGCAAAAGGAAGTTGAGGTTGAATAAGAAGCCAAGAAGAAGGAGAAAAAGGTTTACTATCGTTGAATAAGGATATCAATGGAACTCTTGTCTTGGTCTTGGAGTGGAAAATATATCAAAGGTATTGGTCTTGGTATTCGTTAATTGAAGTCTCTATAAGAAGAAGAATTTTTTCAGGTTTTCCTCTCTAGTGGGAGAGGTTTTTCCCTGGATGATAGCCTATATTTTGTCTCTCTTGGCTCTTTATGGTTTATGCATTGATAGATTTTTGATGAAGAAAAAAACTAATAATCTAAGAAAGAGAAGGTAATAATCTAAGAAAGTAACATTCATTCATAAGTAGTTATCATAAGAAGATAAATCACCTAATCCTTAATGCCCTAGACTTCTCAACTCTCCTAACTTGGTTTATGTGTGACCCATGAGTGGTATGGAACCATGTGCAAATAATATTTTCTTAGGAACTTCTCTCCTCAATTTAGCATATACGAGATTCAAAGTTGTGTTGAGAACAGAAACTTAAGTGAAAAATAAAATCCAAATATGGATACCAAGTAGGATAGGACACATCCACACCATGTAGGTTCCACCTAGGACAAAACTAAGACCATGCCATAGGCACTTCTGTCCTCACTTTAACATATATGAGATCCAAAGTTGTGTTGATAACATAGACTTAAGTGAAAATAAAAATTCAATTCTTGGTGCCAGGTAGGATAGGAAACATACTCCCCATGTAAATTCTACATACAAAAAACCTAAGACAATGTCAGCATTAAATTTTACATGGAGGACCATTTCTAGGTACATCAATAGGACATAGAAGATTAAAGAAAGTTGAATGAAATTGAAACCCAAATCTAGATATATAGGTGCCACATTAGAGGGTCCAAGTTAGACACCATGTAAGATGACAAATGTGATGCCATGTGACCTAACAAATAAAAAAGGATAGTATGAATGACATGTCATTAGACATGTGTGATTCCATGTATGAGAGAGAAAGTAGGTTATCTGGAAAGTTCATTTCATCACAATCAAGATATTTGGCTCATAGTGAAAATATGGATTTGAATACCTAGAAATATGGAACAAACTAAACATTTATATAACAGAAACTCTAGATCAAGATGCCACATAGGATATCGCAATGGGATTCCACACTAGATAAAGGTAAGGCATGAAGGAACAAATATGTTTCTCATAAGGAGTGTATGTTGAAATAGCATGATGATTTAGCCAAGTAAGAAAGTTTATATATGCAAAAATTTCAAGAAAATCCAAATTTAGACACCCAAAAATATAAAGAAAATAAATTGTGAAATAAGTAAAAGATCGAATGCCCTGATATCACATAGAATGGACATATCAATGCCACATGGCCACCATCTATGATAAAATATGATGACATGTTGGATACAAAGAAGTTAAGATAATAGGTGGCACCAAGTTAGCATAAAATCAAGGTAGTCCACATAGATGAGTCGGTAAGTAGTAAATTATGGATCTCCATGATGACCCTCCCAAATAGGTACAACTAAAGGCCCATATAACGATCCTTTGTGACCTTTTAACCTCTCTTTCTACATTTTATAAGATCTTATTCATTCTATAATGTGTTCTTTGGAAGGTTAGGAGACATTTTCTATATCATGTGGCCTAATGCATTAAATGTTCAGGACATTGAATGCAGAATACATTGGAGACCAGTAGGAGAATATCTAGGAGGCATGTTCCTTTCTTCATCCTTGTCAAAAAATTCATTGGCTCGTGAGCAGTTAGTACCCCTCAGTGGCTATGAGTACACCAAGAGTGTTATGAAACCAGCTCAAGAAAAGATAGAAAAGAGAGATCAACGCCTTAGAATTCAGCCTCTTCGAGGGGGCAACCTCCTTTACATTACATAAGTGAACAATTCTTGGATGATACAAATGAAAATACCTCCTTTCTATATATAGGAGTCTAAGTGGTCCCAATACAATCAAAGCCTACATAACAATAATATTGTAGGGCACAACAATAACAATAGTGGGCTTCTATGTGGCACAATAGTAACAATATGGGCACTACATGGGTACATCAATATAAAAAGGGGTATAACTACAATAGTAATGGGGTAATCACTAGTATTATAGGGACCCAACATGCCCCTCTCCTTCAAAAAAGTGTTGTCCTCAACGCTTGAGTAGTTCAGGATACTTCTGCATAAAATTCTCGTCCTCCCATGTGGAATCTTCAGCGGATAAGTTCTTCCACTTGATAAGGTACTCTGAAATTGATCGATTTCGTAGCTGTCGAGTTCTTGTTTCTATAACTGCTTCCGGTTCCAATATAATTTTTCCTTCTCGTCAAGTTCTGGCAATATTGTTTGAACTGGGAGCTTGTCGCCTATAACCTTCTTTAAGCATGAAACATGGAAAACTGGGTGCAATCGAGAAGCTGCAGGAAGCTCCAATTTGTATGCCATAGTACCAATCTTTTGCAACACCTTGTACGGACCATAATACTTTGGTGATAATTTATTATCCTTCTTAGCTTGCTTGAGGGACATTTGCTTATATGGTTGTAGCCGTAGGAATACCCAATCACCTACATCAAAACTTCTTTCACTGCGATGTTGATCTGCCTGTTGTTTCATTCTATTTTGTGCCAACACAAGGTTATCCTTTAAGAGTTGGAGGACTTGTTGTTGATGTTCGATGTGATGTTCCACTGCCTGAACCTTAGAATTTTCTCTTAAATATGATGTGATGGATGGTGGTTGATACCCATAAAGTGCCATAAATGGGGTCATTTTTGTTGCTGTATGAAAGGAAGTGTTATACCACCATTCAGCCAGAGGCAACCATTTGACCCATTGTGTCTGTTTATCAGATACAAAGCAACGAAGATATCCTTCCAAACATTTGTTTACTATCTCAGTTTGCCCATCAGATTGAGGATGATAAGATGAGCTATGAGCTAACTGAGTACCAAGACAAGAAAATAATTCTGTCCAAAAATTTCCAGTGAAAATGGGATCTCTGTCACTTACAATAATCTTTGGGTTTCCATGTAGCTTTTGAATTGTTTCCATAAATGCAGTAGAAACTGTACTGGCTTTAAATGGATGTGATAATGCACAAAAGTGTGCATACTTGGTAAGTCTGTCAACTACCACCATGATGACACTCTTTCCCTCAGACTTGGGTAAACCTGTGATAAAATCCATTGAAACCTCCTCCCAACGTTGGCTTGGAATGGATAAAGGTTGTAATAGACCCGGTGTCTTAATTGTTTCAACTTTATTTTGCTGGCAAACCAAACATTCTGCCACAAACTTTTGAATATCTGATTTAAGGCCATCCCAAAAAAATTCCTTCTTAACCCTGTGGTAAGTTTTTAAAAATCCTGAGTGCCCTCCTAAGGGAGAAGTGTGCAATTCCATAAGAATCTTTTGTTTTAGCTGGGAATTCTTACAGAGGTATAAGCGATCTTTGTACCATAACGAATCATTTTTCCAGCTAAATGTATCAGACGTACTGGAATCTTGTTGTAGCTTTCGAATAAGTGCCCACACTTCTTCGTCATTCTTCCATTCCTCCCTTGCTTCATTTATCCAATCTGGTTGGATAATAGAAATAGCGCACAACAATGCTTCCACATCCTCATCCTTCCTTGAGAGTGCATCTGCCACCACATTTTGCTTCCCTTTTTTGTAGATGATTTCAAAGTCATAACCCAACATCTTTGTGACCCACTTTTGTTGCTCTTCAGAGGATAATCTTTGTTCTAAAAAGTATTTAAGGCTATCATGATCTGTTTTTACCTTGAAGTGTCTTCCCATTAGGTAGGGTCGCCATTTCTTAAGTGCATGGAGTATTGCCAACATTTCCTTCTCATAAATAGCTTTTCTTAAAAACTTTCCCTTGATTGGACGACTTTCAAAAGCAATGGGTCTTTCATCTTGCATTAGAACAGCACCAATTCCATTTCCTGAAGCATCACATTCCACAATAAAGGTTTTTGTGAAGTCCGGTGTAGCTAAGACCGGTGCTTGGCACATTGCCTCTTTAAGATGTTCAAAGGCCTTTGTTGCTTCCGGAGTCCATGAAAATGCATCTTTCTTCAATAATGTTGTTAGAGGTGCTGCTATTCTCCCATAATTCTTAACAAACTTGCGATAATACCCTGTCAACCCAAGAAATCCTCGCAAATGCTTTATGGATGTGGGGATTTTCCATTCCTTAATGGCTTTAATTTTGTAGGGTCTACCTTAACTCCTTCATGAGATACAATATGACCCAAATATTCCACCTCCTGGACTCCAAAGAAACATTTGGATCTTTTGGCATATAATTGTTTCTCCTCCAATAGTTGTAGCACCCTGTCAACATGTTCAACATGATCCTTCCAAGACTTGCTGTAGATTAGTATATCATCAAAAAATACTAACACAAATTTTCTAAGGAATGGTTTGAAAATTGAATTCATCAAACCTTGAAATGTTGAAGGTGCATTGGTAAGGCCAAAAGGCATGACCAAAAATTCATAATGACCCTCATGAGTTCTAAATGCTGTTTTCGGAATGTCTTCAATCTTCATTCTGATTTGATGATATCCTGAACGAAGATCCAACTTGGTGAAGTAAATTGATCCATGCAATTCATCCAGTAATTCATCAATGACAGGAATGGGGAACTTATCTTTAATAGTGAGCTTGTTGAGCTCCCTATAATCCGGACACATGCGCCATGATCCATCCTTCTTGTGCACCAATACTACTGGAGCAGAGAAAGAACTTTGACTCGGTTGAATTATACCAGCCTCTAGCATTTCTGCAACCATACGTTCAATTTCACTTTTTTGGACATAGGGATATCTGTACGGCCTGATGTTTGGAGGAACACTTCCTGGAATCAGATGAATAGCATGATCATGATCACGCATAGGTGGGAGACCTTTGGGAGTCTCAAATACCTTGGAATGATTGTCCAGGACTTTTTGGAGATCTGGAGAAATAGATGATTCCAATGTGGAAACATCTAGCGAACATAATTGTGCAATTACACCCCTTTGCTCCTTTTTTAGAAGCTTTGTCATACCATTAGAGCTGATTATCTTTCCTGGTTTCCCTGCAATACCCCTTAATTCAACTTCCTTTCCTTCCACAGAAAATTTCATGAAAAGTTCTTGAAAATTAAAAGCTATTGTACCCAAGGATTGTAGCCATTGGACTCCTAGTACAACATCAGCACCTCCCATTGGAATGGAAAGCATTGGGCTAGTCAATACATATTCTCCCATGGATAGCTTGATATTATGGCACTTTCCAGAGCAATTTATTGTTCCTCCATTTGCAATCATCACTTGACACTCTGGTGCTGGATATAGGAAGCAATTCAATTCTTTTGCTACCCTACAATGAATAAAATTGTGGGTGCTTCCTGAATCAATCAACACTATTACCTTTTTCTTCTTGATTTGTCCTTCTATCTTGATGGTTTGAGGAGTGGTAATTCCTGCCAATGCATTACAAGATATGGTCGGATTTATTTGTTCTTCATCTAGGCTTTGTTCCTGGAATATATCCTCTTCTTTTGACCTTTCTTGCTCCTTTTCTTCTTCCTCTTCACAATCTATGTAGAATAATTTCTTCTCAGCACACTTATGACCTTTCGTGTATTTGCTATCACAATTGTAACAAAGCCCTTTTGCTCTTTTTTCTTCCAATTGTTGTGGTGTCAACCTTGTAGGTTGTGGAAGACTATGGGCAACAACACTTCCATCTTTATAGTTGTGAATGGTATGCTTCCTAGTTGCCATAATTTTGCTTTCCATTTTTCTTGCTAACCTGAATGCCTTCTCTAATGAATCAGGTTCCCAAAGGCGCACATCATGTTGGATATTATCCTTTAAAGACCCTATGAACACATCAATCCTATGCTCCTCTGGAATATCTTTTACCCTTATGTTCAATTTTTGGAACTCCTCAATGTGCTCCATTATTGAACCCTTTTGTTTGAGATTATCAATTGGCTAAAAAAAGTGTTGCTTTTTGTATCCTCATAATGTGCTATCAATTCTTCCGTAAAAATTGCCCAAGTGATAAATTGTTTACGAGAACAAAGCCATTGATACCATACAAACTGATTTGGTTCCAAATATAAAGTTGCCATACGTACCTTTTGTGTGTTTTGCACATTATTGAGATCGAAGAATTGCTCCATCTGTAATATCCATGTGGCGGGATCCTTGCCATCAAACTTCCTCATATCGATTTTTGGAACATGGTGAGTCTTCGATCCAACATTAGAGTCTATGGAATCATGATTAACATTTCTTTTATTCTCATCATGAGTTTCCTTTACTACCTTTTCACCATTAGTGACCCTTTCTTGTAGCAACTTCTTCAATTCATCCATCTTATCATCTATGCCATCAATTTTAGCGTCAATCTTAGCTTCCATGCCATCAATTTTAGCGTCAATCTTAGCTTCCATGCCATCCATCTTAGCTTCCATTCCCTTTATCTTAGATTCCACGCCATTTACCTTAGATTCCACGCCACTTATCTTAGCTTCTGTTAGCTTTTGTGAGCGTGACATTTGTTGCACTTGTTCTTGTAATTTTGATATATCATGTAGCATTTCTTCCTCTTCTTCATGAGTCATGCTAGAGCTTTCAGGTTCCTTACTAGGTGTTTGCATTTTCTTTCCTCGGGGCATCAGTTACCGATAATAATGCTTTACTATGCCCTTTGAATTCCGTTAAACCAAGCTTACACAAAAATTTAAAAAAAAAACTACACACCTTTTTTCACTTTATAGAAGCCTGATATTGAATCTGATGTATCTCTGTGATTTCGGATCATCCAGTTCTGAAATTGCTATCTGAAGTAGCCTTCTGCGTCCTCTTTCCAATGCCACAAGTCTGAGCCAAATTGGATTCTCCAAGGAAGAGTTATGTGAAATCTCTCACAGTGACTTGCTTTTAGACTGGTTCAGTAGAGCGAACTTGTACGACGTGCCACGAGTCACTGTTTCAGCCTTTGAATCTGAAACTCACCCAAAAGAAACTACAGTCCGTCTTCTTTATGTACCTTTTTACGAAATTTCAATCCGATCCTCAGAGAGAGAGTTATGACGATTTTCCCGAGGTCACCTGTTTTGAATGTAATTCAGGAGTCTGCAAAAAGACCAACTTCCTCAGATAATATCTCCGAAAATATCACGCGAAAAGTTCTGAAATTCGGACCCAAGGTTCAGCGCCAATTCTTCTCAAATGGGTTTTTTTTGCGACTTCTGAAACGTCACAGAAAAAAAGTTATAGCGAAAATGCCACGATGACCTGTTTGGAGCAGCGAAACCCTAGAATCCAAAGCTCTGATACCAAATGTTATGAAACCAGCTCAAGAAAAGATAGAAAAGAGAGATCAACGCCTTAGAATTCAGCCTCTTCGAGGGGGCAACCTCCTTTACATTACATAAGTGAACAATTCTTGGATGATACAAATGAAAATACCTCCTTTCTATATATAGGAGTCTAAGTGGTCCCAATACAATCAAAGCCTACATAACAATAATATTGTAGGGCACAACAATAACAATAGTGGGCTTCTATGTGGCACAATAGTAACAATATGGGCACTACATGGGTACATCAATATAAAAAAGGGGTATAACTACAATAGTAATGGGGTAATCACTAGTATTATAGGGACCCAACAAAGAGACCAGATCCACCTTTTTAGGAGTTTTAGAGGGAAACGACCCTCCCTTCAAGGAGAATCCCCCTCACTCATTTTTTGTATAAATAAGAGATCTTAGTAGCTCAGTAGGGATTGGAATTCTAGAGGAAGATAGTGACTATCAGAGAAGGATACTTATGCTTTTTATTTCCATTGTTATGTTACATGTTTGAATAGTTTTTTAGGTTAATGAAAAGCATCATTTTGTTTCTAGCCTCAGTTTGCTTCAAGGGACCTGAGTCTCCTTAGGTTAGGACCCAACCTAGGTGCTCAAGCCCATTCCTTTGTACATTTCTTTATGCATTTCTTTTGCATTCACTTAGTATAGCTATGATTTTCTGTGTAAAACCCTCCTCCCATATTTACCCAAGTTAACCGATCCATTGTGGTAAACATGTGATAAGAGGCTACTACGATCTAATTCAACTCCCCATGTATAGTTAAGGAAGTGGAACCAAAAAAACACAACCAATCTAACCTTAAACACATGTTACAAAAACTGCAGGAGCCAACCAACACTTCCAGGTGACCAACCCCTGAGGTAACTTGAAATTTTACTGAAATATAACCTAATTTTCTCCCATGACATGGGCATGCATGTGACAGGGACCCTCCAGTCCCTCCCACAGTAAGGGCATGCCAGTGACTAGGGACTCTTTCAGCTAGTTTTGAGCATGCAACCCCAAATTATGTGCCACTTTTCTCAAGGCCAGGACTCAGGCCACTAGCCAAAACTTCATGAAACTTCTAGAAATGAAAAGTAACATCTAAACAATGATAATAATGCAAACACTTGAACAAAGACTTGACTTGACCCCTACTAGCCTTGACAGACATTTTGTCAAACATGTCACAAATATGCAATCTACAGGTCATGTCAACATATTTGATCATAGGGGTCTCATACTTATCTAAGAATCGCTAAGAAGAATTAATTCTTTATCACATTAGCTGCATTATCATATATTAGGTCATATATTCATTGGTCATTCATTTACAAATCAAAACATAATGAGATCCATACATCATCATTGTCATAAAATATACTCATAACCAACATATAACCAAAAGAAATAATAAGGATAAAATAGCCATAAAATCCACATATAAACCAGTACATTTACACATGAAATACCTAGGAGAAGGAACTCTTATTAATGAATGCATAAGCCAACCAAGTATGGGACTTCAATGAAACACCTGACCATAGATTAGTTGAACCAAATATTTCTTTCAATCAATCACCCCCATGCCATATTCCAAGCATGAATGGGGGACTCATAAAAATATCAACCATGGCTTCCTGAGGCTAAACCACCTCACCCTCATCAACAGAACCAGGATTTACCGCAATCCACACTGGATCACTAGGACCTAAACAAGCATGGATGTCACTGGATTTCTCCACCTACACCATGAGGAATTTTCATGTATCCTAGCCTCTAGGATTTACCATATATCCCACCATTCACCAGTCAAGATTCCTAGGCCTAATCAAGACTCCACCATACAGGCTTTACCATATATCCTGCCATTCACTAACCAAGGATTTCTAGGCCTGATCAAGGGCACCCACCTCTAGGCTTTACCGTATATCCCGCCATTCACTGGTCGAGGATTCCTACGCTTGTTGAGGTAACACAAAAATATGGATTTACGGCTAAATCACCGTCAAATCACAGTTGCTTTCGGCTCTATTGTTTTTTCCAAACCCACAATCTGGTTTCAAGGTTACTAGGCCAAGGCTTTATCGCAATCCACAAGCCAATTTAGAGATTATTAGGCCATGGGTCTTTTATTTAAGAGACCATCTCACTCAGTTTTGAATCCATCTGGCAATCTAGCTCAACCAAAAACATGAGAACCCCATCACACCGTGGCTATCTAGAAATGGAAAGGTAATGTTGAAGAACATTGTCACACCTAGAAAAACCCATGTCAATGATAGCAAGAGAACCAAGAACACACATGCATAACCATGCATGCCAAAACTAGCAAGGAAATCACACATGTAAATCCATACTTGCAAATAATCTTGATATAGTTACTTGATCCTACTCTTCCTTGCTTGATCTTCGATTCCTATTTTCCTTCTTTGCTTTCCTTGATCCAAAGTTGAAGTGCTCCAAGAAAACTCTAACTGTCCAAGAGTGTGAGAGAGAGAATAGAGAGAGAGCTCCAAAACTGAACTGACAAAAGGTACCAATTGATCCTCAAAATCCTTTTTATTAATGATACCTCTATTTTATTCAATGCTCCATTCTTTTCCTTCATTTTCTTCCTCACATGCAACTTGTGACCTTTCACCTAACTTTTCTCCTAATTTCCTTTATTTTCATAAATAAAATGCCAATTAATGTATCATGCCCTTCCAAAGCCTTTGTCATTGCCTTTTCCAATTTCCTTAGCCATAATAAACCAAATGAACACCCACACTAGGATGTCTTGCCCAACATTTAGCTTGGAATAAGTTTCACATAACCGTGTGTTGGAAATAATACTGAGAGCGAGGATGAATTAGTATTATCATATCAATAATTTTCTATTTCCCAAATAGATTTATATATGCTACTTCTGTGAATTGAACCAGCGTGTACACGCTACTGTGATTAGAGAAACCAACGTATACCCAGAGAACTTGTGATTTAGTCAATTTGTCATGTGTTGATTTTTAATCAGTGCATCAGTAACTTATTAAACAATGCAGTAAAAACAAATTAAACCATCACATGTAAGAAACACACATGAACACCAAGATTTAAGGTGGAAACCCATTGTGGGTGAAAAGCACCTGCTACTATCGTCTCTGTCTTTTTTAATAATAAGAAAATATGTTTATAATATTGTACTAGTGCAGACTCATACCAGTACGCATGCACCCACATGCAGAAGGCTACAACATTCTCTCGTTTTCCAGCTTCTACTAGAAGGGAGATGTAACCCCCTAGCTTTTGTACTAGCCAATGTGTTTGCTAGTACGTAGGCGCCGACCTACAGAAGGCTACGACCTTATTTCTTCTTCTAGGGACCATGTTTCATAAATTTTCAGATTGGATTCTCCTCGCACACAATAATATACATGAAGGCCTCGTTTCATCAAATTTTCATACTGGACCCATCAGAAACTTTGAAACCCAAACTGCATCAACCAATAATCAGTTAATCTGAAAAATTAGATCATTGTCACCAGAACACTGTGTTGAACCCAAAAACCTGCATCATCATTCAGAACCAGCTGCAACCTCAAAAGTCATGCATCAAAATGTATATGCTACTTTACTGAACCCAACCTGCATGTATATGCTACTTCCTTTAATCAAACATGCGTATACGTTTAAAACCACTGAAACATAAAACTTCTGAATCAAGTATGTACCAACCAACAATATATTGAACATCCAATGTCAATTTACAAAGCCTTACACTGGTAGTAGCAGAGATTACCCTTCTCACTTATACATTCAATCAATCATATATCAAACTCCTCATGCATTTAGTTTTACATTCAGATCTAAGAAGAATTCATTGACAAACAAGAGTAAAACAACAGTATTGATCAAATAGATCAGTCATCTCTGAACAACATACTTTTCTTTTGCATACGCTTCTTGGATTATCCGAACCAGTGTGTATGTGATACTTCACCAAAGTGAAACAGCGTATATATTTGCAAATATTAACTCATAACTTCGCTACTATTCTGGACTTCAAACAAACCCAGATCATGACATTCAAAGAATAAAACAAATGTAGACAATTAGATCTGGACCAACCAACAACAGATCATTCAACCATAAGTAATTTTAGGTCTCATGATCCTAATCCAACATTGAATTCAAGGTGCACAAAATATTTAAGATAAAATCACTAACATAGCCCCTGCAACATAAAATATACTTCAAATAGAAGTATTGCTTAGAAACCGTTTTCACTTGCACACTATGGCCTTATGATCTTCTCCTCCTTGTATAGTTTTAGGCTTTTCTCAATACCTCGGACCAAAACCACTTAGGACCCATGGTATGCTAAGAAAAGATCAAATAGTCATTACTCCACTCAATATTGTGGGCTAATACCATAGTATTGACCCCTGGTATTCTCTATTCTTCAAATTCCTTGATTTTCCAACATGTAGGTGTGTTTCCTCTTGCGGAAGTGTGTGTATACATATACGCATTTTTTGTTCTATGGACCTGCGTGTATACATTGTTTTGACTAAGTGGACCTATGTGTACATATTAAACTACTTTTCACCATGCTTTACCTTCAACTTCTTCATTCTGATTAGTAGAATTTAGTTCCATCTTCCTATTCTTCTGTATCAATGCCTTGTTACATCTGAATGGATCTGTTACACTGTGGGTTGCCTTTCATCAAAACTGAACTAACATGTGAGTGAGTTTCCATCAAGGACAACTCTTGTATCATAATGCCAACAATCTCCCCCTTTGGACTTGATGGAAACCATGCTGGTGTTGATTACTGTATGCTGTAGAAACTGTTAGAGATAACAAGCAACACCAAAATACTCTCCCCCTTTGACATCAAGGGCAAAGGGGGGACCAAGTTATTCTCCCACTTTGATATACATTATGATGTCCATGCTCCCCTTGAGTACATGCTGAGTCTGCAGAGATATGTTTCAAAAGAATAACATGACTCTCTAACTCAACTAAGTGAGTATGACCTCCCTATGACCATACATCAATCACCCAACCAAGTGGGGATACACCATATCTGACTCATCCACCCAATCGAGTAGGGATATACCAATTGTTTATACATGACAGAAATACATCAATTATTACATCATCCATCCCATGTAAAGTGGGGATACAAATTACATCATATGTCCAATAAGACTCGTTGAAATATAGACCATGATAGAAGAAGTCATATCACACCCTAGATATTTACATGACTTATGCAACAAATGATATAAGTATCTAAAGCCATAGTTGAACTCACCAACCATGATGAAAACATTGTTGAATGAGTGTGAAGGCTAATGCTCCCCCTGAACCTGTTCTACCTGTGCATTGTCAACAAGTCATTCATCAAGTCATCTTTGTCAGTCATATAAAAATCAATGAACAAAGCATATCGTCGTACTGTAATCATCAATATCAGACAGTGCACCCATATTAGAGTTTGACCCACTGATTTTTTGTTAGAAAAGAATATATGCTCTTTTAGCCATAGAAACCAATGTGTATACGCAATTATACTTGATGAAACCCGCGTATAATAACCTTCCTCTGGAAATTGGATTTAACATCAGGATGATGTAGCAACTAATCCCATATTTTGTTTAAGATATTCAAATGTTTCTATGGGAAGTGGTTTAGTGAATATATCAGCAACCTGTTCTTTGGAGGGAACATACTCCAATTTAACCTTTTGTTCAAGCACTTGTTCTTTTAGAAAATGGTACTTAATGGGTATGTGCTTGGTCTTGGAGTGCATGACAGGGTTTTTTGAAATATTGATGGCACTTGTATTATCACATAGAATGGAGATGGGTGGAGTACATGTGATTTGAATGTCTTGCAATGTTTACATCATCCAAAGTAGTTGCATGCAACAAGATGCAACAACCACATATTCGGCTTCAAGTGTAGATAAGGCAATCGAACTTTGTTTCTTGTTGAACCATGGCACTAACTGAGAACCCATATAGAATGCACCTCCAATAGTGCTCTTTCGATCGTCAAAATTTCCTGCCCAATCTGCATCTGTATATGCATGAAGTATAAGTTATGTATATTTAGGATATCATAGTCCAAAGGCCTGAGTTCCTTGAATATATTTGAAAAATCTTTTGACTGCCTGGAGATGTGATTCCTTTGGATTTTCTTGGAACCTTCCAACAATTCCTATTGCATGCATGATATCAGGTCTGGTACCTATTAGATAAAGAAAACTTCTAATCATGGATCTATAAATTGGTTGGTTTACTGTTGGTGATTCATCGTTAGAACTGAGACTACATCTTGTTACCATTGGAGTACATACTGGTTTAGAATCTTCCATTCCATACTTCTTCAAGATCTGCTTGAGATATTTGGTTTGTGAAAGAAAGATAACATCTTTTGTTTTCTATACTTGTAGACCAAGAAAATAAGTAAGTTCACCAAGTAAGGGCATTTCAAATTCTTGTTGCATTAGTGAAGAAAAATTCTGGCTCATGGATTCTTCATTGCTACCAAAGATGATATCATCAACATAAACAACAATAATTAGCAGTTTATCATTTTCAACCTTTGTGTATAAATTGCTATCTGTGGAACCTTTTGTGAAACCTTTTTGTTGTAGATATTTGTCAAGGCAGTAATACCAAGCCCTTGGAGCCTGTTTCAAACCATAGAGAGCCTTTTTAATATTGCATACGAGTTTTGCATCATTTCCAAGAATGAATCCTTCTGGTTGTTCAATATAAATTTCTTCTTCTAAATCTCCATTAAGGAAGGCTGATTTTACATCCATTTGATATACTTTGAATTTTCAAAAACTAGAAAGAGCAAGAAACATCCTTATGGCTTCAAGTCTAGCAACAAGTGCAAAATTTTCTTCAAAATCTATACCTTCTTGTTGAGCATACCCTTTACAAACAAGTTTGGCCTTGTTTCTAATAACTTCTCCAATTTCACTCATCTTATTCTTAAATATCCATTTTGTTCCTATAACATTTTTATCATGAGGTCTAGGACCTAACTCCCAAGTATCATTCTTTTCAATTTGGTCAAGTTCTTCATCCATGGCCTTGACCCAACATTCATCTTTGCAGGCTTCATTCACATTTTTAGGTTTGATGGAGGGTAGTAATGCTAGATATCTTGAGGTCCCTGTAAGAGTTCTTCTTGTCTGTACTCCAGCCCCCTTTTCTCCTAGAATTTGAGATTCTAGATTATTCTTCTGAACATAAATGGATGGAGTCTTTTCCCTGTATGTTATATCTTCTTTTGGTGCTTCATTGGTTTCTTCTTCTATATCATTTTGATTTGATGTGGGAAAGCATTCCCCAACTTCCTCACTATCATATTCCTCTGTTGATTTCATTTGTTCCGGATTTCTGCATGCTTCATCAATTACAACATCAATGCTTTCAACAATTTTCTGAAGTATTTTATTATAACATTTGTATCCTTTACTTCTGGATGAATAACCAAGAATAATTCCTTCATCTACTCTGGGTTCAAACTTACCAAGTTTTTCATCAATCCTTTTGATGAAACATTTGCTTCCAAACACTCTAAAGTGTTTTACAGTAGGAGGCTTACCATACCAAAGTTCATATGGAGTTTGATTGCTATTTACCTAGACATTCGCTTTGTTGAGAATAGTCACGACAACCAATGCAGCTTCACTCGAGAAGGTTGCAGGAGTTCCAGATTCATCAAGCATTTCTCGAGCCATTTGTTGAATTGTTCTGTTCATTCTTTCCACCACACCATTTTGCTAAGGAGTTCTTGCGATGGATAATTTCCTCTTTATTCCATGTTGTTCACAAAAGTCAAAGAAGTCATCTGATATGAATTCTCCCCCTCGATCAAATCTAAGACATTTGATTTTTCAATCTGATTCATTTTCAAATAAAGCTTTGAAGGCTATAAACTTTTCACATGATTCATATTTATGCTTTAGTAGACCTATCCAACACATCCTGGAAAAATCATCAATAAATAAAATAAAGTATTCCTCTCCACGAGGTGACTTTTTCCTTGTTGGTCCACATAAATCAGTATGGATGAGTTCAAGAGGCTTCCTTGCTGATCCTTTTTTTCATTGAAGTGAACTCTAGTTTTCTTACCGACTTGACATGGTTTGCATATGGTATTTTCTGGGATGTTGATATCTGGAAGATCATGAACTGCCTTGAGCTTGCATGCTTTTCTTATTTGAGCAAATCTTAGATGTCCCAATCTTCTATGCCATATCCATTTTTCATTTGTTTTTCTTAGATAGCATTTTTGTTGTCCTCCTTTGAGTATGTATAAGTTTTTTGGAGTTCTTGTTCCTTTGATCATGGTATTTCCTATATCAAGCTCACAAACCACACATTTTTTTGATCGAAACACAACTTCATTTCCTTGATCACACATTTGACTAACACTCAACAGGTTATGCTTTAAACCATCTACATACATGACATTTCTAGCTTTAACCTTTTCTTTCAAGAGGACAGATTCTTTACTTTGAATGATAGTTGGAGTGTCATTTCCAAATGAGACTTTATTTTCCTTTTCTAAAGCATTATATGAATGAAGTTTTTCTTTATCACCTGTCATGTGTTTGGAGCATCTGTTGTCAATGTACCACTAATTTTCTTGTCCTTCTGCATATAGAGCTATGCCACATATTTCTTATTGAGATTCCTTCTTTCTCCATATCTTGGGATTTAATGATGTTTTCTCCTTTTGAAGTGATGGCCGAAATTTGCTCCTGCATTCAGATTCTTCATGACCAAAGTTGTTACAAATCGAACATTCTACTTCATTTTCAAGAGGAGAAAAGTTATTATAGGAACTTTTCTTGATTCCTGTTACACTCTTTTGATTTCGTGCTTCTCTAGTCATGATGGTTTTGTAAGCAACACATTGAGAAACATTATGCCCAAAGTTATGACATGAAAAACATTTCCCATTAAAGAAGTTTTTGCGATCATATAATCTTTTGGCATTGTTTACCTATTGGTTGAAGCTTATATTGATATTCATCCTTAAAGTAAATTGGGTGTGATTTACCTGATGAGTAATTTTAGGCCTTTGTTGACGATTGACATACTGTTCACTGGTCTTTGTTACATCAAGATAGCTTCTCGTGGATGTTGACACCTTCTGTGACTGAGATGATTCTTCAATATATCCAAGACCTGTCTTTATCAGAGGAGAACGTTGAACTTTAATGATTTCATTTAAAGTTTCAGGTCCTTTAGAAAATCTAAGATTGAGATATTTTTTCTTCTCAAGTTCTTTTCTTAGACCCACAATTTCACACTCTAGATTTTCATTGTGTTTTTCTCTTTCAGTGAGTTGGTGAGTCAACACATCGATTATCATATTCTTTTCTTTTAAACAGATTTTTTAGTAATTTCTTCAAGAAATTCTTCCTCTTCTAAGGCATCCAAGAAATCATCATTGTCATAAGCCATGAGTAGTCTATAATCTTGGTCATTTTCATATTCATCACTATTTGATAAGCCATCACTATCCTCATGCATATAGTAACTCCTTCTATTCACAACCTGTTATCTATTTCATTTTGCATATTCCTTTCCCTTTTCGTAATATCTTTATTTGGACATTTGGCAGCATAATGGCTGACTCTACCCCAAGCAAAGCATTTGAAAGGTAGCTTACCTCTGAATCTTTCGAAACCTCGTTGAAGATTCTTGACAAAATTTACCTCATCTTCTTCTTCTGAAATGTATTCTGATTCATTGTGCTCTTCCTTTTCTTTTCCCTTTGTTGATGCTTTAAAAGTGACTTCTCTCATATCTAATGGACCTCCTTTTCTCATTTCAAAGGCAGTTATGATTCCATGGAGTTGAGTCACAGTAATAGTTTGAAGATCCTATTTTTCTTCTATGGTAGACACTTTTGACTCAAATTTAGAAGACAAAGATCTCAAAATTTTCTCAACTAAAGTAGATTCCTTTATCTCTTCACCTAGATTCTTCATACAATTAACAATCTCATATATACGTAAAATGTAACTAGAAACACTCTCATCATTATGCATCTGAAGTGTTTCATACTGAATTCTGAGAGTTTGAATCTTCTCAAATTTTACTTGAGAGTCTCCTTCGTAGCTCTGAATGATTTTTTCCCATGTTTCTTTAGTTGTCTTGATCTGCATGACTTTGACAAATTCCGATTCTAATAGACTTCCCAAAAACATATTGACAACTTTGGCATTGGTTTTATATAACTTCTTACCTGCAGAGTTTGTAGGAATTGCTACTGGAAATTGATATCCTCCTTCCACAATTTCCCAAACATTGGCTCCAAGTGATTGTAGATAGGCTCTGGTTCTTATTTTCCAATATACCAAGTTGCTCCCATTGAAGATTGGTGGTTTGATGGATCCCATGCCTGATTATTCATCTTGATAGATATTCCTTCAAGCGATCAATCTTCTTCTGAAGGACCTGCTCTGATACCAATTGTTGGAAATAATACTGAGAGGGGGGTGAATCGGTATTATTAGATCAATAATTTTTATTTCCAAAACATATTTGTAAATGCTACTTCTATGAAGTGAACTAGTGTGTACACACTACTGTGATTAGAGAAACTAGCGTATACCCAGAGAGCTTGTGATTTAGTCAATTTATCATGTGTTGATCTTTAATCAGTGCAGTAGTAACTTTTTAAACAGTGCAATAAAAACAGAATAAACCATCACACATAAGCAACACACATGAACACCAATATTTAAGGTGGAAACCCAATGTGGATGAAAACCACCTACTGTTGTCGTCTCTGTCTTTTTTAATAATAAGAAAATATGTTTATAATCTTGTACTAGTGCAGATTCATACCAGTACGCATGCACCCACCTGAAGAAGCCTACAACCTTCTCTCGCTTTCCAGCTTCTACTAGAAGGGAGCTGCAACCCCCTAGCTCTTGTACTAGCCAATTTGTTTACTAGTACGTAGGTGCCGACCTACAAAATGCTACGACCTTCTTTCTTCTTCCAAGGACCATGTTTCATAAATTTTTAGAATGGATGCTCTTGGAACACAACAATATACATGAAGGCCTCATTTCATCAAATTTTCATACTGGACCCATCGAAAACTTTGAAACTCAAACTGTATCAACCAATAATCAGTTAATCTGAAAATCAGGTCATTGTCACCGGAACATTGTGCTAAACCCAAAAACCTACATCATCATTCCAAACCAGCTGCAACCTCAAAAATCATGCATTAGAATGTATACGCTACTTTACTGAACCCAACCTGCATGTATACGCTACTTCCTTTAATCAAACATGCGTATACCTTTAAAACTACTGAAACATAAAACTTCTGAATCAAGTTTGTACCAACCAGCAATATATTGAACATCTACTATCAATTTACATAACCTTACATTGGTAGTAGCATAGATACCCTTCTCACTTATACAATCAATCAATCAGATATCAAACTCCTCATGCATTTAGTTTTACATTCAGATCTAAGAAGACTTTATTGAGAGACCGCAGTAAAACAACAATACTAATCAAATAGATCAGTCATCTCTAAACAACATACTTTTATTTTGCATACGCTTCTTGGATGAGCTGAACCGGCATGTATACGCTACTTCACCAAAGTGAACCAATGTACAGATCTACAAATATTAACTCATAACTTCATTGTTATTCCAGACTTCAGACAAACCCAGATCATGACATTCAAAGAATAAAACATGTGTACACAATTAGATCTGGCCCAACCAATATCAGATCATTCAATGGCAAGTCATTTCAGGTCTCATGATCTTGATCCAACATTGAATTCAAGGTGCATGAAATATTTCAGATTAAATCACCAACATAGCCCATGAAACATAAAATATACTTCAGATAGTATTCCTTAGAAACCCTTTTCACTTGCACACTATGGCCTTATGATCTTCTCGTCCTTATATAGTTTTAGGATTTTTGAAATACCTCAAACCAAAACCACTTAGGACCCATGATATTCTTGGGCGGGATCAAATAGTCTTTACTCCACTCAATATTGTGGGCTAATACCATGGTATTGACCCGTGATATTCTCTACTCTTGAAATTCCTTGATTTTCCAACCTATATGCGCTTTTCCTCTTGCGGGAATGTGTGTATACGTATACACATTTTTTGTTCTGTGGACCTACATGCATATGTTTTTTTGACTAAGTGGACCTGTGTATACATCTTAAACTAATTTTCACCATCCTTTACCTTCAACTTCTTCATTCTAATTAGTAGACTTTAGTTCCATCTTCTTGTTCTTCTGTACCAATGCCTTGTTACATTTGAATAGATTTGTTACACTGTGGGTTGGCTTTCATCAAAACTGAACTGACCTGTGAGTGAGTTTCCATCAAGGACAACACTTTTATCATAATTCCAACACCGTTGTTATTATTTTGCTTTATTAACTTTTATTACATGGAATTTTCACCAGGGTTGTTGCATTCTGCAAAACTAGTTTATGAGAAAAGAATTGTCTCTGCATGTTGATAATTTAGGTTTCTCTAAAAGCTTGGTTGTGTACACTTTATTAACAAGCACCAAAATTAGTTTTCTTTTATGCAATAATTAGATTTTGTTCCAAATTCAACTCATCCTTTCACTATCATTTTGTTTTCTACAATTAGTGGTTTGATAGTCATTCAATCACCTTGTTTTCATTAACTAAACATGTACTTTTTGTGCAGATGGAATATATTGTTTCATGAGTATAATAACATCAGTTTATATCCATGAGCATCACCTCCTTGAAAACCAATCCTTCCATTACTCCTCATTTATGCAAATTGTCTGTGTGCTGGAAATTGCCTCACCAAGCTATAGGAGATTTCTAGTCTTGTTCCTCCCTCGCACAAGTTAGTATAATGAGAAGATATGGGTTTAGTAAAGTATCCTGTACCCTTCCATAGCTTCCTACCAATTTCCTCCACCTTCAAATTGCTCCTATATCCATAATATTTCTCTAGGATGCTTTCCTATAGCAAAACAGGGTATCGTGTAGCTATCTTGTATTAGTACATAGATTTATTAATAATGCGTCCAGAATTGCCTCCAAAGCTTTCCTATTGTTTCTCATCACTCCATAACATCCTTTAAGCCTTGAATATGATCTTGAGATGACCGGATATCCTCTAAATAATTTTCTTTCATCGTTGTAGCTTCAAGCCTACAACTAGGGTATATTGTTTTATTATGTGTTAGATAAAATGAAAGTGATTTTCCTTTAGCACTCTTGAGCATTTGATTGTTTTTTTTGTAATTATAATACAATTTACCCTATCTTAAATAGAATAGATTTGTTTCCTACAAAATAGTTCAGAGTTACTTTGTGGCATTTACTTTCATGCAAATAGATTAGGATTACTTTTCAGTCATTTACTTTCTGCAAGATAGATTAGGATCTCTTTTCTGGAATTTACATTCATTCAAAAATACTAGGGTTTCTTTCATGTTGTAAAATAAGTTATGTCTTATTCATCTCTTTTCTTGCAAATATAAACTAAGTAGTTTTCTTTTTTTTGGATTTTCCAAAGTTGTCTCTATGCATCTCAATTCAATTCATTGCTTCAGATCAACTTAAGTAGAACCTAGCTTGTTGTGCATATAACATTAATACCTATTAAGTTTGTATGAAGTCTAGATTTATAATTAAAGTTGGTAACCATGGGAGTTGCAGCATTCTTGTTGTAATACCGGGGCTTATCACTCCATATGCCACAAGAGTTATAGATATCTAGAATGTAGAAATTTGAAAAATGTAAAAATCACCATAAAGGAAAAACCCATATCCTACTATTTCTAGATTGAGAGTTCCCCAGCAAGGTTCCAACATCTGAAATGTTTTAGAGGCATTCGTATTTGAATAAAGAGAAATGTCTATATTTTCTTAATGACAAAATGATCAATGCAATATATCCTTTAAGAGATGGAAAATTTATCATGTCTTAATTAAAGGCACAAATAAAGGATTTGGCCAAGTCCAAATGAAATTTAAGGTTTCTCTTGTCTTCGTGTGCATACAAGAGTAAGAAATGGGTATTTTGGTGAGGCTTATTTTCTAATGTATCGTCTTATACTTCTACTCCTATAAATTTGAATAAACTAGATGCAATGAGTAAGAAATCATAAATAAAGCAATAGCATGCCTATTATTGAATCTAACCATTAATTACTTTAGGAAGTGGTGACTTGACATCCATAGGTCATATATACAAAAAAAAAAAATTAGTTATCAAATATTTACATAAAAATTTCCTTCAAGATATAAAAAGCAGCATTAAACCTTGAAATCAAAGGGAATTGGTAATGCATCCAAATTTGAAAAACCCAATTAGTTGAAAAGACTCAAAGATAATTTGTTAATCTCACCTAATAATTATAAAGTGGAAGGTCATAAATCAAAGGCATAATGAAGAACATCAAGAGAAAAGATGCCATGAGTAATTAAAAGTTTCCCTCATTGAGATAGTCAATCAATAAATATTAAACCTTTAACCCCCTAGGTAGTCAAAGAACAAATAGTGGGCTCAGATTAGTATATAATTAAGCATTAGAGCTAAGAATGTTGGTGGAGGGACCAAAACAATTGGTGATGCACTATAAGAACAAGTTATCATTTTCAACCAAAGTAAGGTTTTTACCATAATTATGAATGTTTACAATAAGCCTATTAACTGAAGGAAACTTCCAACCGTCATATATACCACAACGATGTCAAATTTCATGAAATATATAAATCCAAATTTTAGGTACGTATAATCTAACATATCATTCTCAAAGTGGTAATTAGTGAGTGTCAAAGGATCTTGGCTCTAGTGGTTTGGTAAAAAATTCATTTCCCCAACTACGTGGGTTCAAGTCTTTGGAGTCATGTTTTAAATTTCCCATTTGTGTCATTTATGAAATAGTTGTACCTAGTGTAATAGTGGCAGTTTATCTTTCGAAGTTATTGATTCTCCATAAATTCTCATCCCGGTTAGAAAAATGGCAAGGTAACTTTCTTTAATTGGCCACGGACTACTAATTAGCTTTGGTTTTACCATGAGAGTTTTCACTTTTATGATACGAAAACATCTATATAAGTTTGTTTTTAATCTCTCCTTTCTTGACATTGGTTTGCTTCCATTGAGCATCCATATCCTTAATGAATTTATCTTGGTACCATACAAGCATGGTCCTATTGTCCTTTGAGATAACTCTAGGTCAATTAGTTATGCCAAAGCATCTATAATGTTTTGTTGTTTTAAATGATTGGATGACCAGTGAACAATTTCATAAATAGGTGTTTCAAACTTACATAGATTTCCAAGTAAAATAAAAGGTTTTTCTTTAACTACACATAGTTAATTTGATTTTAATGGGGTGGAAAAGTAGAGCATGGAGAAGTATAATTGATTTAATATTCAAACTGAATACTTGACCAGTTATAAGAAGAAATTAAGAAAACAGCATTTACTTCATCACAAAATATAATTAAATACTTACAGAGATCTGATGTAATTTATATTTAAAGAGGAACTTACAATAACAAACAGTTCTATAAATTATTCCCTTATTTAAAATCACAACTTCACAGAGGATTGAAAATGAGACTGAAACTCAGTTAAATTTTGAATCGGATAACTCCAAAAGAATTAATTTATATGAAGAAAACATAATGAATAAACAAGATGAAAAACAACTCACTGAGAAACAGACCATATGAGGTAAATCTAGAATCTTTTATTATTCCAAAAAAATGCAACAACTTAGTACAAATCTTCTTGATAGCTTGTTCAATGGTTCAACCCATAATAACTCAAAGGAGGAGTTATTTATACAAAATTTGCAAAAGATCTACAATCTGTTTGGAATAGCATACAAAAATATTACAAAATTACAAATATAGATCAATATAATAGGAATCGAGAACCTTCTGAAGAGGTGTCTCTATCCTTTGGGAATTTGTTGATAATCTAGCATGAAAATACTCATGAGCTATCATGTTGTTAGAATCAGAAATTACTAAATTGTTTCACACAATTGATCCCATATTTCTTCACTTAGGATTTCCACATTCACCATCTTTCTAAATGTTTTATCCACTTTTGTATATCTTTCGAAATTTGGCTTGGTGAGAAATAAATGTTTAATTTCATGCATGATGGTTAAATCAAACTCCAAGGCTTCTAGAAAGGCCTTCCATGTTATTTGTCCTTTAAATCCTACAAATTTGGTTATGTCCACTGCAATAGCGTATAATTCCTTGCAATAATCCTCTAATTTGATCAATTTATCATCCAGGCCTACCAATCCTAGTATTCCTTTCTGATTCAAGATATTAAAATTTGAATGAAACCTTTTGACAATAATATCCAGAGTTTGACATTTAGTTTCTAATTCATTGATCTAATTTTTTTTTTGTAATACCTTCTTAATCTCTAAGATGGTAGTTGTTTGGTCAGAGGTATTTATTTCTTCTAATTCTTCTCTTCTTTTTGAATTTAAAACTTTGATCATATATGTGGCTTCTATTGGCTTGGTGTTCAAGGATGATTTATGTTCTTACATCACTGCTCTGCATCTGGTGATGAGTTCTTGCTGCTAAAAAATAATATGTATGGATGGCCATTCATCTGTCATGGATTGGCTGATCTGTGTCCAAATATTTTCTTTGGTATGGGCCAAAGTATCTACCGTTCCGGACTCACTCTCTAACTTCCGGATCTTGAGTTCCAATCTGTGGGACTTATGCATTTCCTGCACATACAAAGTATCATTTTTTACTTTCTGGAATTCTAAATTTTGGAATTTCTGTAGTAACTTCTCGTTTTCTTGTTTTTGTATGCCCAATTCTTGTGATAATATTGTTGGATCATCTGCTATTGATGTAGACACAATGGCTGATCCAAATTGGATCCATGAAAATTATCATAGTTCTATGACTGTATCAAATCATGATAGACTTCAAAAAACTTATGAACAATGAGCTATTAGGAAGACCTCTGGACAGTGGCAGTTTGTAGCGAGCACGGAATGACAAGGACCTCGGTCAAAGCGTGTTGACCGAGGCCCATGGAGACCGTGCAGTGGCACAAAACTAGCATTTAGGAAGCTCAAATCAGAAAACATAGGACATTTATGATGTGTGATTAGTGCATCGCTGGGAAAAACCCCTCAAGAAGGAAAAGCCCCGAGCGCATGATCATAAGGGAAGCCAGAGAACCATGGGAAAAGTGCTAAAACCAAAGGCAGGTCCCGCGCTCCAAAACCGGCAGAATATCAGAGTCGTTTTAGGTGGTAAGCAGGTTTGGCTGAAGACCCAACGATTCCATACGTTGGATGACGCGTGTCCGGTGAATGAGAGAGAAAACCGCTCTCATCGCGAACTAACATTCGAGCAAGTCAACCACGTGATAAGAGCGATAACCATAGGATCTGGAGGCCCTAGATCTAACAACAGAGATTGCGCCCGATGGGAAACCAGATTCGAATGGGAGAAAATAAGCTACAACACATAAGGTTTGAAGTTCGATTTGACCGCTGACCTAGCGGATGAATCATTTCACAAGGTAACTGAAATACCGAACCGTTTGAGGAAGAGATATCGCTCAGTTCGTGAAGGGACAATTGGCCACCTCCCTGTGAGACGTTACACAATGTCGATGATGCAGAGGTAGGGAATTCCAAGCAGACAGCAGCAGGCGATCCGAAGAGGTGGAAGAGGAAGAGAATAGTCAAGGGATGGATTGGCTTTAAGCCATGAACAGAAAGAGAACAAAGGATAGTGAAAGGAAGAAGGAGACAGTGAACAGAGAGCCGAGCTAACCTGCAAAGCTAAGGCAACATCAAGCAGACATAACCAGGCTTGATAGGTTCAAGCAATCCCGAAGAGGATATCTGTCGAGGAACTAAGTACCAAATTGGACTCATCCCATTAAGACCAGTTGGGGTTGAGACTTAGTAAGGGGGAGTCTGTGCACTCTAGTGGCTTGGGGAATCCGAGAACCACCCTACTAAGCATCATTTGTTCCAGGAGACTCAAATTGAGCTTCTCATTGTAAAACTCTGCTTAAAGACACAATAAAAGAAGGCCACCACTAAAAGTTGGATCGGAGACATAGCCCTAGAGGATAGGGTGAACACCTTATTAAAATTGTTGTGTTTTGCATTTTTCTTGCTGTGTTTCTCTTACTGTTTTCCAGTGTCTGTGTATTTTGCAATCTTATCGATCTGTTACCTAAGATAACATAGACACACACCAGCACATGGGTCTATAATACCTTCATTAATTAATTAACTAAGATTACTCTCAAGTGATTTTCATATCAATTGTTGTTTATGATGAACTAGGCTTTGTACCTGTGAATGCTATTGGGACTGTTGTGACTAGAACCATAGCACATTGTGCTGCTTCCTTTTCCTTTAATAGCTCTTCAATCTGCTCTTCCATTTTCTTCCGCTGTATATTTTTCTCAATGATAAGCTTGAGCATTTCCTCCTTTTTCTATTCATTCTCTGGTATATCCTTTGTTAGAGGATCCTTTGTAGAAGGTAGCTTCAATTGTTTCTTCAATGCAACAATGTCTGCATATTTATTTTTGAGGAGTAGCTCTGCAGCTTTTACATCTTTGGGATCATATCCCACTTTAATTACAAAATCCTCCAATGATTTTATTCTGCTATCTTTACCTAAGGAAGAAATATTTTCTAACTTAAGATGAGACTGAACATTGGATAGGGCAATCCTAAGTTTAGAAAGAGACATAGATGTAGTAGTCATAGTGGAAAATAACATCTCACCAATCTGTCTATGCATATCCATTTGGTCAATTGGATGAATTTGACTGGTATCAAATGAAAAGACAGTATTTTTATAATCTGATGGAGACTTAGGAAATGGAATTTGGGCTTGTAGGAAAGCCATTTGCATTCTTCCTTTCTCACTGTCAAAAGCAAAAAGAAGCCTATGCTGGGAATTTGAAGTTTGTTTCCAGAATTGGTTATACACATTGGACTTTAAAGTCTCATTCTTCTATTTAATCTCAAGGAATCTTGAAAATATATTCTAATCATCTGAAGAGTTGGTTCCTATGGATTGAATGATTTATAGAGGCTCTATAGAAGGTGAAGTTTTAGGAGGAGTGGTTGAAACAATGGTTGTAGGAAGAGTGGTTGAAACACTAACTCTTGCTGATGTAGAAATTTCTAGATCTCCTAGATCAATTATAACTGGTTGAGTTTCTTCTGTTGAAGTAACCAAGCCAACCTTTGGCTTCTTCTATTGAAAATAAAACCTTTCATAATATCCTCAGTAGATGAAGACCCTTCTCTCACCTTTTTCTATTTCTTGCTCTGAGCAACTAGAGTTTGTTCAGTGGGGGTGGATACAACCTATTCATATGCCTCTTGAAGTTTCCCATCAACTTATTGCTCTTGATTCATGAATTTTTCTATTTCTGGTCTTGGAGTATGATTATAAGGAGTCATTTTTAAATCAACTCTCAAAGAAGAAATAATACCAAAAGGATCATAGGACCATGTGAAGCTGGGATGGAAATTCATCTTTTTTAACAATATATCTACCTCAACACCAGACGATCTAGTGTTGCAAATGAATGATCCAATCTATGCTTTAATCTTGAATTTAGATTTCCTTTTGCCTGACACAAAGTGCAGGACATCCATGTTGATCATTTGCCTAATATATTCCAAAGAAAAGATTCTCATAGGAACATATTTGGGCAGCTTATATGGTGCAAGCTCACAACCATATACCCTTATCTCTATGTAATTCTGGTATAAATACCAGTCACCAGTTTTAGTCTACTCACTTAAGTGTAAAATCCTTTTAATTTCATCTCCAATCCTTGGCTTTATCTAACTATTGACGAGCGGTGCCATTGAATGTATGCTGTATCTACAAATTCTAAAAATGAGGAGGTGGTAGAAGTTGTCCTGATTATTTTTGTCCAGTGAATCACTGATTGATTCACTCATTGTTCATCCTACTTATTGAGCTTGATATGCAAAAGATCACCCTGCTAAAAAAGAAACATGTGGAAAATTACCTAGTTGTAACTGAACACTCCCTGTACAATAAAATTCATGAATTTTTCATGTATATTATCAACCAAGAATTGGGTGTAATTATACATGAATGTTGGTTGCTGATATTTGTTAAAGATGGAAAGGAAACCAAGGATAGTCTCATCAATAGACTGGTCATTTGGATATCCTAATAAGTAGGAAAGTAGAGAAATACAATGTCTGGAGGCTTCAAGAAACATGGAAGATGAGTAGGGAGGATTTCCTTTTGGTAATTATTCATCCTCAGGTAAAAATGTTTCAAAAATTTGGGCTATCTGTGGAAAGGTTAACTTATGGTACAGATCCATAAGTGTTGCTGGTGAAAAATGGTTGAGAGAGTCTAATTGAGCCGGATTAGGAGCATCTAGTTTATGGTCGTAGCATACATGGTGATCATAATGTCCCCATTCTGAGCCACCACTGCTCTTTTTACAGGGTCATATTTGGCTTGACACAAATTAATGAGGTCAGGGAACTCATGTGTTTTTGGGAAACTAAAGAGAGATAATAGAGATTCCAAAAATATGACTAGGTCTTGCTTGTCTAGGTAATTTTATTTGATCGATACATATAGTTCATAGAAATCGAACTCACACTTGGCTTCTACAATTTTAAACAGTGAGTCTACAAGAGGAACATGGTCAAGGTCGAGCTAGGTTGGAGTAGCAGTGCTTTCCTCTGCACTCTGCTTTTTAGCTTTCCCTTTTGGGACCATGCAGGCAGACAGAAGGAAGAGCAATTCTGGTAATAGATCGATGGAATAGGAAAAGGTCTTGTAGAAACTATTTACCTACAAATAATAGAAAAGAGTCAAAGAAAAGTGATAAAGAGGCAAGTATGGGTTTATTTATAACATGTCGGGAAGGGCTAACGATTTTATTCATGACTGTAGTGGTTTTAATGCATAAGAGTAGAGCTACAACGGGTGAATATAAATGGGTATGATAGCAGGGCAGCGAGCTTGTGAGATGGCAACAGATAGGATGAGTGGGAAATGGGTATGTGAGGTGGCAGCATGGGATTGGTTAGGGGATAACGGTCGAGGTGCGGGATGAAAGACTGTTGGCGGAAGGAAACCACGAGTGGTTTTACGAGAGGGGAGTGGTAATGGTTTATGGTTTTGAGTGGGGGGGTTGCGAAGAAATAAGGTGGAAACACGTAGGGTTGGGGTGTCCACCATTGAAACCACTTTGCGACAGACTCCCCCCCCAGTCGCGTTAACGAGAAATGGTCATGGGGGGTGCAAAGTCTCTCCCCGTCGTTGATTCGGGTGAGGAGTAGATCGACCATTGAATGATGCACTCTATTTATTTAAAGCTAACAAGACATTTTGTCTGTTAGCAACTTTGGCCCAAACAATATATATGCACTATATAACATAAATTTTAATGTCAAAGGTTTATAACCAAAAATTAATCCCGATTAAGGAAATTAATCATTAATTAACAAAATTTAACATTTCTAATGTGGCACATTTAAATGAGAAGCCCTTGCATTTATTCTTTTTATTTGAAATTGAAGCCTTTATTTCTTTTTGCTTCCCTAACATTTTTATTTTCTTTTGCCTTCTTTCTTTAGGGCAACTAACTCCTAACATTTTATTGATATGGATGCCTATAAAATATAAAATTGTCCTAACATTTTTTATTTTTCTTTCTTTTCCATCCATATCCTAACTTAACATTTTGAATTTATTTTTTACTAATATACTAACTTATCAAAACCAAATAATGTTACAACATCAGCTCTAGCTGGGGATTGCCTTCCCCTGTGGGATGTAAAGAACAAGTAGATCCAAGTACCTTCTCCTAGGGCTATGAATTCTTTGCTGAAACAACTACACACTTGCAATTTTCTCAAAATAAAATGAACTCTTCAGATATTTACAGATGATGAATGGATGGATGAAAATCTAATACTGTATATAATGTTGTAATTATTTCCCATTGATTGGCAATGAGGAATACTCTCCTTCCAAATTCTGTAGGATGAATGTATTATTCCCTTTGACTTCTGCAATGCTAAATGGACTAAACCATAGGTTGTCAAATTTTGCATGCTTTCCTTTATCCTCCCTCCTTGTATCCCATCTAAGCACCATGTCTCCTTTCTTAAAATTTCTTTCTTTGGCCTTTCTGTCAAAAAATTCCTTCATCTTGTTTTGATATTTCCTTAGCTTGTACTGAATTTCATCCCTGTCCTCATTTAACTCAATGATTTGATTAATCCTTCTTGATAAATCATATTTTTCTTCATAAGAATCCTCAAGGAACCTCATAATTGGTAAAGCCAAATGAGTAGGAAAAATTGCTTCCTTACCATAAACTAATCGGAAAGGAGACTTGCATGTGGATCTCTTAGGAGAAACTTTTTTTGCCCAAATTACATAGATGAGGTGACTGTCCCAACTCATTTTATGGTCTTCAAGAGTCTTCATAATGACTTTAACTAAGCTCTTGTTGGAGGAATCTGCTAGCCCATTACCCCGTGGATAGTATGGTGTAGAATGATGTAACATAATTGAATACTTTTGACAGAACTCATTCATTTTAACACTGCTAAAAGTTGTTGCATTTTCTGTAGCAATTTGTTGAGGACATCGAAATCTTGATAAAATATTTTCATCAAGGAATTTAATTACAACAATATCAGATTCATTTTTAACAGGTATTTCCTCTACCCATTTGGTAAAATAGTCTGTAGAAGTTAAAATCCATCTATGTTGATTACTTGATTGTGGATGAATCTCTCATATGAAGTCCAACCCCCATTGTAGAAAAGGTGCCTGAACCAATACCGGAACAAGAGGGAGTGCTAACAACTTTTGTTTCCCTGCAAATATTTGACATTGTGTGCAACTTCTAACTCTTGCTCCAACTTCTTTAAATAATGTGGGCCAGTAGAAACCTGCCTTTAAAATTTTGTAAGTTGTTGCTCTCTAGGCATAGTGTCTGTTATCTCAAAATCAGATCTTGATAGGATGTTGGTCAAGTTGACTCTAAGTAACTATTTCAGACCTACTTTAGGCTGAGGCTTAGCCTCCTCAACCTGAGAGGGCTCTCTCTTGAAGGATTAATGATTTTGATTAAAGATAAGATGGCTAACTCTTATAGAAAAACTGTGAAAAATATGAATGCTGGAAATACATTAAACAACTATCCATTGGGCTTATGGAGTCAACAACACCTCAATATAACAGTGAACTCAACCTTACATAGAAGTCAGGGCACTCAGCATTTAGACATTCAGAACATAACTCATATGGGACCACAGTTTATAAATGCATACAGGAAATCAGAGCACATTCAGTGAATTCTCAGTGATTATACATCTATACCACTGTAAAAATATGGAAAGGACAAGATCACATATTCTGAACATAAGAAATCCTTCATGAATCCTAAGAAGTAAAGTCAAAATTATATTATTGAAAATGAGTCTTTACATAAGCCAAATACAAGTTGTATCATAAAATTTTCCAACCTTGATTACATTGTTGTTTTAGCTATATATAGAGTTCTTATTCTAACTGATCTAGATTCCTCCTCCAGCATGAGGGGAATTCGAAAACTACTTCTAATGACACCTATTAACCCTTTAACTAACTAATAAATACAACAAGGTGTTGACTGGAGTTTTTTTTAGAGATCTAAATCAACTATGACTCTAACTCCATATTACATGCATGATGGATTCTCCTCGTTCTTTGACATCTGGTTTTCTTTCAGTTTGGCTGAGATGGGTGTTTAATGCTCCATGTTGACCTTGGATGCTGAATATTCTTAACTGCCCAGAAATATTAGGAGACTATCCGTGCTTCTCGGCTTCAGTTTTCCCCAAAATATTCGAATGCAAAGAAGCAGGTCCTTTATCTTTTAATCACCCAAAATGTAGAAGTCTGCCACGTCCTTGATGTGTTGTAAGCTTTTTCCCATGTACATGTGTGCAGGAAAAAATTTCTTGTAAACTGTTTAACATATCCTGAACTATGGTAAATTGCTCACTTTACGACAAAAATTTAAAGTTGGATTTTGAATATATCTTTTCTCCACCTGTCTTGACCTGGTTGACTGTTGATAGCTTCAGATGATGCCTTATATGCATTTTAGATGTTTCCCTTTCAAAATTCCCGCTTATAATTCAAAACTGCTTGATTTGCGTTAAAATCATCACCTTCAGCAGTTTCGTAGCGTGCTACGAAACTGCTGAGTTATTTAAAACGGCTTGCTTTTAACCCGAGACCTTTATTAGCCGAGTACTTGATTGCAAAAAACTCCTTTAGACTTTCCACATGTCGAATAGGGATTTATATTTCCTCATAAAGATAAAATCAAGAAAATTTGTCAAAACTTTAAAACAAAATCTTACTTGAAGTGAAAACTCATTTAGCAGGTAGCTGACTTAACTGTGCCTTCAGATCTTCAATTTGTTTCTTCATAGCCTTATTCCCAGCTCTCAGTTGCATATTGATCCTTCTGATGTACTTGGCTTCTTTGATTGCTGGTACTGTCCATGTGTGAAATTGTGAATGGCCATCAACCACTGAATTCAGCTGAGCTTCTACAGCAGCATTCCCTTCCCATAGAGTTTTATAATACTTTGCATGTATGGCTGCATGTTTTCTAGCGGCTTTCTTCAATTTGGAAATCTCATATTTAGCTAATTCCAATTGTCTCTTTATGGCTGCTATATTATCTTCTTGAGATGTGATGACTGTTTTGCCTGCGTTTTTATGTGTCTCTTCCCCTATTTCCTCTGTTTTTGGCAGTGCTTCCTGTAGTTGCTGGAATCTCCTTGTCATAGGTCTTCTAGGTTTAAAAACGAACTCTTCAGCTAGCACATCAAATCTAAGCCTTTTTGAGGCCTTGGATTTCTTGGTGCTTTCTTGTTCTGACTGCATCAATTCGATTTGAACTGGTAGAGACTGCTCGAATTCAATAGCCTGTAATAAATCATTTAAACTTGCCTTGGACACTGGACTTTCTTCAACTGCTATAGCTTTACCTTTTTCCTTATTTATCTGACTTCTTGTTCTTACCCTTGAGATTGCTTCAGATGTGCTTGTTTCAGGTACAGTCTTTTTACCATGAACTTTTTCCTTAGTTGATTGCTGAGGTTGATCTTGGATGATAAGTGGCTTCACTTGTTTTCTTACTTGTGACTTTGGAACTCTTTTAGCTCTTGCTTCTGTTTGGAGCTCAGCTATTGTAAAATCTCTAGCAGGTGGTGGAGTGAGGCCAGTCTGGCTTTTGAATCCAGCCATAAAAATGAATGAATTCCAATCCCTGTCTATCTTTTGGAGCCCATCTAAAACCAGTAGTTTAATCAAACCATGATGAAACAAAGATGTTTCACAATCCTCTTTCCTCAGTTGTACCTTATCACACATCTTACTCAAACTACGGAACAGATAAAAATGTAAGTCTATGGAGACCTTCCCGGTGAAATGCAAAAGGAGTTTGAAATGGTAAGAATAAACCTTGTTATACCTTCCTTCACAAGTCAGATATTTCTGTATGCAGGTGAGTAAGTGAGCATAATATTCTTTGACATAATTCCTGGGCACTGCCTTACTTAAATCTTCATTTACATAATCATCCTTCAAAAACTCCTTGCAAGGATTCATGTCAAATTTGAAATTTTTAAACCATTCCTCTTTTCCTCGTGGGATCTCTGTTACAGTAGATATCACTTCTGGCGAAACCTGCAATTCTAACATGGCTACCTTTGAATTCAATCCTGTGAAGTTAAGTGCAAATTCCTTAGTTACCTGTCCATGTCCTCCTTGTAACTTTTTGCAAAACTTCCAGCACCCGGCCTTTTTAAATGCTTTCTTCACCTCTTCATTTCTCAGCGTTATATCTAGGCCTTCAGGCTCAGTCCTTAGAGGTTTGCCGGATCTGTGCTCCTTTTTCTCCATTGATCCTTCCAAATCCTCGCAAACAATAACTACCAGCTCCGGTTGGAATTGTGTTTTAGTCTCTATTTTAGTCTCTATTTGAATTCAACCTCGCTTGATTATCAGCCTCGCTTGAATTTTAAATTTTTCCGTTTAAAATCTTTCAAGATGTAACCTTGCAGATTTGTCATTCATGCAAGACTTACGGCCATCATTAAGATTTATGCACGATTGTCTTTCTTGGGAATGATAATTCATGAGTATCAACAGATCTAGTGGTGGTGATAGTGGCAAGGAGTGGTGAAATGTGATAAGCGGGGTACATGAGCTGACATGAGAGCACACATCCTATGACTCACCTAACGGATTTGATATTTCGGGAAAGATTCTCTGCGAAAAGTACGGATCCATGATTTCGCAGCGCAGTCAGTTTTAAATTTGAATGACGCGCTGCGAAACTGCCTAATCATGATTGCGCTACGAAACTGCCTAATCATGATTTCGCTGCGAAACTGCCTAATCACGATTTCGCTGCGAAATTACAAAAAGACACGGTGGCTATAAAACAATGGTAGATGGAGGATGGCTGATATAAGATAACAGGTGGCTATAAAACAATGGTAGATGGAGGATAACCAATGGGAGTTTAGAACAACTTGACTCAAAAACTCTTGAAAACTCCAGATTCTAAGGGAAAAAATTAAAACCAAATTAAACTAGCACTGACCTTTGTAATCGGGCTAGGATAAAAAATTACATGTACCAACTTTAATTCTAAGTGATAACAGTGTCCACCACAAAACCCTGCATGGAACTGATCTATAATTCCCTCTATTTCATTTTTAGTCAAATAAAGAAGAAGGATATTGAGAGGATCCTTCTAGTATAGATTACCATTGATAATACAGTATTTCACTTCTTTAAGCTTTAGGGATTTACACTGCTTTAAGTCAAGTTTTGTTAGACATTGAAAATATCTAAGAAACTGCAAAATATCATAATACCAATCAGAGAGTAGATATTTATGATCTATATGAATGAGAATGGTTTTTTCTAAACAAGGAGGTTCTTGTGGATTCTCTTCTAAATTTTGAGAAGGTTCTTGTGGATTCTCCCCTTCTGTATTTAAGGAAGGTTATTTTGGATTCTCCCTTTGTGTAATTTGAGAAGGTTCTTGCAGATTCTTCTCATATGATAGTTCAGAAATGAAATTTATCCCTAATACTTTGCTATTGGATTCAGCCAGCAATTTGGCCAAACCTTGACCCTTCACCAGGTTTTTGGTCTTGATCTCAAGATCAAATTCAATAATTTTGGCAATCCATCTTCCCCTTCTATCATCAGTATCAGGTTGGGTCAAAATAGTTTTGACAGCATGATTAGGGACAAAGTTTGTAATGTGTGAATGCAAGACATAGGTTCTAAAGGCTTTGAGGGCTTGGATTAAGGCATAAGCTTGTTTTTCAATAATTTTGTACCTAAGCTCAGCATCCCTCATGACTTTAGAAAAGAAGACTATGGGTTGGTCAACACCATTTGTATTCTTCTATAAAAGTACAGTTGCTAAGGTTGTCTCTGATGCAAAAGAAAATATGATAAAAGGTGAAGAATAATCAGGATTGGCTAATGTAGGGGCCTCAGATATAGCCTTTTTGATCTAATCAAAAGCATATCTGACAGAAACTGTCCATTTCACTTCATTGTTCATTTTTAACATATCAGTTATATATTTGACTATCTCTGCATAATTAGGGATAAATATTTTGAGAAAATTAATTTTCCCAAGGAAGGTTTGTATCTCCTTCTTGTTTCTAGGTAGAGATAGAGTTTGAATAGCTTAAACTCTGTTTGGATCAATGATAACTCCCTCATTGGAGATAATATACCCTAGTAATTTCCCTTCATTTATAGAAAATAGAGACTTCTTTGGATTTATGGATATGCCATATTTTCTGCACCTGTCAAAAACCTTACTCAAGTGTTTTAAATGATTTTCATCAAAATCAGAGAAAACAGTTAAATCATCTAGATAAATGATAGTAAATTCAGATGTCTTACCAACAAGTTCTAGATCCATGGCTCTTGTAGAAAGTGGCTTCAGCGTTTGTCAGTCCAAATGGCATCCTGGCATACATGAATGTACCCCAGGGAGTCGTAAAAGTAGTTTTGTCTTGGTCAATTTAACTTACCATAATCTGGTTGTAACCAGAAAATCCATCTAGAATAGAAATCTTATTTTCACCTGAAACTTTCTAAATTAGATGGTCCATTTTGGGAAATGGGTAGTTATCCTTTAAATATGAATTGTTTAGATTTTGGAAGTCTACACATAGCCTAATTTCACCATTTTTCTTTCTGACAGGAACTAGGTTAGCTACCCAGTCAGAATACCTCAGAGGGACTATGATATGAGTATCAAGTAGTTATTTAAGTTATTTCTTAATAGTTGGAAGAAGTATTGGATTTATTCTTCTTAATTTTTTTTGGAAGGGTTTTGCTTCTAGTTTCAAAGGAATCTTATGCTCAATTAAATATATATCATAAGTTTTTAATTCATTATAAGACCAGGCAAAAACAACTTTGTAATTTTTAAAAAGATCCAAGTATTTGTTTTTAACATCCAAAGGCAAAGATGATGACAATTTAACATTCTTCACTTCATCTAAAGTCCCAATATTGCACTCTTCAATTTCTTCTTCAAGTGAATTAGACAAGGGGTTTTTGGAGACATAAATATTATCAAATAGCTTTTCCAATGGAACTAATCCTTTGGGAATAAAATTATTAGATAATTGAATGACATCATGATAAAGAATTTTAGGACTGAATGAAGTTTTTGGGCTCTGTTGATTTGATTCTTGGACATCCTTTTTATCTTCTTCAATTTGCATATTTGATAATTCATCAATGACTTGAAGAAAATATTTTAATTTCTCATCATCCTCAAAAATATACCAGTGTTTAAGGTTATCAGGAATTTATGGTCTGCGCTTAACTTGAATCTGATATTCCAACAATAGTGGCACAGGGATTTTGAAAGAGCTTGTTGAAACAGCAAGTGAATCAGCATGCATATTCTCATCTCTGGGTATAGCAATTATGTTAAATCCTTGGAAGAAATTTTCAATTGTATCCCAAACCTCATTTCTATAGGAACTAAGTCTTATGTTCTTTGTTTTACATAGGTTTCTAACATGCTTAACTATTAGCTTAGAATTAGAAAATACACTCAAGTTTTGAACCTTTAAACTCTTATCTAGTTCAAGACCAAGAAGAAAAGCTTCATACTCAGCCACATTATTGGTGACTTCAAATTCAAGTTTACATGACTAAGTAATATTTTCTTTATTTGGTGAGATTAAAACAATGCTTGCTCTTGCTCCTTCCTTTGAGCAAGAGCCATCAAAATAAAGTTTCCAGATGTCTGATTTTACAATTTTAGGTTTGGAAACTGTATTTTTGATGGCAAGTTGAGTGTTTGATGAATTTTGCAATGATAACTGAAAGCAACCAAAATCTTGATCTACTACATAGATGGGGTGATTTTTTGCTTGATCAAACCTGCAAACAGTATGGAGGAATCTAACTTCCCTATATAACCTTAGATTTTCACCTCCATAGACTAGAATAGTAGCAAAAGACATGTCCATCTGAAGTGATCCTCTAAGTTTAGCACAGCATGATCTAGATAGAAGCATGCCAAACTTGGCAAGAATATCAGTGAAAACTATGTCTAAGACTATACTCTTAACAAGTACTTGGGCTAAGGTCACAACTAGGTCTTTGATTAGACCTAGGCATGGTACTATCTTTGAGTCAAAGGTGAAGAGGTCATGATAGGAACAAGTAACTTCTAACTGAAGCTGGGCCATAATTACCTTTGGCATAAGGTTATGAGAAGCACCAGAGTCCAACATGCAGTTATACAAGAGAAAATCATGGACCTTTAAAGTTACATAAAAGGGCGAAACAATCTCATCAATCATATCAGAATTGGGGCCAAAAACTACCGATGGTTTTTTATTTTGTAGGCTGATAATATCTCCATAAACATCTACACTAGAATATCGTATCCATTTAAACACTTGAATTTTATAACCAAGGTTCTTGGAAAGTTCAGCTAAAGGGATAGGAATCTTGACTCTTTCCAATTCTTTCTCAATATTAAAAGTTGTCAAAAATGGTTTTATGTGATGAAAAGTTTTAGTAGATGACTCTGTAGTCAGAGGTGTTCGAGTTTGTGTTTGAATAGATTTTATTACATGTTCAATTATAGTTGTAGATTTAGGAGGTCTACCTAGGCCTGATATAGGTCTTATATCATACCTCTTATTTAATTTTGTAATCAAAAATTTATAGAATGCTTGATATTTGGAAAGTTGAGTATCTCCTTGCCTTGTTCAAAAGGCTGAGAGGAAGATGTAGGTACTATTGCCATTTGGATTGCTGAAGAATCAATATTATTGATATCTTCAGTAATTAAAGGACCCACATCCTGAGGTTTTTCATCATCAATCAACAATGGTGGTTGGATGTTTTGATCAGAACCTGTTCTCTGAAGGATCTGCATTTGAGGAGCTCTTCGAAATTGAGTTTGAGCTTGTGGCCTAACAACAGTTTGTTGAGTGGTTCTAGGTTGTGCTTCAATTTTAGAAATCCTATTGGAAAGTTTTCTAAGTAAAGATGTAATTTCATCAATTTTTTATCTTCAAGTTTGGATTTGGAGGAAGATGAGTCATCAATCCCAACTTTTAATTTTCTTTCTTCTTTTTCCTCTTTAGATTTAAGTTTCCTATAAGCAGACCTATTAGCTTCAACCTATATGGAATTTGTCTGCATATCTTCTAATGTATTGGGCACTCTTTCTCTTAACATCACTGCAAATTCATCCTCAAATGCTTTGGAAAATACAAATTTTTCAATTGCTACCAATGGCTTACAATCAGTAGGCATTTTATGATAGAGTTTATTAAATATTTTGATAAATTCGGCCACTGGTTCACCAGGGTTTCTCTTCAATTTTTCAAATTCAGTAAGAAAGTGGACAAGATCCTTCTTTACCCCCATTGATTCTTAAAGATAGTTATGAGTTCATTCCATGTTCTAATAGATTCAAGTCTAAGTTGCCTAAACCAGATCCTAACATTTCCTTCTAAGGATTGCACAAAAAATCTCATATAAACATTTTCATGTTCTATTTTCATATTATCAGCAAAATCTAGGAAAGAAGCTACATGATCTTCTACTGAAGGACCAGTTTCACCCTTGAATCTTGGTAAATGCTTTAGATATCCATCAAGAAAATTTGCCAAGTTTTGAGGAAGAACTAAAGCAGCATATCTTTCTTGTACAATGGGTTGGAAATCCATGATGGCAGGTGTATTTTGGGGTGACTGAGTGGATGATGAAGAGGAAGAGGAAGATGATGAAGATGAAGGTGATGAAGAAGAATCAATAGGGGAATTAGTATGTGGAGGAGAGAAAGAAGGAGGAGACATCATTGAAGATATCAAAGGGGTTTTAATAACCAACTTTTTAACTCCTGAGGGAAAGTCTTTCTTATTATCAAACAAAGGATTTGAATAGATAGAGAACGTCTCTTCAAGATTAGTAGAAGTTGATGGAACAGAATAAGGAGTTGAAGAGATGAAGTTTGTAGGTTTGAATTCATGTAAATGTAAACCAAATTCTTCCTCAAATGAAGGTGATTTTAATGGATGGCACTTGATATGACTCAAGTGATTAGATTAAAAAATCTTATGGAATATCTACTCCTTTTGTATGGAGTTCAGAAACCATAGGAGGTAGTTGAGTCCAATCAAGATTAGATGGAACAAATGAAAAAGGATATTCAAATGATATATATTCAGAATGTGATGTTGAAGAATAAGAAGAGGTTTGATGTCTTCTCCTTAAATAGGCTCCCCTAATAAGTCTCTCTGGATCTGGAAGAGGGTTAACAATCTCATAATCAGACCGTGATCTAGTATGCTTAAAAGGAGCAAGATTGAAACAATGGAATTGCTAGGTGAAAGTTTTTTACCTATATCTAATCCTTTATTCACCTTAAAGGAAAAAGGAAAAATTGTTGCCCCAGGGAAAATAAAACTTTCAATCCTTTGCTCCCTAGCAACAGTGCCAATCTAATGTTGTCCTTTGAGATAACTCTAGGTCAATTAGTTATGCCAAAGAATTTATAATGTTTTGTTGTTTTAAATTATTGGATGACCAATGAACAATTTTATAAACAGGTGTTTCAAACTTAGATAGATTTCCAAGTAAAATAAAAGGTTGTTCTTTAACTACACATAGTTAATTTGATTTTAATGGGGTGGAAAAGTAGAGCATGGAGACGTATAATTGATTTAATATTCAAACTGAATACTTAACTAGTTATAAGAAGAAATTAAGAAAACAGTGTTTACATAATCACAAAATATAATTAAAATGTTATAGAGATCTCATGTAATTTATATTTAAAGAGGAACTTACAATAGCAAACAGTTCTATAAATTATTCTCTTATTTAAAATCACAACTTCACAAAGGATTCAAAATGAGACTAAAACTCGGTTAAATTTTTAATCGAATAACTCCAAAAGAATTAATTTATATGAAGAAAACATAATGAATAAACAAGATGAAATACAACTCACTGAGAAACAGACCATATGAGGTAAATCTAGAATCTTTTATTATTCCAAAAAATTGCTCCAGCTTAGTACAAATATGCTTGATAGCTTGTTCAAGGGTTCAGCCCATAATAAGTCAAAGGAGGAGCTATTTATACAAATTTTGTAAAAGATCTACAATCTGTTTGAAATAGCATACCAAAATAGTACAAAATTACAAAAATAGATCAATATAATAGGAACTGAGAAATTGCTGAAGAGGTGTCTCTATCCTTTGGGAATATGTTGATGATCTGGCATGAAAATACTGATGAGTTGTCATGCTGTTAGAATCATAAATTACTAAAATTTTTCATACAATTGATCCCATATTTCTTCACTTGGGAGTTCCACATTCACCATATTTCTAAATGTTTTATCCACTTCTGTATATCTCTTGAAATTTGGCTTGGTGTGAAATAAATGTTTAATTTCATGCATGATGATTAAATCAAACTCCAAGGCTTCTAGAAAGGCCTTCCCTATTATATGTCCTTTAACTCCTGCAAATTTGGTTATGTCCATTGCAATAGCATACAATTCGTTGTAATAATCCTATAATTTGATCAATTTATCATTCAGACCTACCAATCCTAGTATTCCTTTCTGATTCAAGATATTAAAATTTGAATATAATATTTTGACAGTAATATCCAGGGTTTGACATTTACTTTCTAATTGGTTGATCAAATTATTATTTTGAAATACCTTCTTAATCTCTAAGATGGTAGTTGTTCTGTCAGAGATTTTTATTTCTTCTAATTCTTCTCTGCTTTTTGAATTTAAAACTTTGATCATATATGTGGCTTCTGTTGGCTTGGTCTTCAAGGTTGCTTTATGTTCTTCTATCACTGCTCTGCATCTGGTGATGAGTTCTTGTTGCTCAAAAATAATTTGTATGGATGGCCATACATATGTCATGGAATGGTTTATTTGTGTCCAATTATTTTCCTTGGCATGGGCCAAAGTATCTGCCATTAGGGATTCACTCTCCAACTTCTTGATCTTGAGTTCCAATCTATGGGACTTTTGCATTTCCTGCACATACAAAGTATCATTTTTTACTTTCTGCAATTCTAAATTTTGGAATTTCTAAAGTAACTTCTCGTTTTCCTATTTTTGTATGGCCAATTCTTGTGATAATCTTGTTGGATCAATTGTTTTTGATGTAGACTTAATGGTTGTTGAGTATGAACTATGCTCTGTACCTGCAACTGTTATTTGGACTATTGTGACTAGAACCATAGCAAGTTGTGCTACTTCCTTTTCCTTTAATAACTCTTCAATCTGCTCTTACATTTTCTTTAGCTATATATTTTTCTCAATGATAAGCTTGAGCATGTCCTCCTTTTGTTGTTCATTCTTTGCTATATCCTTTGTTAGAGGATCCTTTATAGAAGGTAGCTTCAACTATTTCTTCAATGCAGCAATGTCTACATCTTTCTTTTTGAGGAGTAGCTCTGCATCTTTTACATCGTTGGGATCATATCCCACCTTAATTGCAAAATCCTCCAATGATTTTATTCTATTATCTATAGCTAAGGAAGAAATATTTTCTAACTTAAGTTGAGACTGAAAATTGGATAGGGCGGTCCTAAGTTTAGAAAAAGACATAGTTGTAGTAGTCATAGTGGAAAATAACATCTCACCGGTCTGTCTATGCATATCTATTTGGTCAATTGGATGAATTTGACAGGTATCAAATGAAAAGGCAGTATTTTTATAATCTGATGGAGACTTAGGAAATGGAAATTGGGCTTGTAGGAAAACCATTTGCATTCTACCTTTCTCACTGTCAAAAGAAAAAAGAAGCCTATGCTGGGAAGTTGAAGTTTGTTTCCAGAATTGGTTGTACACGTTGGACTTTAAAGTCTCATTAATTTGTTTAATCTCAAGGAACCTTGAAAATATATTCTAATCATCTGAAGTGTTGGTTCCTGTGGATTGAATGATTTATAGAGGCTCTCTAGAAGGTGAAGTTGTAGGAGGAGTGGTTGAAACACTGGTTGTAGGAGGAGTGGTTGAAACACTAACTCCTGCTGATGTAGAAATTTCTAAATCTCCTAGATCAATTATAAGCATTGAGTTTCTTATGTTGAAGTAACCAATCCAACCTTTTGCTTCTTTTGTTGAAAAATAAAACCTTTCATAGTATCCTCAATAGATGAAGACTCTTCTGTTATGAAACCAACTCAAGAAAAGATAGAAAAGATAGATCAACGCCTTAGAATTCAGCCTCTTCGAGGGGGAAACCTCCTTTACATTACATAAATGAACAATTCTTCGATGATACAAATGACAAAACCTCCCTTCTATATATAGGAGTCTAAGGAGTCACAGTATAATCCAGCCGATCTAACAATAATAATATAAAGCCACAAAAATAACAATAGAGGGATTCTATGGGGCACAGAAATAACAATATGGGGGTAATAGGGGCAAAACAATATAAATAAGGGGTATAACTACAATAGTAATGGGGTAATCACTAGTATTATAGGGACCCAACATGCCCCTCTCCTTCAAAAAAGTGTTGTCCTCAACGCTTGAGTAGTTCTGGATACTTCTGCATAAAATTCTCATCCTCCCATGTGGAATCTTCAGCGGATAAGTTCTTCCACTTGATAAGATACTCTGAAATTGATCGATTTCGTAGCTGTCGAGTTCTTGTTTCTGTGACTGCTTCTGGTTCCAATATAATTTTTCCTTCCTCGTCAAGTTCTGGCAATATTGTTTGAATTGGGAGCTTGTCACCTATAACCTTCTTTAAACATGAAACATGGAAAATTGGGTGCAATCGAGAAGCTGCAGGAAGCTCCAATTTGTATGCCATAGTACCAATCTTTTGCAACACCTTGTACGGACCATAATACTTTGGTGATAATTTATTATCCTTCTTAGCTTGCTTTAGGGACATTTGCTTATATGGTTGTAGCCGTAGGAATACCCAAACACCTACATCAAAACTTCTTTCACTGCGATGTTGATCTGCCTGTTGTTTCATTCTATTTTGTGCCAACACGAGGTTATCCTTTAAGAGTTGGAGGAATTGTTGTTGTTGTTCGATGTGATGTTCCACTGCCTGAACCTTAGAATTTTCTCTTAAATATGATGTGATGGATGGTGGTTGATACCCATAAAGTGCCATAAATGGGGTCATTTTTGTTGCTGTATGGAAGGAAGTGTTATACCACCATTCAGCCAGAGGCAACCATTTGACCCATTGTGTCTGTTTATCATATACAAAGCAACGAAGATATCCTTCCAAACATTTGTTTACTATCTCAGTTTGCCCATCAGATTGAGGATGATAAGATGAGCTATGAGCTAACTGAGTACCAAGACAAGAAAATAATTCTGTCCAAAAATTTCCAGTGAAAATGGGATCTCTGTCACTTACAATAATCTTTGGGTTTCCATGTAGCTTTTGAACTGTTTCCATAAATGCAGTAGAAACTGTACTGGCTTTAAATGGATTTGATAATGCACAAAAGTGTGCATACTTGGTAAGTCTGTCAACTACCAACATGATGACACTCTTTCCCTCAGACTTGGGTAAACCTGTGATAAAATCCATTGAAACCTCCTCCCAACGTTGGCTTGGAATGGATAAAGGTTGTAATAGACCCGGTGTCTTAATTGTTTCAAATTTATTTTGCTGGCAAACCAAACATTCCGCCACAAACTTTTGAATATCTGATTTAAGGCCATCCCAAAAAAATTCCTTCTTAACCCTGTGGTAAGTTTTTAAAATCCTGAGTGCCCTCCTAAGGGAGAAGTGTGCAATTCCATAAGAATCTTTTGTTTTAGCTGGGAATTCTTACAGAGGTATAAGCGATCTTTGTACCATAACGAATCATTTTGCCAGCTAAATGCATCAGAAGTACTGGAATCTTGTTGTAGCTTTCGAATAAGTGCCCACACTTCTTCGCCATTCTTCCATTCCTCCCTTGATTCGTTTATCCAATCTGGTTGGATAATAGAAATGGCACACAACAATGCTTCCACATCCTCATCCTTTCTTGAGAGTGCATCTGCCACCACATTTTGCTTCCCTTTTTTGTAGATGATTTCAAAGTCATAACCCAACATCTTTGTGACCCACTTTTGTTGCTCTTCAGAGGATAATATTTGTTCTAAAAAGTATTTAAGGCTATCATGATCCGTTTTTACCTTGAAGTGTCTTCCCATTAGGTAGGGTCGCCATTTATTAAGTGCATGGAGTATTGCCAACATTTCTTTCTCATAAATAGCTTTGCTTAAAAACTTTCCCTTGATTGGACGACTTTCAAAAGCAATGGGTCTTTCATCTTGCATTAGAACAACACCAATTCTATTTCCTGAAGCATCACATTCCATAATAAAGGTTTTTGTGAATTCCGGCGTAGCTAAGACCGGTGCTTGGCACATTGCCTCTTTAAGATGTTCAAAGGCCTTTGTTGCTTCCAGAGTCCATGAAAATGAATCTTTCTTCAATAATGTTGTTAGAGGTGCTGCTATTGTCCCATAATTCTTAACAAACTTGTGATAATACCCTGTCAACCCAAGAAATCCTCGCATATGCTTTATGGATGTGGGGATTTTCCATTCCTTAATGGCTTTAATTTTGCTAGGGTCTACCTTAACTCCTTCATGAGATACAATATGACCGAAATATTCCACCTCCTGGACTCCAAAGAAACATTTGGATCTTTTTGCATATAATTGTTTCTCCTCCAATAGTTGTAGCACCCTGTCAACATGTTCAACATGATCCTTCCAAGACTTGCTGTAGATTAGTATATCATCAAAAAATACTAACACAAATTTTCTAAGGAATGGTTTGAAAATTGAATTCATCAAACCTTGAAATGTTGAAGGTGCATTGGTAAGGCCAAAAGGCATGACCAAAAATTCATAATGACCCTCATGAGTTCTAAATGTCGTTTTTGGAATGTCTTCAATCTTCATTCTGATTTGATGATATCCCGAACGAAGATCCAACTTGGTGAAGTAAATTGATCCATGCAATTCATCCAATAATTCATCAATAACAGGAATGGGGAACTTATCTTTAATAGTGAGCTTGTTGAGCTCCCTATAATCTGGACACATGCACCATGATCCATCCTTCTTGTGCACCAATACTACTGGAGCTTAGAAAGAACTTTGACTTGGTTGAATTATACCAACCTCTAGCATTTCTGCAACCATACGTACAATTTCACTTTTTTGGGCATAGGGATATCTGTACGGCCTGATGTTTGGAGGAACACTTCCTGGAATCAGATGAATAGCATGATCATGATCACGCATAGGTGGGAGACCTTTGGGAGTCTCAAATACATTGGGATGATTGTCCAGGACATTTTGGAGATCTGGAGAAATAGATGATTCCAATGTGGAAACATCTAGCGAACATAATTGTGCAATTACACCTCTTTGCTCCTTTTTAAGAAGCTTAGTCATGCCATTAGAGTTGATTATCTTTCCTGGTTTCCCTGAAATACCCCTTAATTCAACTTCCTTTCCTTCCGTAGAAAATTTGATGAAAAGTTCTTGAAAATTAAAAGCTATTGTACCCAAGGATTGTAGCCATTGGACTCCTAGTACAACATTAGCACCTCCCATTGGAATGGAAAGCATTGGGCTAGTCAATACATATTCTCCCATGGATAGCTTGATATTATGGCACTTTCCAGAGCAATTTATTGTTCCTCCATTTGCAATCATCACTTGACACTCTGGTGCTGGATATAGGAAGCAATTCAATTCTTTTGCTACCCTACAATGAATAAAATTGTGGGTGCTTCCTGAATCAATCAACACTATTACCTTTTTATTCTTGATTTGTCCTTCTATCTTGATGGTTTGAGGAATGGTAATTCCCGCCAATGCATTACAAGATATGGTCGGATTTATTTGTTCTTCATCTAGGCTTTGTTCCTAGAGTATATCTTCTTCTTTTGACCTTTCTTGCTCCTTTTCTTCTTCCTCTTCACAATCTATGTAGAATAATTTCTTCTCAGCACACTTATGACCTTTAGTGTATTTGCTATCACAACTGTAACAAAGCCCTTTTGCTCTTTTTTCTTCCAATTGTTGTGGTGTCAACCTTATAGGTTGTGGAAGACTAGGGGCAACAATGCTTCTGTCTTTATAGTTGTGAGTGGTATGCTTCCTGGTTGCCATAATTTTGCTTTCCATTTTTCTTGCTAACCTGAATGCCTTCTCTAATGAATCAGTTCCCAAAGGCGAACATCATGTTGGATATTATCCTTTAAAGACCCTATGAACTCATCAATTCTATGCTCCTCTGGAATATATTTTACCCTTATGTTCAATTTTTGGAACTCCTCAATGTGCTCCATTATTGAACCCTTTTGTTTGAGACTTATCAATTGGCTAAAAAAAGTGTTGCTTTTTGTATCTTCATAATGTGCTATCAATTCTTCCGTAAAAATTGCCCAAGTGATAAATTTTTTACGAGAGCAAAGCCATTGATACCATACAAACTGATTTGGTTCCAAATATACAGTTGCCATACGTACCTTTTGTGCATTTTGCACATTATTGAGATCGAAGAATTGCTCCATCTGTAATATCCATGTGGCGGGATCCTTGCCATCAAACTTCCTCATATCGATTTTTTGAATATGGTGATTCTTCAATCCAACATTAGCATCTATGGAATCATGATTAACATTTCTTTTGTTCTCATCATGAGTTTCCTTTTCTACCTTTTCACCATTAGTGACCCTTTCTTGTAGCAACTTCTTCAACTCTTCCATGTCTGTCTTCAAATCTATCTTCAAATCTGCCATCGAATCCTCCATCTTAGATTCCATGCCCTTTATCTTAGATTACACAACATTTATCTTAGATTCCACACCACTTATCTTAGCTTCTGTTAGCTTTTGTGAGCGTGACATTTGTTGCACTTGTTCTTGTAATTTTGATATATCATGTAGCATTTCTTCCTCTTCTTCATGAGTCATGCTAGAGCTTTCAGGTTCCTTACTAGGTGTTTTCATATTCTTTCCTCGAGGCATCAGTTACCGATAATAATGCTTTACTATGCCCTTTGAATTCCGTTAAACCAAGCTTACACAAAAATTTAAAAAAAAACTACACACCTTTTTTCACTTTATAGAAGCCTGATATTGAATCTAATGTATCTCTGTAATTTCAGATCATCCAGTTTTGAAATTTCTACCTGTAGTAGCCTTCTGCGTCCTCTTTCCAATGCCACAAGTCTGAGCCAAATCGGATTCTCCAAGGAAGAGTTACGTGAAATCTCCCACAGTGACTTGCTTTTAGACTGGTTCAGTAGAGCGAACTTGTATAACATGCCATGAGTCACTGTTTCAACCTTTGAATCTGAAACACACATACAAGAAATTGCATTTTGTTCTCTTTCTGTACCTTCTTACGAAATTTCAATCCGATCCCCAGAGAGAAAGTTATGACGATTTTCCCCAGGTCACCTGTTTTGAATGTAATTCAGGAGTCTGCAAAAAGACCAACTTCCTCAGATCATATCTCCGCAAATATCGCGCTAAAAACTCTGAAATTCGGACCCAAGGTTCCATGCGATTTCTTCTCAAATGGGTTTTTTTGTGACTTCTGAAATGTCACAGAAAAGAAGTTAGAGCGAAAATGTCGCGATGACCTGTTTGGAGTAGCGAAACCCTAGAATCCAAAGCTCTGCTACCAAATGTTATGAAACGAGCTCAAGAAAAGATAGAAAAGATAGATCAACGCCTTAGAATTCAGCCTCTTCGAGGGGGCAACCTCCTTTACATTACATAAATGAACAATTCTTCGATGATACAAATGACAAAACCTCCTTTCTATATATAGGATTCTAAGGAGTCACAATATAATCGAGCCGACCTAACAATAATAATATAAAGCCACAAAAATAAAAATAGAGGGATTCTATGGGGCACAGAAATAACAATATGGGGGTAATAGGGGCACAACAATATAAATAAGGGGTATAACTACAATAGTAATGGGGTAATCACTAGTATTATAGGGACCCAACATCTTCTCTCACCATTTTCGGTTCCTTTCTCTGAGCAACTGGAGTTTATTCAATGGGGGTGGGTACAACCAGTTCATCTACCTCTTGAAGTGTCCCATCAACCCATTGCTCTTGATTCATGAATTTTTCTATTTCTGGTCTTGGAGTATGATTATAAGGAGTCATTTTTAAATAAACTCTCAAAGAAGAAATAATACCAAAAGGATCATAGGACCAGGTGAAGCTGGGTTGGAAATTCATCTTTTTTAACAATATATCTACCTCAACACCAGTTGATTTTGTGTTGCAAATGAATAATCCAATCTGTGTTTTAATATTGAATTGAGATTTCCTTTTGCCTGACACAAAGTGCAGGTCATATGTGTTGATCATCTGCCTAATATATTCCAGAGAAAAGATTCTCATAGGAAGATATTTGAGCAACTTATATGGTGCAAGCTCACAACCATATACCCTTATCTCTATGTAATTCTAGTATAAATACCATTCTCCAGTTTTAGTCTACTCACTTAAGTGTAAAATTCTTTTAATTTCATCTCCAATCCTTGGCTCCATTTGATTTTTGAGGAGTTGTGCCACTAGATGTATGAATGTATTTACAAATTCTGAAAATGAGGAGGTGGTAGAAGTTTTCCTGACTATTTATGTCTATTGAATCACTGATTGGTTCACTCCTTGTTCGTCCTGCTTGTTGAGCTTGATAAGCAAAAGATCGCCCTGTTGAAAAAGAAATATGTGGACAATTACAGAGTTGTAACTAAACACTCCCTCTACAGTAAAATTCATGAATTATTCATGTATATTATCAGCAAATAATTGGATGAAATTATACATGAATGCTAGTTGTTAATATTTGTTAAATATGGAAAGGAAACCAAGGATAGTCTCATCAACAGACTAGTCATCTGGATATCCTAATAAGTAGGAAAGCAAATAAATACAATGTTTGGAGGCTTCAGGAAACATGTAATATGAGTAGGGAGGATTTCTTATTGGTAATTTTTCATTCTCAGGTAAAAAGATTTCAAAATTTTGGGCTCTCTGTGGAAAGGTTAACTTATGGTACAGATCCATAAGTGTTGCTCGTGAAAAATGGTTGAGAGAGTCTAATTGAGGGATTAGGAGCATCCGGTTTATGGTCTCAACAGAGATGGTGATCAGAATGTCTCAATTATGAGCCACCACTACTCTTTTTACAGGGTCATATTTGGCCTGACACCAGGTAATAAGGTCAGGGAACTCATGTGTTTTTGGAAAACTGAAGAAAGGTAATAGAGATTCCCAAAATCTAATTGGGTCTTTCTTGTCTAGGTAATTTTGTTTGATCCATAAGTGAAGTTCATAGAAATCGAACTCACACTTGGCCTATGAAATTTTAAACAGTGAGTCTACAAGAGGAACATGGTCATGGTCGAGCTAGGTTGGAGTACTAGTGCTTTCCTCTGCACTCTGCTTTTTAGCTTTCCATTTTGGGGCCATACTGGCAGACATAAGGAAAAGCGATTCTAGCAATAGATCAATGGAATAAGAAAAGGTCCCACATAAAATATTTACCTGCAAAGAACACAAAAGAGTCAGAGGAAAGTGACAAAAATGTAGGTATGGGTTTATTTATAACATGCCGAGAAGGGATAATGGTTTTATTCATGACCGTAGCGGTTTTAATGCACAGGAGCGGAGCTACAATGGGTGAATATAAATGGGTATGACAGCATGGCAACAAGCTCGTGAGATGGAAATGGATAGGATGAGTGGGAAATGGGTATGTGAGGTGGTGGCATGGGATTGGTTAGGGGATAACGCTCGAGGCACGGGATGAAAGACCGTTGGCAGAAGGAAACCATAAGCAGTTTGCGGGTGGGTGGCGAGTGGTTTACGGTTTTGAGCGACGGGGTGCAAAGAAATAAGGTGGCAACACGTAGGGTTGGGGCATCCGCCATTGAAGCCACTTTGTAGACACCCTCCCTAGTCACGTTAACGATAAATAGTCAAGGGGGGTGTGAAGTCTCTCCCCGTCGTTGATCAAGATGGGGAGTAGATCGGTCGTTGAATGTTGCGCTCTATTTATTTAAATCTGACAAGACATTTTGTCCATTAGCGATTTTGGCCCAAACAATATATATGTGCTATATAACATAAATTTTAATGTCAAAGGTTTATAACCAAAAAGTAATCCTGATTAAGGAAATTAATCATTAATTAACACATTTTAACTTTCCTAATGTGGCGCATTTAAATGAGCAGCGCTTGCATTTATTCATTTTATTTGAAATTGAAACCTTTATTTCTTTTTTCTTCCCTCACATTTTTATTTTCTTTTGCCTTCTTTCTTTAGGGCAACGAACTCCCAACAATTTATTGATATGGATGCCTATAAAATATAAATTTGTCCTAACATTTTTTATTTTTCTTTCTTTTCCATCCATATGCTAACTTAACATTTTGAATTTATTTTTTATTAATTTACTAACTTATCAAAACCAAATAATGCTACAACGGGTCCCACTGCCAGGAAGTCTCCATAACCCTATCAAAGTTTCCTTGGTAACATAAAACCATGGCCCCGCTTCTAGCAAGCATCCATAGCCTCGGTATTTTTATTTGTACCTCTCACGCTACTTATAGTGCTTTCAACTTCCTTTTCATTTCATTATACTCACCCTTTTTTGTTAATGTATAAATATTCCATATGCAATTGGGTGTATAAGAAGCACAACAATATGACAGTTGCTTTGAATTGCTAAGTAGATGTCATGAATTTAAGTTTGACCCAAGGGTCTCCCCAAGAACCATCATACTAATAGCCAACCTATTATGTGAGATGAATATAGTTAAGAGAGATAATGATAGAGAGACACTTTCCTTTACTTTTATATTACCACTGCATTGTTTCACAGGCATTTGTGTCCCACTACAACTATTAGTCAATGTTTAAAAAATTAGAACTTTATGGATGTTTTTTCAAATATAGTAGCCCATGTTTTTAATGAATTATAGTGACTTCAATGTACTAAAACTAGAAATCCAACAAATCATTAAAAATAACGTAGTATGAATGATATGTTCAAAGACATTTGCAATACAACTCTTAGAATTAAATTGAAAGGCAAGATATTCACAAGATAGGATTTCCATACAAACTAAAACTCGACAAGAAAAACACCCAAGACAAGGTACATATTCCTTTAAACTTACTGCCATGGATAAGGTCTTGGTAAAATAATATTTTGAAAATGCAATATCTTTATTTTTGTAAATTTAAACTGCTATCTATCACCAAAGTGTCTACTACCTTTTGTCATGAAAATATCCATATATTTCATATGAAGAATATACATGTTCTAGTCCATTATATCAAAGTTCATCAAGTCAATTGTGGTAATTGAACATGTCAGGTGGGAAGGATCTCAATCATTCCTCTCTACCACTCAAGATAAACCCAATTGATGAATTCTAATCATTCTTATCTGATGAGGTAGGAAGATAATATTATTTCCATGGAGATAATCAGACTGATCATGTTAGAAAAAAAAGGGACCCAAACAACAATTTTCTAAAAATATTGAAAGATACTTCCATGAAAACTATGTTAAAGATCATATCAAAAATCATAATTGATATACATGACTAAGACAAAAATTATAATAAGTTGTTGAGTTGGTGAATAACATTATTGGTTAATTTCTAAAGATTGATAACCTAAAAATTAAGTAGATAAATTTAAGAGCAACATTTCTATGAGTTCAATTTATTAACCTATTTAAACACAAGCACTCATATTAAGCAAAGTTATGGCTTCATAATAAAAAAAATCCTTCCTTAAATGACTAATTTATTGAAGAAAAAAAAAACAAGAAATTAAATAGTAATAAAAGAAAACAAACTAATTTGAACTATCATACTCCTATTCTACACTACATTCACTAAAAATTGACTATGAAAAAGAAAAGTGCCCATGTAACCATTCAAGTAACTATGAACCTACAGTCACATGTACATCAAAAATTATCAACAAAAGTTGGGGTAATATAAAATAAATAAATAAAAGAATTATATTACTAAACACCATATCCATCATGAGCAAAATAACATTATTATTATTTACAAGAAATTTAACACATAGTGATTCCTTCAACCATATTTCAGTTCTATCTTCAAACCAATCATAGTACACATGAAATTGTTGAAGGTAAAACATAGATGGATAAGATATTTTGTAAAAATCATCTAAACCAACTCTAAGTACTATATCATGTAGAATATTAATAGTATTAATAGTAATTAATTATATTTACAACAAACAAAATATTATCATTATTACACAATGAGAACTTCTTCAAGAATTATTCTTCCAACTAAGTGTCAATTGGGTCGTCGAAATCAAGTTGAAAATCTATTGAGGATTGTGAAGGGTTCATAAAAAAGTATGTAACTCATGAGGGCAATTAATACTAAATTCATAATTTCTATTTGGGTGTGATTATTCTCACGAAATGAATGTGGTCATTTTTAAGTTGAGAATAAACAAAATGTCATTTGGTTATAACCATTTCCTCACAATGGAGTGTCTCATTTTGCATCGTATATTCCCATTTGGAATTTGATAACATGAAAACCTAACATAACCATCACAATAAGATGAAGTTCATCAATATCAAATTGATCGTTAAAAATGATTTCTCTTTCTTTAAAGTTACAAACCATGAAATAATTTTGAGCATCATCAGAAAAGTACTAGAAACACATGCATGTGTTTTATGAAAAGTATCTATGGAATGATAATATTTTATCTTGTAGTATTCAAATGCATTAAACAAAAATTCAATATTTCTCTTATTAAACCCTGCTTACGACAGCGCAGGGACTATAGCGTTTGTTCGAGCATTGACTAGGTATTAATTCTTCTGTTGATCGTAAATTTTCACTTTTTAAGCAATGTTTAAACAAAGTTTATTGCTGGCGATTTGGCTCTAAAAAATTTTAACCAAACTTTTGAATTCACCCTCTTATTGCAAGCATCTCTTGCCCCGATGTGATTTTAGTGAGGGCAAGTTATTTTATCCTAAGTTTTTTCTTGCCTCCATGTGATTTTAGTGAGTGCAAGTTATTTTATCCTAAGGTTTTTAAAACAAAGGCCAATCAAGTTATTTTATGCAAAGTAATAAGGTTCCGGGAAGTTATTTTATGCAAAGTTTTTGTAACTTATCTAGCTTACACTTGTTTACACTTGTCACTGTTGCATGCTGACATGATTGTTTACAGTTGTCGCCACCTCTCTTCTTATCTATCCATTCCACCGCCCTCCCACTCCCTCTTGCCCCTCTTCATTCCATTGCAGACAAATTGTTCATCCACTCTTCATTCCAGTGCATGTTAGCAAAAAGATTAAGATGTTTCAGGGAAGACCACAATGATTGCAATTCATCCACGACCAAAGTTATTGCAGTACATCCACTCTTCATTCCCGTGTTGATCTTTGTCCAAATTCTTTTCTCTAAGAGGATGAAGCCGTGCACTAAAGCATTTGGGATTGTACTATGTCAACATTTTCCTAGATCTGCATGGTAATTTGTGCATTCTTATTATTCAATGCTACGGAAGCCATAGAAGAAACATGGCAAGCCACTGCTATAGGGGTTCAACCAACCAGAGAAGAAGAAGAGGGAATCACCGAATTATTTGGTAAGCATCTTCATATGAAACCCTTTCCAAAAATTAATCTATCTTACAAATAAGCTATCTTACTCTACATTGGTACAAAATAGTAGGAAATTAAGAAGGGAGAACATGGCATTGCATTGAAACTTGTTGTTTCTCAGGAACATTAATAATATTTTATGCCCAAACCAAACATATACACTCCTCTCAATTTCCTCTGTAACATCATAATATAGTAATATCACAATATAGGAAATCCGCAAAATCTACTCACGAAAACACCTATGTCTTTTGGACAATCCACTTGATTTTCCTTACTCACTAGTAGATCCTATCTCTCTGGTACAGAGAAGTGTTTGAAACCTTAATGCACACCAGTACTCTGACCAAGCTCGGCCAATAAAATATGCCAACTTAAAGTCCTTCGCTACCTTGCTAGAAAAAGAAAAAGAATAGTGGATAACCACAAGTCTTTTCCATTTACCCAGGTGCATTGATCAATAAGAATACAACACTGTGAACATGTGTTGATATAGTACAATCCCAAAGGCTTTAGTTGCATGACTTCATCTTATGAGCCAAAAACAAAGATAAGGTGGTGGCATTGTCCTTGAAAATCATAGGATTTTAGTGCCACCTTTCAAATAGATGTTAATAAGCAGATGACAAAGAGATTCCATGGACCTTCTCGTAACCACCTCAGAACCAGATTTCACAGAAAAAAAAAAAAAAAAAAACACATAGACAAAGATCAATTCAGGAGTGTTCACTGAAAAAAAACCCACCCACACAAAGATCAATTCAGAAGTGTTTTCGCACTATGTGACTAGCGACATTTCCTCTGCCAAACCACTAGCATTCATAGACAGTTCATTCATAAAGTGAGTTCACCCCCAGGTACTGCATCAGACAGTGATACCGCTAGCACACATGCCCACTGACCAGATAGCTAGCGTCGAAGTACTAAGGTGCTTTAATTTGTGGATGATTATTCTGGTGTTTCATCCATGGAAACGCATGCCACGTTATGGGCACATTGAATGAAATTTGACTTTTAACTAAATTAAATTTAATAGCATTTTTTTAAATATTACCATTTGTGCATGCATCGTGCCACATGTGCACCCTCTTGCATGTAAGACGTGTTCTTCACTTTCCTTACAACATGAGACTCATGTGCGTTATCTATCCCATCCGCGTTCAATTTGGCCTATATCTACTTTGAATAAAAAAATAGAGTCTATGAAATCCACTACTATATTGCAGTTTGTACAGTTGTTTGTATTAGCAGGCGAGGTCACCTCTAATCCCCTACAAATCTAGAGCTCATTTTCAAAAGTTATGAAACTTACCTTTTATTTTTTATTTTATTTTGTGTAGATTTTGCAATTGTTTTTATTTTTGACACCGTAAGTTCCTCTAAAATGAATGAAAATTTTGCCTTATATTTTGCAGTTGAAGAGTGTATCGGGTGCCATGAATTATGATGATTATGCGCATTGCATTGTTTTTTTTTTTCTAATTTAGGTTAATCTATTAATATAAAACAAAAATGTACAGAGAGGGCTAAGCCTCAGCAGAGTATAACATAGTGTTTCAGAGTATATCTAGACTGCCCCACTATTGGGGAAACTAGTCCGTAGAGACAAAAAAAATCCATATGGGATATCAGTCCTTAAGCCCGGAAACAACAAAAATCAGTGAAGTTTTACCATGACAAAAAGATCCAAACAGTTTCTAGTAGAACTAACATAACAAAAAAGACCAGACAAAAGACACCTGGCAACCACGTCATATCATTTGAATTCATCCAGGATGGGTTCCTCAACAATTGGACACACCCAGTCATCCTCCTCCTCCATCAACGCTCTGCCGTGTGGCCCACCTCCTCCACCGTGTGGCCCATCTGCTGGATGGACATCGCCATGGCTACCAGCCGCCACCATCGGAGCTAACCCTTCATTTCTGGTTCCACCTGGGGAGCGTGTGGCACCAGAGCTACCACCCTTAGCATGCTGACCACCCTCGTCCAGCAAATTCTTTCCTGTGTCTCGACCATTTGTGCGATTGGGAGCCTCCTCTTGCCGCAAGTTAAAATTTTCCTCCTGGGTAGCTGGCTGCTTATTGTCTTCGGTGAAAAGGATGGTGATTGTAGCAGTAATTACTGGCCTGTTCAGGGTGCTACGAAATCTAAATTGGGTTGAGTGGGGAGCGGGATGAGGGGGCAAAGGAAAACTAGCAGAGTGAACTGCAAAATCTCCGTGACTTGCACCAGGAGACAGAGCATGACCCCGTCCGCTACGAGTACTGGGATATCTTCCCAAACCATATCTCTGGGGGTGATACAGTTCAGGGGAAGGAGAGGAGGCAGCAGGCTCAAGATTCGGCTCAGTCTGAGGGCGGGAACTACCTCCCCAAGTTCCTCCTCTTCGACTTCTCATGCGATGTCGCACCATGTCGGAATTTCTGGCTGAGTGTTCAAAGGGAGCGATGACAGTGGGATTGAGAAGGGGAGCAGAGCAGGCTAAGTGATGGTTAAACGGAAAAAATTGGAATGGGAATGGTGATGCCCATTTCCAAGATCAACGCAGCAAGTTAACTAACAGTGACGCCCAGTAACTGTGCAGGAGCTGGGTTCAGAAGCTTGGAGCGGGCAGTTACAGTGGAGCAAGGGAGAAGGAGAGACAATGAGCTAAGGGGAATCCATGTCTGAGCAGTTAATAGCTCTTTCTCGATTCGAGCCTGCATTAAATGTTGCCTGCAGTCTATCAAGAGATCGGTTCATAGTGGTATGGGAGAGGCGCCATCGGCCAAGTGGCCCGTCCTCTCGCCGCCGTTCTTCATATTTTCCATAAATTCACTGAATGTCACCCACATCCGGGTTGCACACTGCATTGTTAAGATATGGGCTGATGAATCATTACATGAACTCAAAGGAGGAATAGAGAAGGAAAGGGTGTTGTTAAAGGAGTTATTGTTTTTTCTCCAAGTTCCAAGATAGGGAGCAGGAAATATTTTCACTGTTTGGTTGTTATAATTATAAATTTATATTATTATTTGTTGTTTTGGATGTTCATAGAAAATAAAATCTTCCCTATATTAGAGTTTGTCATTCTGCTCTAGGAAGTTTGATAGATAATATATTGACATAGTTGATCTCTAATCCCCTACAAATATGGAACTCATTTTCAAAATTTCGGAAACTTGCCTTCTATTTTGGTTTGCCCAGCTTTTGCAATTGCTTGGACTCATTTCAAATTTTTGGAAACTTTCCTTTTATTTTGTTTTGCCTAGCTTTTTCAATTGCTTGGACTCAATTCAATTTTTCAAAAACTTGCATTCTATTTTGTTTTTCCAAGCTTTTGCAATTTCTTTTTTTGGGACAGTCACTTCTCCTAAAATGAATGAAATTTTCACCTTGTTTCAAAATCTGTTGCAGAGATTGATCACAGGGAGTATCCAAACTTGGCCGATTGCAAAAATTGTGAGCTCTTTCATTGTATGTGAATAGATTATTAGGTAAAGTGCCCGAAACCTTGGGAAATTGTCGTGCACTATGGCTGGTTCTAGGTCATAACTTTCCCTGTAGAATTATCCTTTCTCAGCTTGGTTTTATCCCTTCCAAGTTTGTTGCATGTCTTTTCCACCTACTTCAAGCAGTGTTTGAGTTGTTGTTCACTTGGACCATTGTTCTAGTTAAACTCATAGAATAATCTTCTATGATTTCATAACTGGAAAATTTGAAGTCTCGGCACCTTAAGAAACATAACTAGAAAATATGAAGTCCCAACACCTTAAGAAGGCCAAACGTGGAAAAGTTTCCTTCCAATCAATTGCTCCAAAAGGAAAATGAAGAAATGAATTGCTCCAAAAGGCAAATGAAGAGCACTATGTTTCTTCCTCTGCTGAGATGGAACTCACACCAACGAGAATGAATGTCATTAAGAAATTGAATACATTCTTCCCATTAAGATGCAATATTTCATAATACGAGCTATACTCGGAGGATAGAGTATTGTTTTGACTGCAAACACCAGATTCTAGTATTGTTTGATTAAATTAGTTTTGACTGTAGTGTTATTATAAAATTTTGGTATCCAATCATACCAGAACAATTTGAGTACCTTTTGACCCTTCTAACCTCTCATAAGCACATGGATTACCTTAGTCATATATCAAAACACTATGCTTCTCTACCTCTCTCTATCATTTTTCTATATATTTAAGAATTGGAGTTTTAATTCCCATATTTTTCATAACTACTTTTTTTCAAATTAAAATAAGTTCTTCAAATTATAAATATTATTAATGTTGAGCATTATAGACAGATATACGAGACTCCTTGTTCAACTTTTCCTTCTAGTGGAAGATCTACTCATTATAGACAGATATACGAGACTCCTTGTTCAACTTTTCCTTCTAGTGGAAGATCTACTCAAGTTGGACATTGCTTTTCCGAAAACAATGCGAACATGAAAGGACTAAAGTAGTTAAATGCCTTAATATGCTAGATGGACTTGCAGCCAAACAAATTGTAGTGAAAATACTTGAGAGAATGCTTTGTCTTAAGTCGCCAAGCTACCAGGAATTTCAAATTTGAGTTTTAGTTAGTAAATATTTCGACTTTTAACTTTGCTAGAGTCCATGTTACCAGAAATGAAGTCAACATTTATTGATTTGTTCGTGCAATGCTGGACTGCTCTTCAAAAAAATTACTTTGATTTCAGCGATGTGGAGGTTACACATAATCTCTGTGTCAAACATTGGAAAGAGGTGTATTTTTACGAATGCGATGGTTCTCGAAATTTCATGTTGCACCCATTTTAATTTTAGTTATTGCAGACTTTACCTTTTATTTTTGCTGGAGTCCATATTACTAGAAATGAACTCCACATTCTAGTATTCTAAACAATCATTTTACATATGTCCAAATAGTATAAGTAATGACTATTATGCTTAGTTTTTCTTAAACCAAGATGCTTTGTTTTTCTTAGACCCAGACCCGGTAGAGACTACTGCTGCCAGCAGTCCTTGTTTATAGTTGTTTCCTTTTCATCATAATGTGGATTTGTGTGTAAAGGAGTTTCAACATGAGACTCAAAAGAATTACCATTATATGGATTATGATCATCAAACAAATCAAGATACAAAGAGAAAAAACATGTAGTGCATATAAAGTTAGATGCTTCCATGATAGTTTAAGTAATATTCATTAATTTTCACTACAACATTCTCTAAGGAAACATTTCCATGTAAACTCGGATTACAAGATAACTTTTTATATCGAAAAAGTACTCAATATCAAAAAATGAATATGTGATATTAAGACTATCATTAATAATTTCATCATCTAGGTATTTTTTATGAGTTATATGCATTTAATTCATTTCCACTAAATTTTCTTAGACACAAGTGGTATTAACATTATTTTCAAAATTGGTTCTTTCAAGCTTAAGATTTTTTTTCTTCAACACAAGTGGTGTTAACATGAGTTTCAAAATTGTTTATTTCAGATTTAATATTTTTTTCTTCAAATATAGTTTGAAGTTTTTGAAATTTTGCATCATATAGACTTAACTTGTGTGATTGAATAGAATTATCATTATTACTAGTGGTTTCAAAAGAATAATATCAAGAATATAAATCATCCAATGAAATAATATTTTCAACAAGATACATACCATGAGAAAAATCCATTTCATATTCATCAATATTTTTCCTATTTTTGAATGCAAGGAAGGGAACATAAATAGAGAAAACCTTCCACCAAATCTTCTCCAAAGGGTATATCATCTAGAGGAAATTTATAACAAATTAATTGAACCTAGATAAGAAATATTTAAGGACACACCTTAAAAAAATTCAAGGCTTTCAAGCTCCAAAGAAAAATCATCATAATCATAATTCTCAAAAGCATCTAAGAGATCATACATTAATCCCATTTGTGAATGGAGGTATTTGGTAAAGTGTTACACTAACTTTTAGCATAGCCTTAGAAATTAAGAGTGAACAACCTACAAATGACACCTTCATGAACAATGTATGAGAAAAACACTTTTGAATAAATTGAAAGGCATGTTTAAATGTGTATTTTTGGCGCTCACAATCAAATTTAACTTTTTACAAGAGATTTAAAGGAGTGGTAAAAAATACTCTACCAAAAATACATATCCATATAGGAGTTTGGGAAGCAACCATTAATAACTATAAAAATATGAACAAGATGACTCCACTGATTCATCTTGTTGTTGGCCTTCCTCGTAACACAAAAATTGTTGATGGGTAGAAAAATCATCCACCAACAACTATGGAGAATCGCCTAATTGCAAGTTCCAATTAGACTTGCTCCCATTTGGTGTAGTGGTTTCCGTCAATATGTGGGCCTTGTTGCCATTAAATACATTTCTCCTTGAAAAGGTAATTTCTGATGTAGGAGCATTCAACCCAAGGAAAATCATTGTATTTTAGTAGACATAGGGGGTCATGTGTTTTAGGGAAGTTAGTTTCCTAAGTGTTAAGTTAATGTAATATTTAGGCTTTTGAGTGAATAGGCTAGGAATTAATTAGATGTTGTGAGGTTGTTTGTAAATGCTCTCTAATGAAGGAGAACATGAGTGATTAATAATGACGAGAGAGTTAAAAGTCAATTATAACTCTTAAGGTAGTTTCAAGATTCGAGGAACTAAAGAGGACATTTAGGAGTCAGTTCAGCAGATTAAGGATCTGAACCAGAATTAGTTCAATGAAACCTTTCTAGTATAAATGTAAGACTAAAAGGCATAAATAGGAGGTTAGATGATTAGACAGTAGCTAAGATGTGACTGTAAGCCTACGGGCAGACTGTAATAAGAGGCCATTGATATTCAAGATCAGGCCTGAGAGACAGAGAGTCTCGATATGTAATCAGTTGCTTGTATTTATATAATATAGAGGTTTATCCTGAAACTGTATAAATGTGTGTGTTTCGAGTATTCAATGATGTTTTATGAGTGAATCGGAATTCTGTATAATATATGTGTGCAGGCAGAGTTCTGTAGAATACGTAGAGGAGAAGAATGATTTGGAGGAATCATAATGGATCATTGAATCCAATTGAAGGATCAGAGTGAAGCTCTGGAGAGGCAGCGAAGTGAGAATTCACAGAGTTAAGATTAGATAAAGTTTAACAACGGAAGAGCGGAAGAATGAAACCATGAAGAAAACTTGAAACCATAGAGTAAACACTGAAGAAATGAAGTAAAGTCAAAGTAAAGGGACGAACGAAGAAGCAAGTTGTCGATGCATAGGAGTCGTTGGATCTTGAAGATCAATGGACGAGGTCGAAGGAATTGAGCGGCTAAGATTAAGTCGCATAGGATTGAGTTAAGGAATGAACAGTCCAGATCAAAGTACAGAGGAACCTGAAGGAACCATCAGAACTGTCCGATGGAAGGAAATCAACGATCATCGCATGGCATATATGTGAGGGTGTTAATTCGTGAGGAAAGTAGTTTTGCAACAGTGAAAGTGGTATAATAGGCGAGGTCTAAGTGGTAAGTGGTATTGAAGGAGAGTCACCTGATTCCATTAAACGATTGACATGTAGCAGTCGGGGAGAGAGGAAAACAGCTTTTTGGGCGGTTAACCATCGTGTTATTTGTCCACCCGAAATCGTTGTGAACCATCAGATCCACTAAGCGCAGATGAACAGTGGAGGATTGGCATGTAAGTTTGTTTGATCGGGAAAGGATATCAACCATCAGATCGTGGGGTGCAAATCTACGGTGGAGATCGAACCCGATAAAGGTAAGCCTCGATAAATGTGCAAGGGCCGTGTATTGGCAGAAGAGGTAAGGTTTACATGTGGTTTATGTGTAATTATATTAACAAGGGGTTTATGTGTTATTATGTGAGGCTTACGGATTAATCAAGGTTTATAAGGGTTAATGAGTCCCAATAGAAAGGACATTGACTAAGGGTTAGACTATGGTTGGTTAGTCTATAAATCATTTTGCATAAGACTTGAGTAAGGGGCCTTAAACCATTCATTAAGAATTAAATATTTGACTCCTTAGAGAGTTAAAATTCCTAGGACAGACAGGACTTATGCATTTGACATGCATACTGTGGGTGTAAGCAGGGGTAACCCTGCATCATTTGGTATCAGAGAAGAATTGTAATTGAAACAATTGGTGTTAAAACAGAACAAAGAAATTCTATGTGAAAAAATTGAGAACAAAGTTGTGTGTCAAAGATGTTTATGCAGCCAAGGAAGGATCAGATTCTAATCTGATAGAAAGTAGGCACACAGAGGTGATGTGTAGCAGAACTTGCAGATGCAAGAAACAGAGGACAATCCATTCAAGGTACAGGTGGAAAGGTGGAACAAGATCATGCCGAGATCTTGAAGGTGAGGTGATATGTTCTATTTTGATTTGATTGGAGAATATGTGGTTTTTTCATATTGTTGCACAGGTAGCAGCATAAGGAAAACATCGTGATGTTGTTCCTTGAGGAAAGCGGAGATTCACTCAAATGTGAACCTGAAGAATCCAATTAAATATTGGACAAAGAGGATAAGGGTATTCTCAAAAGGAAACTGAGAAGCAAGCTTTTGAAAGCCTGAGAATGATCTTTGGCTTGAGTAACATTGATATGCAGGTGACATCATAAAGAGGTGAGAATATTGCAACATCTAGTGCAAGGAGTGTCTGAATTGGTTCCAGAGGAAAGAACCAGAGAAATGTTAAGAGACTGAGATCGGAAGAGGAAGAGAAGCTTAGTAAAGCATATGTAGCAAGAAGGATACTTGTTACTACAGAGGTATTGTTACAGATCACAAAGGCAATTCCACAAAGGATGTGGTTAGAATTGCCACAGTAATGAAAGAAAGTTGGTAAGACTTTCTAAGTGAAAGAAGAAGTGGTTGGAACCAAGTATTTCATGGTGATTGAAATACAAGAGGACAGTTGTATTCTAGGAGATGCAGATGAGTTGAAGCCTAGAAGGAGCATAGAGAAGTGCTCAAAAGAGGTTCCAGAGATAGAGAACCAAGGGCTTTCCAAAAGACCAAGTATAGAGGAAAGCTTGGTGAGGTAAGTTGCAACAAGGAGGACTTGTTGTTGCAGAGGCTTTAATGCAACTCATAGTGAGTTAGTGAGGAGCTCACGAAGAGAGAGGAGAAGAAGATGGCTACTGATAGTCATAGCAGAGGTTTTGAGGAGGACCACAACAGAAGAAAGATGAAGAAAGAGGATGCCAGGGCAAATGGCAAGAGGATGAGCCATGAGGAAATTGACAAGGAAATTGCAGAGATGAAAGAACAACTTGATGTATTGATGATGATACTAGAGGAAAGCCAGCGACTACATTGGGTTTTAAAGAAGAGGCTAGTGAAGTGGCATAAGTTGCAGAGAAGGCTACAGCAGAGGTAAGTAAGGTGGCTGATGGAAAAACTTAGAGAAGCTGAGTTCGAAATGAAAATGGAAGTGTCCATTTGTGAACCAGAACAAGGTGAAGTTCAAAGTGAAGATGAAGACTTGAAGACTGAAACTTCAAGTGAGACCAAAAGGTTACATGATTTTAAATCTGATAATTTGTGTATGTTTGCAGGTGAAACATGTAAAGAAGGAAAATTTGCTGATATTGACATAAAGGAGGAAGAATACAAGCAGAATCTAAATTATGTTCTAGAAGAAGATGAGATAGATAGGTCTCATATACAGTTGGGAAAAGATATCAAGAAACCAAGTGAAGGGCTTAAGGAGATTGAAGAGGAGACCATCGAAGAATTTCTTAGTCATAAAGAGGATTCAGAACAACAAGGAGATATGATGGTTGAAACATCAAGTGGGACCACAAGGTCTTATGTTTTTAAAACTTATAGTTTATGCATAATTTCAGGTATTGCAGAAGAAGAGCAACATTTTGGAGGTATCTTCAGAATAGATGAATATCTAGAAGTAAAAGGTGACAAAGAAAACTTCTCAGAAGAAGAAGAATTTGATTGGATACATCAGAAAGAGTCTATGGATGAGTTTATGGAAGCTTTCATAGAGATGGAAGATCAGGATCTTATCCTGATGAAGAATGAAGGAATATTGTGTCTGAAAGGTAATCAAATGAATTTGATTGATGTTATTGATGCAGATCAAATGCAAGAGAATATTAATGCAGATGGTGAGACAAGGATAGCTCTTGGAGAAGGTAGACAGCAAGAGATTAAAGGTAAACTAGAAGAAGAGACTATGTTAACTGAAAACATAGTAAAGGATCATCAGTTCACCATGATGATAGGCACAGTGGAAATAGCCATGGAAGTTGTTGAGACAGTCGATAAGAAAGAAGGACATCTACTGAAAGATGTTAAGAAGGAAGAAACCTATGCAAAGAAGTTAACCTTGGGAGGAAGGACATCTGATGATTGGTCACTAACAAAGGAGGGTTTTACAAAGGATGAGAAATCTTTTGAAGTTGTCAAAAGTATAGAAAAGTATCTTTCAGAAAATGAATACTCTGAAGTAAAGGATAAGGGAAAATATCTCTTGAATGAGGAAGGCAGTGACTTATTTCAGCAGAAAGAACTTAGTAATGAAATTGTTACAACACAGGGACAATTTCTTGTGGGAAAAAGAGATGAAGTTCATTTGAAGAACTAGTATGTGAAATAATGGTTGAAACTATTGAGCCTTGTAATTTTCAAACTAATAATTCGTTTATAAATACAAGGATTATAAGTGATGATAAAGTACTTGCGAAGTGTCATAGAGAAATTGCATTGCTGGAATATTTACTGGGAAATTTAGAGTATGACAGTGTGATTGCAGAGGAAGGAGTTCACTACAGTGGACAAGAGCAGTCAAACATCATTAGAGAAGATGGTGTGGAGGAGAGACTAGCTGATAGTCTCATGAATTCTTTTGAGAATCCAAAGCAGCATACTGATGTGCTGACAGAGGAGAAAAAACAAAGCAAAAAATTGAATTGTTGCCAAAGGAAGATAAGGCACAGAAGCGATATGTTTTTTATTTTAACGAGTGTTTTGTGAGTGCAGGTTTAGTTGTAGATGTTGGAGGAAATTTGGCACAGATGAGCAGCCAAATAAAGATGAAAGAAGAAGATTTTGTGGAAGAATTTAATCCATGGAATAGAGATGCTCAATTGCTGGAAAGAATGCTGAAAGTCATGACTCAGTGCAGATAGAGATAATCATGAAAGAGGGTGAGGATGAAAGGGAGGTAGCAAGTGTAGGAGTCAAAACCAAAGTTGGAGCAAGAGAAAAAGCAATGTCTACAACGGTAGCAAGAGCAATGCTAGAAGAAAAAGTAAACCAACAACTACAAAGTGAAAGTAACCAACAACATTTTGAATAGTTAGTGGACAGTAGAAACAACCTGAAGCAAAGAGAAAGAGGAAGAAGTAAGTGGCAGAATATGGACCAGTCCAAGGTTGAATTGAAAATAGAGATTGAAGAATTATGGAAATTGATGATGAAACAGTCCATGCAGAAGAAATTGATAGCAACAGGAAAGATGATCAATCAGAACTTGAACCTGATTGACAAGGAGAGGAATATGAAACATAATACAACAAACATACAACAACAACAAAGGTGCAAGGCATTTGGGCCACTACAAACTAAAGTTTAGGACCCTGGAGGTTTTTCTATCAACTTATGAAGACACATGATCAGGAGATCATGAATATTTTTTACTTTGGGAGTCTAATGCAGGAGCATTCAACCCAAGGAAAATCATTGTATTTTAGTAGACATAGGGGGTCATGTGTTTTAGGGAAGTTGGTTTCCTAAGTGTAAGTTAATGTAATATTTAGGCTTTTGAGTGAATAGGATAGGAATTAATTAGATGTTATGAGGTTGTTTGTAAATGCTCTCGAATGAAGGAGAACATGAGTGATTAATAATGACGAGAGAGTTAGAAGTCAATTACAACTCTTAAAGTAGTTTCATGATTCGAGGAACTAGAGAGGACATTTAGGAGTCGGTTCAGTAGATTAAGGATCCGAACCAGAATTATTTCAACAGAACCTTTCTGGTATAAATGTAAGCCTAAAAGGCATAAACAAAAGGTTAGATGATTAGACAGTAGATAGGGTGTGACTGTAAACCTACGAGCAGACTGTAATACAGAGGCCATTGCTATTGAAGATCAGGCCTGACAGACAGAGAGTCTCGATATGTAATCATTTGTTTGTATTTATATAATACAGAGGTTTATCCTAAAACTGTATAAATGTGTGTGTTTCGAGTATTGAATGATGTTTTATGAGTGAATCGGAATTATGTATAATATATGTGGGCAAGCAGAGTTCTGTAGAATACACAAAGGAGAAGAATGATTCGGAGGAATCATAAGGGATCATCGAATCCAATTGAAGGATTAGAGTGAAGCTCTGGAGAGGCAGCGAAGTGAGAATTTGCGGAGTTAAGCTCAGAGAGATTTGAACAACGAAAGATTGGAAGAATGAAACCCTAAAGAAAACTCGAAAACACAGAGTAAACACTGAAGAAACGAAGTAAAGTCAAAGTAAAGGGATGAACAAAGAAGCAAGTTGTCGATGCATAGGAGTCATTGGATCTTGGAGATTAACGGATGAGGTCGAAGGAATTGAGCAGCTAAGATTAAGTCGCATAGGATTGAGTTAAGGAATGAACGGTCCAAATCAAAGTACAGAGGAACCTGAAGGAACCATCAGAACTGTCCAATGGAAGGAAATCAACAGTCATCGCATGGCATAGATGTGAGGGTGTTAACTCGTGAGGAAAGTAGTTTCGCAATAGTGAAAGTGGTATATCGGACGAGGTCTAAGTGGTAAGTGGTATTGAAGGACAGTCACCCAATTCCATTAAATGATTGACACATAGCAGCCAGGGAGAGAGGAAAACAGCTTTTTGGGCGGTTAACCATTGTGTTATTTGTCCACCCGAAATTGCTGTGAACCATCAGATCCACTAAGCACAGATGAACGGTGGAGGATTGGCATATAAGTTTGTTTGATCAAGAAAGGATATCAACAGTAAGATCGTGGGGTGCAGATCTACAGTGGAGAACGAACCTGATAAAGGTAAGCCTCGATAAATGTGCAAGGGTTATGTATTGGTGGAAGAGATAAGGTTTACATGTGGTTTATGTGTAATTCTATTAACAAGGGGTTTATGTGTTATTATGCAAGGCTTAAGGATTAATCAAGTTTTATAAGGGTTAATGAGTCCCAATAGAAAGGACATTGAATAAGGGTTAGACTATGGTTGGTTAGTCTATAAATCATTCTGCATAAGACTTGAGTAAGGGGCCTTAAACCATTCATTAAGAATTGAATATTTGACTCCTTAGAGAGTTACAATTCCTGGGACAGAGAGGACTTATGCATTTGACATGCATACTATGGTTGTAAGCGGGGGTAACCCTGCATCAATTTCCCATTGAATATTTTCTAAGTCGTAAATGCGTTGCTAATTTATTATGTAGATGCAATCCTATTCTAACCTATATCTAGTCATAGTCTAACAGTGATGAAGGGCTAAATACAAGTATAAACTAACTATTGAAGGCAAGAAACAATTCATCATCCTCAGTATAAATGAAACTAACATTTTCAATTATCATACAATGAAATGATGTTGAATATGTTCCTACAATGAAATCCATAGCAAATTTGTGGAATACTTTTTACAAAAATAATTGACAGAGATGATAAATTACGAGAATCTAAAAAAAAAAAACAATAGACAAATACAATTTCCTGAATAGACCATGAATTAGCTTCTCCTTGTATTCATTCTTAAGAAATATTTTTTTTCTTTGACATACAAGAAAAAACCTCCATCCTTCAAATTGGATTTTCTAACACCCCCTCCCCCCCCCCCCCACATACTCTAAGTAGGAATTCCCCTTTTAAAATAAAACCAAGTGGATCACATGTTTGTTACATAGTTACAACTAATTATCTTGTCCAACTCAGGAATTCAATGTTCGTTTACAAAAATATCTAAAGCATAGCCATCAAAACAAATAAAATATACTTTTAAACATTTGAACATTTGTAGTTTTTATTCACTACTAACTTAAGGTTTTTCATTCCATAACAAAATTCACTTTATTATACAAGTGTCATCAGTTAATCAAGGATCTGAAAAGAATATTATTTAGATTTTTTTTTTTTTACATCTGCATACTCCACTTCATAAATTCTCCTGTACAAGAGAAAAATATACGTCAATATATAACTAACTAGCATAAGTATAAGTCAATATATAACTAACTAGCATTTGCAACTTATGTTGCAAAGGAAACATCGTAAGGCATAGAGTGGGGAAGAATAGGTAATCAAATCCGTCAAAATTAAGATTAAATTTATCTATTAATTTTTCATTTACATACACTGAAATCGTATGCAGCGTGGAATAAGAATCTCAAGTTATCATTCAGATAAATTTCTATAGTCCATGCTCTATTTTAAATATTTTACTCTTTTGTCATAACTGGAAGAATCTCAAGTGATCATTGAGATAAATAAATCTCTATAGTACATACTCATTATATATATATATATATATATATATATATATATATATATATATATATATATATATATATATATATATATATATGAATGAAGATCTCTGCTATGATTTATGTTACTATGGCAATGCCATTTTTCTCTCGCAAAGTTGCATCCATTGGTTTTTTTTAAGACATTAAAAGAATCTAGCTGCTATGGTTTGTTATGATCGATGGTTTATCTCCCAGATTATATTATAGATGATGTTAGATACATTAAATCATTTTGAAATAAACACGGACATGCCATTGGCATTGATTAGCGGCACATGCTACAATAACTTATCTTCATTGAAAAAGAGGTTGATGTATTCATTGAGAATCTCTCACATTAAAACTTCTTGAAACACCATGTGCTAATGATGTTTTCATAGAAGTTGCAACAATGAATGTTGAAGTCAACATGGATGTTGTACAAAATAAAAATGTTAATGAAATTTTCATGCAATAGTGTCCTTGAGAGACAAAATATTACTATGATTTATTTTACAACAAATTGATGAAGAGCAAGCTATGGAAGGTGACATGTGGTAGTCGTTTACATACAAGCCAATTTTTTAAGAAATAGAGGACATGCATGGACACCTTCGAACAATCGAATAGTTGCACCAGCCAATAAAGACACTGAAATTTGAAGCTTACAACTAAAAGATAAAGCTAAATCAATTTAAAGGCTATAAGGCCTGGAAGAAAAGAAAAGGAAATCCAACTTATGTCAAAAAAAAAAAATTGTAAGCATAGCCTAGACTCAGACCATAAAATATCTTAGTTTAAATTTTTGTTTTGTGTAATTAAAGGGGAGTGTTGCATAAAATAATTTCAACCACCCATTTCCTATCTATTAGGTCTCATAGCTGTAAATCCATGTGTCATAGTTAGTTTGAGTTCAATGCAGTTTAGCTCGGTTTAGTTGAGTTTCACTATAGTCATTTATTTATTTATTTTAACTGAAATAGTTGTGTTTTATTGAGAATTCCAGGTTGGGAAAAGCCTAATCAACCAGATTACAATTCATGGATTTACATGAGCTCCTCTCCCAGTTAAGGAATGATTGCCATTTTCAAAGCGCCTGCGTTTATGCTAATCATTCCACTTTGTTGAGTGCAACCTGTATTTGCCAATCTGTCCGCCTCCTTGTTTAAATCTCTGAGGATATGAAATTTTTGCACCGAGGAGAAGTCCTTCAGAATTCTGTTCACTCTTGAGAGCTGTTTATTTAATGGAGGGTCCTTTAACCATTTCTTGCTTATTTATGCCTTTATCAGCAATTCTGAGTCCCCAAAAATAAGGATTTCTCTTTGGCTTTCTTTTCTGGCTAATTGGCAGGATTTTAAGAGACCGAGAGCTTCAACCTGATTGTTGGTTTTCGTTCCTAGTCCCCAACTGAAATCTTCTTTTTCTCCACTCGGGTAGTAGATTACCCCTCCTGCTCCTGATGTGCCTGGATTGCCTTTTGAAGTGTCGTCAAAGAAGATAGTGCACTTGCCCTAGGATTTCCACCACTGCTAAAATCTATCCTCGGGTTCTCAGATCTGCCATTTTTCCTTGTGGGTTGGCCGAGTGATTGCTGAAGGTCTGGTGTTGAATGAGAAACCGTCCAGCCAAGCCCTTTCCTCTATTCGAAGGGATTTGTCATCTTTGACTGAAGAATGATTCAGGGTTTCTAGAAGGAGTTTCTTTGCCTGTTCTGCCACTTTTTCTGCTGATATTTCATTTTGGTTGAAGATGATTTCGATCCGGGCAAGACAGAGCTTCCAGCATATGTATTTTGGAGCAGAAATCCATACCTTGTACCATAGCGATTTGCCAGCAATATTGTGAGGGTAACTGGCTTTCCAAGTGGAGAACATATCTGCAATCGTACAGTGAGATGAGGATCTCACATTTAATCCAGTCAGAAAGATAGTCCAGGCCTTCTTAGCATACTCACAATTAATGAACAAATGATCTGAAGTTTCCAGAGCATTTTTGCATAGAACACATCGATGGGGGCCTGCTATGTTCCTCTTGCACAAGTTTTCTCCGGTTAAGATTTTGTTATGGAACAGAGTCCAAAAGAAAAAAATGATTTTAGGAATGCTAAAATTGTCCCAAACCTGCTTCCATACTTCTTTCAGATGAGGCGAATTATTTTTGCTTTGCATTTGTAGGTATCCTTGCCTCGCTATGTACACACCCGTCTTCCCCCATCCCCAGGTGTCTTCTTCATCTCTATGAACTGGAGCGAAGTCTGTAATCGCCTTTTTAAGAGCGTGTAACTGTGGGATTAGATGCGCTGGTGCCTTGGGGAAATTCCAGTGTTGCCATTCTCCTCTGTTATCCCAACCAGCGATGTCTTCGATCTTACAGATTCCTTTTGATTGTAGCCATAATCTTATCTCTGCGATTTCACTGTTTTCTTTGAGAGGAGGGTGGCCCATGACTCTGTCTTTCCATAACAGAGTGTTTTTTCCGTTCCCAAGAATTTTGTATAGGTGAGTTTTGAAGAATTCGATACCGTTGTTGCATAACCTCCAGGCTTGCGTTCCTTTAGGGGCTTTCTCCGGAATGAAGGATCTGATTGACTGTTGTTTGAGATATTTGTATTTTAATATCTGGCTGACAGGGTGACTAGGCTCATCAAGCAATTGCCACAGTAATTTGCATCCCAGCACTACGTTTGCAAGAAGAGGGTCTCGTATTTGGAGGCCACCTTCCTCTATAGGTCTTTTCGTTGTTTCCCAATTTATTAGGTGAAATCTATTGTCATTTCCTCGCCCTCCATTCCACAGGAAATTTCGCATAAGGCTGGAGATCTGGTCTGAGATTTGCTTTGGAGCTAGCATTAAGGAGGCCTGAAATGTTGGCAGTGCCGAGAGGACCGATCTAATGAGCGTGAGTTTACCTCCTGTGGTAAGCCAATAACCCCCCCATCCTGCGATCTTTTTCTTAAATTTAGAGATCACCTCTTCCCACAGTTGATTCCTGTTGGATCCCATTGTTATTGGGAGACCTAAGTATTTAAATTTGTCCCAATCTGCGTGTCCATTGAAGCCCAGGTCGCTGGCAATTCTGTTGATAGTCTGCTGTTCTGTGTTCCACCCATAGACAACACTTTTCCTTTCACTGATTAACACTCCAGAGATGCTGCAGAACTTTTTGAGTATGATTTTAAAGGAGTTCACAATTCGTGGAGATGCGCCCCCAAGCAACAGTGAGTCATCATCAAACAGCGCATGGTTCATTGGTTCGATTTCTTTCACAATTCTGATTCCAGGAAGGTTACCATTTTGTTTTTCCAAAATTAATTTTTTGCTCAGGGAGTCTGCCATCAGTATGTAAAGAAATGGTGACAAGGGACAGCCCTGCCTCAGTCCCCTGGTGGCTAAGAAGGAATCTGTTGGTCTACCATTTACCATTGGAGCTATCCATATATTTTCTAGACATGCTTTGATTAGATTTATAAACTCTTGATTGAATCCAAAGGCTAAAAGGACCCTGTACAAAAGGAGCGATTAACTCTATCAAAAGCATTACACATGTCCAGTTTTATAAGCATACCGTGTTCTTTGCGTGAATGGCTCGAGTGCAAGGCTTCTTGGACTTGGATGACATTGTTCAGAATGTGTCTTCCTTTCACAAATCCCCCTTGAGCTGGAGAAATGAGCTTTTGCAAGAGAGGCTTGATTCTGCTCGCCAGAAGTTTGGCCACTATCTTGTAGGACGCATTGCACAGTGAAATCGGCCTATACCTGTCCAAAGATCCTGGATTTGTCTCCTTAGGAATTAAGGCAAGAAAGGTAGAGTTGATTCCGCCTTGACCCTTGCCTTTCTCATGAATCCACTTATCATTCTGAGGAGATCAGGTTTGATTAACACCCAGCAGATTCTGTAAAAATGAATTGAAAATCCATCAGGTCCTGGCGCTCTTTCAAGCTCCATAGACCAAACAATGTTGGATACTTCTTCTTCCGTTACTGAGCTCATGAGGTTTTCATTATCCTCCGTACTTATTAGCTTTGGAATATTTGCGAGGAAGTCTAGTGTATCTTCCTCACTCCCCTCTTTTTCTGTTGTAAGTAGGGTTTGGAAGTGTTTCACAGCAGCTTCCTTGATTTGGCGAATCCTTTGCATACCTGTCCATTAGATAAGGTGATTTCTTCTATATGGTTTCGGTTGAGTCGAGCCCTATACTATCTATGAAAGTATGTGGTATTTCTGTCCCCAGCTTTGAGCCATAGGCTGCGGGACTTTAGGCACCAATACTCTTCCTCGCTTCTGAAGGAACAATATGTTTTCCTTTGTGCAATTTTTTCTTGGTCTAAATCCATAGTATGGATGTCTTTCTCTTCCAAATCAAATTGCATTTCTTCCAGCTGGGTGACAGCCTCTTTCCTCTGACCGGTGGGAGTTTTCATAGGTTTCTTTATCCACTCTTTAGGGGCCTTCTTTGTATTTTTTATTTTTTGCTCCCACACATAGTGTGGGGAACCTGAGACTTCTGTACTCCATGTTGTTTGGATTGTTTCAAAGAATCGTTCTCTTTCCGCCCAGAGAGGGCTGAAGTAAAAGGGGAGAGGGCCTAGATCCTCTTCATCTTTCAGACAAAGGAGGATAGGTTTGTGGTCCGAGCTGAGCTTTGGAAGAATCTTATTGATGACTATTCTTTTCCCCATCATTATAGAGATGCTGATGAGGAATATATCCAGCCTTGCTGTGATATGATTTTCTCCTATTCTATTGTTGGTCCATGTGTATTTTCCTTTAACTGGATTGAAGTCTACTAAATCCCTCTGTAATATTATGTTCTCCACTGTGGTAAGAAAAGGATCTCTTGAGTAAGTCCCTCCTCTCTTCTCTTTAGGATCAAGAATTATATTCAGGTCGCCTCCTATAATTATGTTCTTAGGATTTTTATAGTCTAGAAACTCTGAGAGTGTCTTCCAACACTCTCTCTTTTCCTCGTAGTCAACAGGAGCATACATATTAAACAAGGCTAAGTTGAGATTGCTTGCTATGTGTCGCAGTTCAATAAATATCCAATGCCGGGTCTCGAGTGATCTTTCTAGAGAGAAGGAGTTTTTTGCCCAGAATGTTCCTATTCCTCCAGCCGTGCCTCTTGCACTCACAACCTTTCAAACCTCGAATTTCCATTTGGTGTTACTGGTGCTTAGAAGGTTCTCCCCTCTACTTTTGTTTCTTGGAGCTTGAGGATGTCTGTGGGCTCCATTTTCAAAAGATCTTTTATGGCTTCTGCTTTTGTGGGATTCCCCAAACCCCTACAGTTCCAAGAGGTCAGCTGCATCATTTACCACTTGTAGGGGTAGGCCCTCCTCCCTTGGGGGCTCTAGGCTTGGTATTCCTCCCAAGTGTCATTTCTATGGTAGCTTGACTGCCGAGGGTTTTTTGTCTTTTTTACTCCTCTTCTCTAGTTTCCCTATTTGTTCTTCTTCCAACCTTTTTTGCTGGCCTTTCAAATGTTTCATCGTCTGATGAGCCCATATTCTCTGTGATTTTCTCCTTTTGTTTGATTATATCTGCATAGGAAGGGGAGGAAGTATTGCTTGGGGTAGGGATAGGGTTATTACCTAGATATATGGTGTCGTTATTCTCTAGCTGAGGTGGATCTTCTCGCTCTGCCTCTAGAGGATCTGAAGGTGGCATGAGAATTTCAAAGGGGTTTTTATCCCCCTCATTGTTGTTTGTATCTCTGCTTCCAGTGTTTTGATTGCTTGCACTTCCATTGCCTACTTTATTCTCCGTGTCTTTAGCTTTATTTTTGTTGTTCTGTCTGCTGCTTGTTGGTTTCTTTGCCTGTTTCCATTGTTCTCCCTTTTCTTTCTCTGATGCCTCCTCATTTCTCTTTTTGTAGTATCTTGCGAAGTACCCGTACTCATGACAGTGTCGACACTTGAAGGGCAATTGTTCGTAGTCAAGCTCTTGGATGTGTGTCCAATCCGCCATCGATAGCTTTATTGCTTCAGGTAACCCGATTTCCAGATCAACCTCCACACAGATCCGAGTGCAGGAGAATTGATCCTTCCTCGGTGCCTGATCTATGTATCTCCCTAGGGCATTGCTGATGGATTGAAGTGAGTTCTGACTCCAGCAATGAAGGGGAAGGTGCGGGAGGCGCACCCAGACAGGAACAGCCTTAGGCACATCTTGTGCTGGGTCAAAATCTGGAGACCATTTGTTCAAGTAGAGGCCTTGAGAGCCCATGAAGTATGGCCCATTTCTGAAGATCGGGCTTCTTTCCTCTGCAATGTCAAACACGAAGACGAAAAACCCTTTGCCTACAAAGTAACTCTTTATTCCTTCGTTGACCAGTGGTAACCAGTTTCTTTTAACCCATTCTTCGACTGCTCTCGGGGATGGCCACAGTGCGGTAAATTGGCCAATGAGGCCTCTTTCTGCGAGTTTTAGTGTTGATCTGCAGGTTTCCTCCACAGGCAAGGTCACCGTGGGGACGCTGTCCAGTTTTTTAAGAAACTTTTGTTGCGGGCTTGAGGTCTAGCGTTTCCCTGCAGCAGCTACTAGATCTTTGAAGGCTTTGAGCTCCGGAGGTAAGGGAGGAGGGGCCGCAGGGCCACCTCCAAGCTCCATGGGGGAGATCGCGCGAAGGTGAGTTGGTTCAGACGGCGCGGCTAGGGTTGCAGCACCGCAACGCAAGAATCAAATTTCACTATAGTCATTTATTACTTGTTGTCTCCTATATAATTTTATTAGTTTCACTATAGTCATTTATTACTTATTGTCTCCTATATAATTTTATTATAGTCATTTATTACTTGTTGTCTCCTATATAATTTTATTAGTTTCACTATAGTCATTTATTACTTATTTTCTCCTATATAATTTTATTAGTAATGAGAATATTACTTCGCTTCATATCTTTCAATCTTAAACATTATTTAATATAATTTTTTTCATACCTCAATCCCCGATTAATATTAAAATTTAGGACTATATATAATCTTAAAATCTCACACTTCATTTAAAAAAAAACTTTTATTATATGAATTTAAATTAAGATAATTTTCAAATAGTTAAAAAATTATAAATGTGCAAAAAAAAAAATAGAAAAATATAAAGTTTTTCATACCTCAATCCCCGATTAATATTAAAATTTAAAACCATATATAATCTTCTTAAAATCTCACACTTCATTAAAAAAATATATTTTTATTATATGAATTTAAATTAAGATAATTTTCAAATAATTGAAATTTTATAAATGTGCAGAAAAGAAGAGAGGATTGTGAACCATTCTCATACTAATGTCCCAAGAAAGTGTGATTCAATACAGTCTGAAACTAGTTCCAAAACTAAAAAATCTCTCTATCAGAAATATTGCCCAACATATTTTACGTTGCTTTTAACCATCTTAGACAAAAACTACACACTTAATGCATACAACTTAACATCACTTCTCATAGCCCTTCCAGGCTTTTCTAGAGCATTATTTTTTAGTATGGTATAGTGACAATTTTCTTTGTAGTTGATCCTTACCTATAAGAAATCTTTCTCTATTTACTTCTCCGATTTGATAATTTTTCTGATTTTGACAGCTTCCCTTCTAGCTGATCCAAATTTGATTAGTATCATTTCTACTTGTGGGCGAGCAAGGAATCTAGAAGCTTAATAAGAGAAATTACCTCTTAATTAGTTTAAAATAGACTCCCATGAAAGAGAGCATTTTTCATAGATTTAGCTTGACTGCCGGCCATGTGTTGAATATAAATATCTGAAATTTATCATCTGAGATTTTTCATTTTGTACATGAATGAATGAGGTTATTTGCAAATGAATTCTAAACACTAAAATGATTAAGACTATTTGTAAATAAAAAAAAACCATTTACAAAATTGGATAAAAAGATTTATCTACACTCCGGTGGACCCATCAATCGGCAAAACCAATCCTGTATCATTGTTTGGAAAAAAGGTCCCAATTAATGAATGTTCTAATCCATGTGGTCATTGACCTTTGCCGTATCTAGCTATATCATCGTTCTAGGATTTTTGCTTGATTCTGATGTGTGGATGGCCTCGTGGGCAATGATTATGTTATGTTATTTAAGACACCCATCTTACTGGCTCCTTAGTTATCTGATCCATCATGGATGTTAACTACAAGATTATTTTGTATACTAATAATGCCAGCCTGATGGTGATAGAACCAGCAAGTGTACCGTATACGGATCATTGTGCAGCATAAAAATCTGTGACGTGGATGGCGATTATGATTAGATCTATGAAATTAACTTAAAAAGTGTACAACCTTCAGCATTTTTCTAAAGTTCTACACATTCAGTACAAATTAAAGAAAATAAATATATCAAAGCAGCCCTGGAATTTTACGTTCTACAGAACGTTTTAAACATATTCGATGGGAAAAATTTTGAAACATGAAAAGTGACTTGTAAAAGAAATTTGAAACCTTAAATTTAAATTTGATGTCCGAGTATTTTAAGTTAATGTCTGAGTATTTAAGTTGTTTCTTGTTTAAGAGTTAGATAATTTTTGTAAGCTTTGCAGACTATATTTTCATCATATCTAATATATCACTTCGAAACAGGAAATTGTATCTATGACTTTAAATTAAAGAGTGTTTTAACAAAACATCCATCTATCTAAAATTCACAAACTCTATGTGAACACTATTACAATATATTTCATAAACATTTTTTCTGTATTACAGAACTGAACTATTATGGTTGGAAGATTTTTCTCCTAAATAGAACTACCTGCAAACCTATCTCAAAAAATAAATAACAGTCATTAAATTTTAACTTAACAGACCAGATAAATTTAAAATTTCAGGCCTAGATCAAAATAGAACTTTACACTATCAAATTGATTAACAACATCAGCAATTTACATATGGAAACCTTCGTCCTCTTGGATCTTGATGAAGTTGGGTTTCTTTGTGTGTACTGTGGGTCTTTCTTAGCTTTTAAGTTACTTGTTTTTGTTCTTTATCTTTGTTTTCAGAATTTGTGATCAAGTTAGTTCAACATTTCATTTTTGATATTTTATGGAAAAGAAGTCTAACAATCTTATTCTTTTGCTTTATTCTTTTGATAAAATTTTAGAATCGTCCTGATTATTGAATGCATATTTTCTCATATATACTGGTTCCTTAAACTGAGTTTAATGAACTGAATAGTTGATTACTTTGGACTTCATAAACCAACTTCTAACACCTATATTTACTCTGCAGTACAGACCAAGAAAAATATTCATTTCTTTACTTTTGCCTATGCACCATCACCTAAATGCGAAAAAAAAAGACCCAGCAGCTCAGTTTCCTGAACGAAAAAAATATTCCAAAATTTTCCTTTACCTTCATGTTTACAAAAATATGATTAAAGCTGGTCAGGGAAAACTTAAAAGTTGACATGAAAGAGATACACACATATTTCATGATTTCCTCCTGATGGATTATTTACCCGAAACAGAAAACAAGCGAAAGTTCAGAAATGTATCACAATATTATTTGTGGCCTGGATTCAGGAAAGATTTTGATATATTTCTCGAAAACTTTACACAAATCAGGATCCCATGCCAAGCCTCCTTGAGCGAGGAGCAGTACCTTTACAGAGAGTAAATTTATCGGCCTTATACAGCCATACCATACAGTGAGAAACATTCTGAGGTAACAACCAGCTACATCCTCGTTGCCTTCATATATACACTGCATAGTTAAAATTATACAGACAAGCAAGCAAGCTCGCGTATATACCATATCAGACCTGTGCAGCACAGGATGATGATCGGTCCTATAGCGGGGCGGACTCGACCACACGACCTGCAGAATTCATAGTGTAGAAATCTGCAAGAGCTTCCACAACCTTGAACTTGCATTTGAAGATTCAAAATATAGTCGGCGGCCTCCTGAAAAAGTGTATGAACTTCCATTTTCTTGCCGCCGGGAACAATCTTCTGCAGAGTCCGGAGTCTTCTGTCAATGGTGCCATGATCATGGCCACCTATTTCAAGATCAACATTATTACAACATTTTCAATGGAAAGATGTCGATTTCATTATTCTCGCTAGCGTTATGAGGGAGGATTTCTTCTGCTTCATCATCGGGATGGTCTTTTTTTTTGCGCATGAGGCGGAGGTTTAGAGCTCGAGTCCAGGTATAGCCCTTGTTGGCGGTGCGAGCCAAGCACATGTCAACTGCGAAACGAATGGGTCATTGGCACTGCATCCATGGATGGAACATGCTTCTTCATTAACCATTTTTTCTGTTATTCATAACTTATTTCAATTTTATTTCATTTTTGGATCAACGATCAAAATTCGTTCAATCGTCTAACACCACAAATCCACGGTGAACAATAGGACATGGTGGCAGCTGGGGCAATTCATTTCAAAGGGAAACGCTTTATGGCTTAAATATTTCTAATTAAAAAGTATGTAAGCAATAGTTAAAAAAGAGATATAAAATTGGGAAGAATCAGATCAAACATCTAAACACATTGATTCTTATTTCCTAAGCTTTCAAACAAGCCCTTTCTAGATTACTTTAGTCATTTCTGGCTCAAGATCTAGCCTACATAAATTTGTGCTACAACAGTAGTTGATCTTGTCTCCAGATGAACTTGGGCCATTGATTTACAAGTCATTTTGTTTATCCCATATGCACCATTTTTTTTTATTATAAAGCATTTATAATGGTTATGACTATAAATGAGGTTTTCATGTGAAGACATGAGTAGTATGGAACCATGTGCATATAATAATTTTTTAGGCACATCTTTTCTCACAACAACATCTCTGAGATCCAAAGTTGTAATGAGAACATAGACTTAAGAGAAAATGAAAACCAAATATAGGTACCACATACAATAGGACATACCCCCGCCACATACATCCCACATAGGACAAATGTAAGACCATCTTAACATCTAAATTTGACATGGACAACCACTGCTAGGTAAGTCATTATGATCTACAAGATTAAAGAAAGGTGGATGAAATTAAAACTCAGATATGAATATCTTAGTGCCATGTAAGAAAATCCAACTCCAACACCACGTAAGATGGCATGTGTGATACCACATAACCTGATATATTAGATATTATGATATTATTAATGGTATATATGACATTTCATAGGCCATGTGTGATGCCACATATGAGAGAACAAGCAAGTGATCTAGAGAGGTGATCACCATCCAAATATTCAGCTCACAGAGAAAATTTAGATCCAGATATCAAGAAATCCAGAATAATTCAAAAATTGATATACAAGAAGTTCTAGATCTAGATTCCACATAGGATAAACACAATAAGATTCCATGTCAAATAAAGGCAATTTATTTTGGCATGAGAATACTGAGGTGGCATGATGTGTATACATAGGTGGCATAATGAGATGTTTAGGTGAGAAATTTTGAACATACAAGCATTTTAAGAAAAGTTAGATCTGGATATTTGGAAATAATAGAATAAAAAATGTGTGAATTAAGTGAAAATTTGGATGTCTAGATATCACATAGAATGGAAAGATCAATGCCACATGGCCACCACATAAGATACAAAGAATTTAAGATGATATGTGGCACCAAACTAACATATGGCCAAGTTTACCTACATAAATTAGTAACATTTGTATCTTTGGATGTCATAAGAGCTTTGGATATCAAGAATCCAAAAATCCATATAATCATAAAAATTGTCATAAATGAACATCTTATATCCCATTAGTTCTGAATTGAGAGTACAACAATAGAGTTATGACATCTGGAAGTTTGGAAAGGCATCAAGATTTGGATAAATATAAATATCAATATTTACATTATATGGCAAGTGGATCAACAAAATATATCCATTAAGTGGCGGTAAATTGTGCTTGTCTTAATGAAAGGTGAAAATAAAGGATTTAGTTGAGAGTCCAAATGAAATTTTGGGTTTCTCTTCTCTTAGTGTGCATACAAAAGTAACCAAAGGGAATTTTGGTGAGGCTTATCTACTATTATATCTTGGGGATAATTTTGTTCTTATAAGTGTGAATAAGTTCGATGAAATGAGCATGCAGGCATAAATAAAATGTTAATAAGCATTTTATTAAATCTAACCAATCATTCCTTTATGATGTGGTGAGTTGATAGTCATAGGTCATATATAGGAAATCCATCCACAAGATAGAGAAGCAATAAATATTAAACCTTTAACTCCCTCACTAGTCAAAGATTAAATAATAGGCTCATAATAATAGTTGATTAAACATAGGAGCTAAAAAATTTGGTTAGGGAGAGGATTTTCTTTAGCCTTACCAATCAAAATAAAATGGATGGTTTTTGTGGCCACAATAGAAGGTTAGCAAATATAGAGATTCAGTATTGGCTAAAAGAAAGAAGTTATGAGTTTGCATTTCAAGAAAGTGAAGATGTTACAATATTTAAATATTATTAATCATTTAAGAGTCTACAAGGTATTTTTGGGTTGGATTCTGAATAAATTTGCATGAATCACCATAAAGACTCACAAATATTCATCAACATTAGGTTCCATGGCCATGAATTGATTGGACCATTGGGAGCTTTCTATAAATCCAACTATATGACCATAAGTTGACCCAAGTAGTTGATTTTTAGTATAAATATGTCACAAAAAGATATGCCTTGATGTTTCTAGTGGAATGTAATTAGTCATTAACTAACATGTTAATTTTTTTAAATAAAGAACCACATAGAAGATTGGTTGACTAAATACTTAGTGTAGATAAAAATGTTGATGGTGGAGTAAGGTATGTTGAAACCCCATTGACATGGAAATGTAAGTAGGTGGAATGTTAGGAGGACATGATGGTGGTGTTAGCCTTGTTGGCATTTGGCCCAAAAATGAATCCAAATATTCTCTTTAAGCCTTAAAAAGACAGCAAAATCTTGCCAAAGATGAAAACCAGCGCGGGAGAAGAGCCCTTGGAAGGGCGGAAAAGCACTATCAGGAGGCTAAAACACATAAAAACAGTGAAAAACCATGTATAAGAGGCATACACATTCAAATGCACAGCAGTCGTTAGATCTGGCAGATCAACAGCCCAGATCTGACCGGCAGATCGCAATCGACCAAACACAAAGGAGGACTTAAGTTTGGGTGGAAGAAACCCCCGATCAGCGATCTCCGATGATTGGAACGACAGGTCACAATCGGCGAAATGTGATCAGTGATGCAATGTGGACCGTCGATCAAGCGCACAGATTGACAGCCCACATAGGATCGCTATCGAAAAATATGAGTGTGTTACACAGTAATTTGTCACTACCTTCACCCCAGTCCTTCTACTGTGTCATGTGTCCAGTAAAACATGCTCATACTAAACAAATGCTCTCTTATGTTGCCAATTGACCCACTTTTCCTAAGTTTTCTACCTCGTCACCAGAATTCACTTAATATACGTGACGAACCTCTGTCATAAACAGTCCAATCGCGCTTCCATCAGGAGTACATCTGTTTCCCATGACGGTCGAATTCCATGCCCCGGCGCGAGGCTATTTGCTATATTTAGCAACAGTTTGACTGAATACATTGCCTACTAGCGATGTTGGCGCTAAAGCTTAGTTATGAACTAGCGACGATCCATATTTGGCGAATTAGTTCAAACAGTCGGCCTTCTGGATGTTTCTAGAGCTGGTTGTTGGGTCGGTTTGGGTCTCCTTTCTGCCTCTGGGATGGTGGTTTCGTCTCTTGTGCTACCTTCCTTGAGGATAAGCTCCCTCTCCCTCATTTTGTGGAGGCTCCTCCTCCTATAAAATCACTTAGCATTGCTATGATCTGCAAGTTCCTTAATTGCTAATTCTTTTGGTTGTACAGTGTTGCTACTGCTTTTGGGTTTGATAGATAGTTGGTGTGAGTGTGACAAGTGTGGGATTGCTTTTTTGTTTGTAAGAAGGTGTGGAGTTCCCTTAACCTTGTGTAAAGCTTGCGAATGAGAGAGAGATATATATTGCTACTTGGGAGACCCATCTTTGAGAGTGAATGCTTGAAGAAAGACACTGGTTGGACCCTCTGAGAAATCTTGAGACGTCAAGACTTGGTTGTAAGCTTTACCCTTGATTTATTTTAATACAATCAATGATGATTTCCTATGTCTTGTATGTAATTTACTTGATAGCTCATGACTTCTTGACTTTATGAGTAAATAAATCATTGTTGTTTTTCGGTTACGTGCTCTGTTGTTTCTTTGTGGTGTTTTAGGTTGATTGCTCATTAAGGAGAAGGAAACAAATGCTGGAGCAGTGCAATGGAACTTCATCGACCACCGGTTTGAGGTAGGCCTCCGACGATGACTATTTAAGGGAATTAATTATTGTTTTGTCCTTATTGTGACTAGACCCACTCTAGGGCTAGACGGGTTGCCTTTGTCCATAGAGGGAACACTTTCCTACATCACAAAGCGCTCACCATGGGCCTGGGGCATGAACGATATGCAATTGCGATCAATCGCATCGGCAGATCGCAATCGAAGAAACACCATGGGGCGGGGCCTTTATATAGGCATATGTGTGATCCAATGAACTGGACCCAATGGTATTATAAGTATTATTTCATAAGATTTCAGGTCCGCAGGAAGGCCATTTTCAATGCATTTTCGCAGTTTGACGTATTTCAAAGAAATATAAAGGGAACCTTGGAGCAACGCTGATGCGATAAGATCCGGACCCGAAAGGGTTCGGGAAGGGAAATATATAATATTTGAAGTCCAGAGAGAGCTATTTTCATGTTATTTTCACTATTTTTGTATTTCTAGAATACAAAGCAAATACACAGGGACATGCCACTAGCGACTTGCAATAGCGACCCAGAGGGCGGACCCGATGGAGGAATAGGCCATGTTTAAGGACTTTTTAAGTCCGAAATGAACATAGGTGGGAGGGATTTCTCATTGTTGCAGCGTTTTCTGTATTAAACAAAAAACAGGCATTGTTCACATTTAAAAGGATTACAGAGGCCTAAAAACCCATTCCATCACAAAAAAGAGGCTGAGAAACAGTTGTCGGGAGACAGAGGCCGGAAAGCGATCATGGAGCATCACAACATGATGTAGCCCGAAATAGAAACATCATGGAGCATCAACAGCGCAACACAACCGAAAACAACAGAAGTGATTGTAGGGCATCTCTGGCACGAGAGAGCTCCCTTCCAGCGCATCAAACTACCTCGAATGTGGTTACTCTTGTCAGAAGAAGAAACCTCCAATCCCATGCTTGCCTAGTCAGGGCATCAAACAATTAAAAAGACAGAGGGGTAGATTAAGGCACTCCGAGCCTTTGAGAACTCAAGAGCATTGTAAAAGTCCTATAAATAGCTGAAGGTTAAATGTATGAATGGTTGGTTAAATGTATGAATGGTTCAACTTCTGGAGACTGTTGATACTCTGTTCCTTCAAGCCTCTCATCTTCATTCTAGCAAATATAAGCTTCTTTTGTTGTTATATATTCAATTTCAATTTTCTCTTTTGTTCTAAGCTTGCACTTGAACAGGTTGTTCATGTTTCTTTTGTGTCTAATGCCAAATAACTGTCATCTTATCTCTACATTGATAAATTAGATTTGCAAGCTTCATTTACTTCCTGTAGCTAGCCATTCATATATGTTTATGTATGCATCTGCCAATGCAGTCAGTATTCTCCATCTATCCATTGAATCTATAAACTATTGAACATTTGTGGTCTAAAGCCTTGTGAAGCTGAGGGTGTTCATGCATGTCTGGAGTGAAAACAGATTTGAAACGACTATCTGGCTTGATCCAAACCTTGATCCATTCCAATAGTTTTGAGAACAATATTGAATATTATATGTTACCAAGCATCTCCGAGCTACAACCTAGGAGATTTTCCTGGAGTGATAACGGGTGGAATAAGTGTCATAAGTTTCTTGAAGGGATGATGATGGTAAAGGTCATGGATCTTTAAAAAGAATGGAAAATTCTATAAACAAAAGCATGCAAAGATAATAAAATGTTGATGGTGGAAGAAAGGGAAACGAGTCACACTAGTCAAATGTCTTTGATCATAATATATGATCTTAAGATGTATTCAATATGTGGGACAAAGTAAAGGATGGGAAAGGCATGGAGAGGAGATTTGATCGACCCTAAACAAGGAGATCAAGAAAGTGTGGTGATGGAAAGAATTCAATGATGGGCTAAAGAATAGTAACAATAATGTTGCACTTCTTAGCTCGTAACATTAAATGCCAACCTAGGGTTCATACTAACCTTAGAGGTGTTGTGCATTATATGTATGAACCTCATACACCCATTTATCTACAATAAAAATGTCATGTTAATTCTAAGACTACAAAGGTTACCTCAACAAGGGAAAAAAAATTAATAACCAATCCAACATTAGAGAAGGGTAATCTAAAATCAATTGAAGAGAAAGTTGCAAACTACTAGAAAAGAACATTGTAAAATATAATTAAAGGGGTCATGTAACCCATTGACCAATCCTTATTTATCCTAACATGGAATGATAGGATACAATACTACAAGAAGTGGAATGTAGTTGCTAATCCAAAAATAGGAAAATAAGCTTGTTGAAAAGCAAAGTGCAATTATCTATGCCCTTCTAAGGTAAACGGAGAAAAATATACAAGGCATTGTTCTACTTCAAATATTAAAATTAAATCATGACAAAACAAATTAATCCCTTATTAAACAAGTCTTAAGTAATCCATGGTTGAACATAGCTCTTATGGTGCTAGCAAAAGACCATAAACTTCTTAAAATAATGTGTTGAAAATTCTACTATAGGAAATAAATTGTTTCAAAAATTCATTCTCAACTGATGATGTAAAACTAACTAAATAAGATTGGAAATGAAGGGAATAAAACCATGAAATGTTGCTAAGGGAAATAAATTGCTACAGCTAGAATTCAAAAATCATGAATGAAATGAACTAAACAAGGATGAAAGTAAATGAAAATGAAATAAAGGACATAACTTCCTTAGGTAACCTTGTGTTGGAGAAACTCAAATGTTGGGTGTGGAGCCCAATTATCTTCGTGATTCAAGGGTCTTATTTTAGCCGCATTTGGATCGCAATCCCTGACGGGGGGGTGTGAGGGAGCTTGTCCCTCCACTACTGCTATTAGGGGGTCAATTTAGAGAAAAAAAAAATGCCTTGTCAAGTTTTATAATTTCATAGTCAATATGGGTTGTTCATTAAGTGGAATATCATATGGTAGAAGTTATGTTAATTTAGGGTTTTTCCCCTAGAAGGAAACCCTCAGTTCATATGAGGGAATTTTTTGGTGGTTGTGTATCATTTTCTGTGAGAAAAAGAGAGGGGATTATGTGAGAGCAAAGAGGAAGTTACATCGGATTTGTCTTAGGTTTTATCCCTTAAATTTGTTGGATAATATAAAAGGAAGGATTGGATGTTTCTCTATGGATGTATCCCAAATTGGGTCAACCACCTATATCTCTATCTCTCTTGTTTTATGCTTTTCTGTGTTTCCAATATTTTTATTTCATTGCTCTTTTATCTAATTTCTAACATCATCTTTCTTGCAAGGATCCTTGGACACTACTAATTGTAGCAAAATATGGAAGAGGAAATTCTTCATTGGCATACTATCTCAACAATATAAATGCATCTCAAAGAAATTTGAGTTATCTAAAAATTTGAGTTGATTAACAAATTTGACTAAAGTTTTAAGGATAAACCCTAATTTTTACTTATTCAAAGAGGTTTTGTTAGTCATACCTTCAATTGATCCTTCATTAAAGGGCTTGTGTATCTAGGATCTTAGGTCCTTGGTTCTGGGGACCAAATCTCTTAACAAATTTCCTCCCTTTAGTCATCAATTCAAATGGTTTGGGATGGATGTGGTGTCATAAAGGCTTGGAAACCTTTGGAGGAGTAAAAGGGGACACAATACCCCATTTTTCTCATGTAATGTTGCAGTAGTAATCATTCCCTTATTCAACCCTCTTGGAGCGTGGGGTAGTGAGGCATGCAAATATTCATGAAGTCATGAAAGCAAGACCTATAACTAATACAACACGTACTTCATCATTCAAACTTTTCCATCCATCAATTTATAGGAAAAAATCATATTCTCATATTAACCATGGTCAAGGGGGGTTAATAAGGTACATATATATAACGAAAGACATTCAAAAGTGGGCCTCGTGATACTACCATGGGGAGGACCATTAGCACCCCCTAGTTAGAATATTGCATACCCTTGTGCAATTTAAAGTGATGAAATTATTTTTATTGTCCCTTATGCCTCTATCTTAAATCCCATGAAACATATTTAGTGATGGAACCTTGAGCATAATATACAACATCTATTGAATTTAATTCCATTCCATCCTTTATTTTTCCTTATCCAATGCTATTGATGGTGAATTCCATAGTATAAGAGGTGGATTAAGCCTCAACCCAATCCATTTCAACTTAATTCATCTAAGGAATTCTTCACATCATTTGGCCCTAAACAAGGTAGCTTTCATGTTGTTATGTGAATGAGGTTCTTCCTTCTTGAGACCATGTGGTAATTTTTCTCACCTACTTTGGCAAGGTTGGGTTACCTCTTGACCTAAAGCTCTTGTAATGCCCTCGAAGTGGTAAAAGGTCGTCCTTTAATTCTCCTCTTGAATGGCAATGAAGTCTACATCAAATATGATAGTTTCATGGCTAATAATGAGTTCCTTTGGTTTGCATATCTGAAACGTGATCCAAATTTGGTTATTTATCTCTTCCTCTCTATATTTTTTTAACTCATTGGTCTCAATTATCTATGATAGATCTAAGAGGATAGGACCTCAGTTTAACTTCCCTTACATATGGATTTGAATTCCATTTGTAAATTTTTGGCAGGGAAAGGTTGTGTAAATAAAATTCACACAATTAGCTCTTGCTTCCCCATTTCCTACTTGGAACACATCCAAAAACTCCTTGGGGTTATCTATACCTTCACTAGATGTGTATAGCTCATCATATTTTCTGGTACTACACTATTTTAGATATGTATACCTACAACACCTATGAGCTTTCAAAATGGCTAGATAATTATATTTTGGTTTTATCCAATTCTTTCCTCAAATATTTGTTTTCCATCTCATGTTGTTTCTTATTGTCAATCCCCTACATCCTCGTAATATGATTTTTTCCCTTTAAACAATGAGGCTACTACTCCACATATTTTGTGTTGACCAGTGCTTCTTCTTATTTTCTTATTTTAGCCTCCACTTGGATTTTCCATATTAAGGCTTCAACCTTATCCTAACTCAAGCTCAATTAAGATGAGCTACAAAGTGGAATAGGTTGGTGTGGCTACTTTATATTCCTCTAGTTCCCCTAGTGGGATTTTAGAGAGGCTAAGAGAGTCCTCTAATTTGAGTATGATAAAGGATATTGGGGTGATCAAATTAGGGGATGATTTTTATCTACACCTTTCCCTCCTATAAGGATAACCCGTCTTCCCCAAAGTCATGGTTTTTCCTTGATCTTTAAAGATTTACCTTCTACTGTCCCTAGTTTCATTAAGGTAGAAGTTATTTATTTGCCCATGTCATCCACTTTTTTATTCTTCTATACTTGCTTCCTTTTAGATATTTATAGCTTCTCAACTTCCTTTTCCCTTCTTATGTCTCTCTGTAGGCTTGGTTATTGGGCAAGTTGTGGGAATCTATGGAAGTTTTTACTATTGATAGTTATGAATTCCTCTGATGATAGCCTAACAACTTGCCTATCCCAAGGCCTCACAAACTAATAATTTGATGAGTACATGGTGGGTCAAGGCCTCCCCCTTTCATTTCTTAAGTTGTGTGATCATTTCCTTTAAATAGTGTAACAGAAATTAAGGAACACTTACGCTTTCTTTAGGCCTTCAATGGAATAAATGGACAAATTGGTGTTGAATTATGCACAAATCACACTTAGCTTCCTTTCATAAATAATGTATTTGGGAAGGTGTTATGCCATGATCCTAATTGGATCATTATATTGTTTTTCATCCATATCGATGCATTTGGAGTGGAAAAAGTGGAGGAATCATCTCACGAGATCGTTTTTAACGGCAAGACCAAGTTTGGCGAAACGGGGTCTAAAACCTTTTGGGAGTGTTTTGAGGCATCAAATGATATTTTTTGGGGGTAAAACTTTGTCTCTTAAGCGCCACATATTTTCATGCTATTCTACACATATAAATATTTCCAATGACGCAAGAATCGTGTCAATCAAAGTCCATATGCAAAAGTTATGCCACTCAGAAGTTGACCTTCCTGTTTTCACACCTATAGTTCGGGAGGATGCCGCGTCAGCCCCATTATTCGTGGAAAAGGGGCTACCCACGTGTTTGTGATGTAAAAGACTCTAGAAGAGTCTATTTTGTAACTCTTGCTTCCACCTTTAATTTGTAAGAATCATACCAAAAGTTATTCCTCGGCTCCTATTGCAACCTTAGATCTATTCTTCAATCAAACTATATTAAAATGAACTCATATTCCATTTATTTATAGTGCTTGTAAATTCACTTATGTAGATGACTTGTAAAATTGGTTGGGTGTACTTATTTTTACTTTGGATGGGCCATCTTGACAAAAAAAATTCATATCTCCCCATTCCTATGGAACTAGAAGGAGTGCCATATGTTGTTGGAAAGGTATCAAAATAAGCTTTCCAACCATATATCCTATTCTCCCATTTGAGCTAGATAATTAGAATAAAAATTCCTTCAAAGATAGGATATAAAAATATGGTATGCTTGTACTTTGGTTGGGTCATCTTGACAAAATATCTTGGGGCAATTTTTTAAAATTGAGGCTTATGTGATCTAAGTTTTGTTGGATATTTTCTTTCGAATCCATCAAATGAAATTTTTGGGTTATCAACATTTCAAACCTACTAATGGGATTCATAATCATGATGAGAATGTTTAAAAATATGATCATGTAAAGTATTAATAAATAGGGAAGTGTATACAACATTTGAAAAAGGAAAGATCAATTTTTTTCTTCACTATCTGCAACCGAGATTGTTTAAAGGTATGAACTTCGTTAACCATTTCCCTTTCGTATAGGACAAGTATTTTAGATTTGAGGCTTTTGTGATCTTAGTTTTGTTGGATATTTTCTTCTAGATCCATCGCATGAAATTTTTGGATTATCGACATTTCAAACCTATTAATGGGGTTCATCATCATATTGAGAATGTTGGAAAAATATGATAACTTCAAGTAGTAATAAATAGGAAAGTCTCCACAGTGTTTGAGAAAGGCATGATCAAATTTTTTCTTCGCTATCTACAGCCAAAAATTGTTCAAAGGTATGAACTTCATTAACCATTTCCCTTTTGTATAGGGAAAGTATTTTAAATTTCTGGCTTGTGTGATCTGAGTTAGCATTGTTATATACCAAAGAGGTATTAATGGAATCCCTTTTTTTAAATCTTATTCCCATGGTTAACCCAAATATGTTTGTCTCAAATAGATCTTGGTTTGCTATATTTTCATAGATATGCTCCAAGTAAGTTATAGTTTCTATATGCTCCAAAATTCAATCTTAAATGGGATATTCAGGCTACATATAGAAGTACCTTAAGTGCAAGTTCTAGAATTATTTCATGAATTTGACACATCGCACACTATATAAGTTTTCTCATGGGAAGAGGCCAAAAAATCCAACAAGTTTTTTTACTATAACTTGTAGTTGGCACATCAAAAATCATTCACGCCTGTGGAATTGTAGAAACTATATATCAAAGTATTGTAGGACAATTTTTTAGATCTAGAAGACCTCAAATCTCAGGGATATATCAATAAAGCTTCATCCATTTTGATATTATCCAAATTAAGTTACATAACTTGCTAATGACCTAACTATTCATTAGAATATACCCATTATTTTTTGTTGTAATAAAGAGAAGGGATATTATTATTTTCCAACATGCCTCCAATGAAAGTTACTACACCAATTAAACCTATTGAAGGCCCATCCTTGACTCGTGAAGAAAGTGAAGAATTATAATTTTGGTTATCTCAATTAGAGAACAAAGTTAATGAAATGGATGGAATTATGTTAAAAAAAATGGATTTATTAGGTTCTCAAGAAAAGCTTAAAAGAGAAATGGAAAAGAAGATGAATAAAAATAAGGAAGAAATTAAAAAAATTATGATTTCCACGAAAAATCTTCTCTTAGAGAGGCTTCCTGAAAGGGATGTAGAGATCCAAGGAAATCGTGCACATAAGGAGAAATGTGTTTTTGAGAATAAATCTCAAATGAGGAGTATGTTATCACAATTGGAAAGCACAAATTCTGAATCGCAAAAAAATAATCATGAATTTTCAATCCAAGATCCACACCATCAGGGCTTTAGGACAAAATCAAGTAACTATTACTTTCGGAAGATTGATATGAGTAAATTTGATGGTAGTAATCATGTAACATGGATATTTCATATGGAGCAATACTTTGATCTACACCAAGTGGCATCCTTGCAAAAGTTGAATCTTGCATCCATGTTTTTAGAATAAGGACAACATGTATGGTATCAATAGCCTTATGAAAAAAAGTATTTTGTTATATTTTGGTCCATTTTTATAGAGGAATTGATAGAGCATTATGGGGATATTAAAGCCAACACATTCTTTAGTCAATTGGTAAATATCAAAAAAAGGTCTTATTACAGAGCGCATTCAACAATTCCAAAAGTTAAGTCTCAAAGTAAAGAATATTTCACAGGATGACTTGTTAGGCCTATTTAAGGGTACTTTAAAGGAAAGCATCCAACATGAGGTCTAGCTCTTTGAATCTAAATCTCTATATCATGATTTTAGTTTAGAAAGGAAATTTGAAAGTAAAAATATGGCCACTAGAAAACTAGACACTAATAATTATAAAGAAAATCATGCTTCCTTTCCTAACCAAGAAGGTTAACTCCTTAGTAAAAGGATGAAAGAAGAGAAAAGGGAATATGTTTCAACTATGATGGAAAGTATAGTAAATGGAATAAATGTAGTGAGAATAAATTATTCTACATGGATTGTGAAGATGAAGAAGATCAAGAAGTGGAAACTTCACAAGATCTAGAGCTAGAATAAACTACTCCAACAATCTCTTGTCATGCATTGCCCAGCAATAGTACTCCAAAAACCATCAAGATAGAAGGATATATCAAAATGAAAAGGTTAACAGTATTTATTGATCCATGTAGTACCCATTATTTTATCAATTACAAATTGGAAAAACTTCTTAATTGCTTTATATATTCAGCACTAGAATTTCTAGTGGTGATTGTAGATGGAGGTACCATAAATTATTCATAGAAGTGAAATAAGATTAAGTTGGATATGGGGCAGTATTTATTGATTAGTACCTTGATTGAAATCCAAATGGGTGGTGTTAATGTTGTATTAGGGGTCCAATGGTTACAATCATTAGTAACAGTGGCCCTTAATTTCTGATATATTTTCATAAGATTTTTTTCAAAAGGAATTGAAATTGAGCTTAGAGGTATCCAAGGGAAACCCAATAAAGTGATAAGCTCTAGTAGCATGACAAAATTTCTAAAAAGGGGACATAAAGGTGTAGTTTCACCATTGTGTTCACTATATGTTCAAACATCTCTATCATCTATGTCATTGGATCTTCAAAAAGTTATAAACAAGCATGCTAAGGTATTTGGATAAATTCCCAAGGGTCTTACACCTATCTGAGAACATGGCCATGCTATTCATTTGCAAACTAGAAGTGTACCTAGTTACATTATGCCTTACAGATATCCACATGCACAAAATATTGAGTGTATGGTTCAGGAAATGTTAAAGGCAAGCATCATTCAAACTAGCCAAAGTGTTTTCCCTTCACCAATGTTGAAAATTATAAAAAAGTATGGTTCATGGCACATGTGTCGAGAATATATATAGCTCAAAAAAATGACAATTAAAGATAAGTTTCCTATTCCTGGCATTAATTAATTGTTAGATGAATTTCATGGAGCAATTTTCTTTGCTAAGTTGGATCTTCATTATGGATATCATCAAATCAAACTGAGGCAAGAAGACATTCCCAAAACAACCTTTAGAACACATGAAGGTCATTATGAGTTTTTGGTTATGCCATTTGGACTTACAAATGTACCTTCAACATTTTAAATCTTGATTAATTCTATTTTCAAGCCATTCCTTATGAAATTTGTGATAGTATTTTTTGATGAAAAAGGAAAGGAACGGACTAGACATCAATGATAAAAAGGCATCAAAGAAACAATTCACAGCTTTTGGTTCAATTTTTTTAGTTCTAGCTTTGATCACTTTCAAAAATGGAGCTCTAAGAGAAAAGAGAGGAATCACTTGGAAAAGAAAGAAAGCAATGGAAATCAAGGGAGCTCAAGGAAGAGTTTGGAACAACGGCTAAAGTCGGTGTGCATTGTAAGTAATAGGTTGAATGTGTGATTTCCTTGCTAAGATTTGGATGCATGGTACATGCATGTGTTCCTTAGTCATTGTTAGGGTCCAACCCTAACCCCTTAATTATGTAATAAGCCCAAGGGGCCTCGTCAAAGTTATTTTTTAGTTAGTTGAGTCAATAAACCCTGTAAGTAGTTATCTGCATTAATAATAATTGTAAGTGGTGGAAGCGCATTATAGAAAAGGGACCACAATTGGTTATAAATGGGCCAAAGTTAATAAATAAAGTGGTTAACCTGTGTTATGCAAGGGACCACTAGTAGTTATGGTTTTGGATGTCATAAAGTTATAAGATAGCAAGGGAATAAGCATCGATTTTTATTGTAATTGACCTCTTCTCTGTTGGAGAAGAGGCGAGTGAAAATTGTTTTATGCTTTTAAATACTAAAATATCTTTGAAACTTGTCTAAATTCATGTGATATTTTTGTGTTTCTAGAAATATTGTTTCATAATTCTAGCATTTTTTTCATTCTTGTAGGTCAAGTACATAACAAGTGGTATCAGAGCACTTCCAAGGCCAGTTATGCCTCTAATTTTGGTGGAATTGTTTTTAGGCTAGAGACGTGTTCTGGCGTCTTTAAACCACAGGATATGTCATTGAGTGCATAAACCTACAGATTTGGGGAGGCATGCACGCAGGAACTAAAGAGATGTTCATGGTTGTTGGACTCCCTTATAACCCTATGGGTATCCCTTCGAGTAGTAACGCATTAGAAATAATCGTACATGGACTATACTTCCATGTACCCTTGGGTATATTGGAAGCCCCCTAGGGTAACCTAAAACCTAACCATAGATATGTCGTCAGTCATCTTGCTGCTATAGTACACTGAGAACAGTACTCAGGGAAATTACTCACACGTACAATAAGGTAGTCAAGTAGTATAGCTAAGGGTATAGTCAATCCTCCTTAGTTAGCACTCTGAAAGATTTGGATGAGTACTACTATCAAACCCTTGCGCATATCACAATTTGTAGTACTTGGCACTCCTTTGTGACCATAGTTCCCTCGACTATCTGAATATCGCCCCTTACATTTTCATCCAGATCGGATCCAACAATTGGGGATCGGTCGTCACTATATCAAATCCAACATTTGGGTTTTGTCGCTGACGTATAGATTATATTTAGCAATTGGGTTTTTCACATTGCAGATCAAACTCTTTGTACCATGAGGGTTTTGGCCACTATAGTCTAGATAAGATTTCTGCAAAACATTTTGTAGTTCCGACACTTTGGGGTTCCTATTACTATATTCCAACCCCGATTTTTGCAAGATATTTGGAAATATTAAGCATTTTGGATTTTGGCCACTGCAGACTGATCAACTAGGAGTAAAACTCCTTTCGGAGTTAAAAAAAATTAGGCAATCATGGGACACTTGCAAGAGACATATCTCGTAAGATTCAGGCCAACAAGTTGATCCCAGTGATACCATTCCCCTATAAGCCCCCAATTTTCATGCGGTCCCAATTTCCCCCTAACACGATTTGAAGTGACCCACATCACTAGGCTCCTAAGCTTACCCTCTTTCCAACCATACTACTCTTAAGTAATTTAAAAACTTGACAGGGGATAATGTATGCATGGTACCAGGTCTCAAGTTATGGCTGTGAAGAAAGTTGAAGCCCTTGAGAAAAAAGTTAATGACCTCCAGGCATCCTTTAACGACAGAATAACACAAGTATTGGAAGTCCTGAGGACATTCCGCAAACCCATGAGGGAAGAACACAGTGTCGATGCACATGTAGAAGGAGAATCCAACCATCACATTCATTTCCATGGAGGTCGACAATATTTGAACCACCAAACACCCAAGATATACATGTACAATTTTGATTTCTCTAATCTGGTTGTATGTGTGGCACAAATGGAACAATATTTCCACCTTAATAATATCTAGGATGATGAAGCTAAAATAAATGTGGGAGCTCTTTACCTAAACCAGGAGTGATGCTAGTAGTGACAGTGGCATCTAAAATGTTGTCTAGGGAGGACAACTTGGAACATGTTATCATAAGACATTTGTGAATTCTTTGATCAGGAATCTCACTTTCTGGGTTATCTCACTAAGCTCAAGAAAACAGGTATAGTACAGGACTACATTACAGCCTTTGAACATTTGGCTATCCAAACTTAAGGACTAGGAGATGCCTTTTACTTGGAATGTTTCATCAATGGCCTAAAGGAATCCATCTAAGCCCATGTCTGAATGCATCACCTAACTACTTGGTTGGAAGCATGCAACAAGGCCTTAGAGGTAGAAGTCGCTTTAAATTCCCAATCCAATCATCCAAATTTCATTGCAAGGGAACGTTGCACCCTGGCTACGGGCCCCACCCAAACACTTAAAGTTCAAAAGGTGTCACCAGCAGAAATGGTCGAAAGAAGGAAATAAGGAATCTGCTACTATTTCGATGAAAAATACTCCATGGGACATAAATGCTAGGAATTAATTTTTTTTCAAATCAACACTACTAAAAATAACTTCGTCAATGAAGCTCCATCCACTGAAGTGCCTAAGGAGGAAGAGGGGGAAACCCTAATAGCCCCGGAAACTGATAATACAAATATGTCAAATTAGTTGGTTATCTCACTCCATGCCCTGGCCATCATTTCTTCTCCCCGGACTCTCAAACTCTGAGGTTTTATTAAACATCGACCCGTAGTGGTGTTGATTTATAGTGGTAGCATGCATAACCTTTTCCATAAGAGAGTAGAAGAAGTTGTTCATCATTTTTTCAGGGTGATATCTAATTTCCAAGTCCTTATCACTAATGGGGGAACCATGAAATGTGAAGGATGTTGTGAAAATATTAAGCTTCAAATGGGGGATTATCACCTCAAAACCCACATGTTTTCCATTGAAATGGGTGGTTGTGACATTGTCCTAGGTGTTGAATGACTTCACACACTGGGCCCTATCACAATGGACTTCCAGGAGTTATATATGAGCTTTAAGTATAAAAGACACACTCATACACTGCGGGGACTCCAGGAAAGTGCTCCTACTATCATCATCTCATGGAGAAGCTTTTAAAAAGGGGCCATAATGGGATAGTAGCACAATTTAATGTCATCCATGCCATTGAATCCACTCCTCCTAGCATTCATCTTGATATGCAACAAGTATTGGGTCACCCCCAATGGGTCCTTGACAAACCTAAGGATGTCCCACCCTCTAGGGGTGAACATGATCATAGCATCCCTTTGCTTTTGGGTACCCAGCCACCAAATGTTTGCCCCTATCGATATATTTTTGCACAAAAGAATGAAATTGAAAATATCATCAAGGAACTCCTCAAAGTTGGTGTTATCCATCCTTGTACCATCCCTTATTCATCTCCATTGGTCATGGTTTGAAAGAAATATGGTGAATGGCACATGTGTCTCAACCTTAGGGTCCTTAACAAGCTCACTATCAAGGAAAAATTTCCTATTCCAGTAGTTGATGATCTGCTTAATGAATTGCATGGTGCCAAAAATTTTACCAAGTTGGACCTTTATTCAGGCTATCACAAAATACAGATTAAGGAGGTTGACATTTCCAAGACAACCTTCCGAACTCATGAAAGCAATTATGAATTCTTGGTCATGCCATTTCGTCTATGTAATTACCCAACCACTTTTCAGAGCCTTGTGAACCACCTTCTAAAACCATATCTCAAAAAATTCATCTTGGTATTTTTTTATGACATTCTAATCTATAGAATAACATGGGACACACGCCTTCAACATGTTGACCAGGTATTGCAACTACTCAAACATCACAAATTATTTGTCAAATTATCGAAGTGTTCCTTTGGAAAGGAAGAAGTAGATTATTTAGGACACATTATGGGTCGTGAAGGAGTGAGGGTTGATCCAAAAAAGATTCATACAACGTGATATTGGCCCCAACCAGAAACCTTGAAGAGTTTGATGGGATTCTTAGGTCTCATGAGCTACTATCGCAAATTTGTCAGCAATTATGGAAGCATTTCCCAGACCCTCACTAATATTCTCAAGAAAAAATGATTTCTCATGACCAATGCAGCTCAACAAGCCTTCTTTACTCTCAAACAGGAAATGTGATCCAATTCAGTATTGGCCTTACCAAACTTCATAAAACCTTTTTTGATTGAATGTGATTCATCATGTACAGGCATTGGCACAATATTAATGTAGGAAGGTAGAACATTGGCTTTCACCAGTCAACAACTTAGTGGAAAACATCTAGGTCAATCTACATATGACAAATAAATGATGGCCATCTTACATGAAGTAGACACTTGGAAACCATACTTATTGGGGCATCATTTCCAAATTCGCACTTACCATCATAGCCTAAAATCTTTCCTAGAGTATTGTCTATCATTGCTACAACAAAATAAATGGCTCACAAAAATGTTGGTATATTATTATCATATAATTTACAAGAAGGGGCACGACGATGTAGTATTTGATGCCTTATCACACCAATTTGAGGAAGAGGGAACTTTTTTATATCCCTATCTCTATCCATACCAGATTGGATTGAAGCAGGTCGTCATGAATAGTTCTCCCAACCCTCTTTATCCCAACTCATTAATAAATTACGAGTATATCCTAATTCCATAGAGGGTTACTCTTGGAAGGATGAGATTCTTTGTTATAAGGATCGGGTAGTTCTTGATGAGCACCAATATTGTAGCAAGAATGTTGCAACTCTTGGGCTACTAGCTTTACTTTATCAACCTGAGGTTCATACAAACTTGGAGGTGACAATGTTGTATACACAAGTAAAAGTGATGGTTCTGCCTTTTGTCACTGTTCAACTGGCGAGAAACCACTAGGGTTTTCAAGCCAAACTTATATGGATTCAGAAGAAGCTTGGTTCCTTAATGAAAGAAATAGAAATCTACTCTAAGAGAGAGCTGATCTACTGTAATAATGAAAAAGACTGAAATTCAATGCTAAGGCACACCATTTCCTAATTAACTGCTAAGAGCTATGCTTTGCAATAATGCTAAATTAACATGAAAAAAATGCTATTGTCCTAAGCATGGAAGTTAAAAACATCAAACATCATTGTTATGCATGTAAAGGACTGTAATAAATCTATTTTGTCTTTTTATGCTTTTCATGAAAAATCAAGTGTGCAAGCTAATCTCTTTTGGTGATGTGGTAGGTGGCTTAGGGATGTTGGTGGATGGCTTGAAGGTTCAGGAGATGGTTGGAAGGTTTGGGAGACCCTTGGGTTACCTTGGGTGGATTCCTAGAGGTTTTCCCTCAATTTGGCCTCAAAACAGGCCACTATAGGAAAACCTATAGGATGTACTAGAAACCTACACGATTCCCTATATTTCTATAGGATACAACCAAGAGAAAAAAATGGGTTTTGGAGGTGATGGAAGGCTTAAGGAAGTTGGTTTATGGGTGGAATGGAGTGATAAAATTCCTGGGATCACTCAGAACCTAGAACCAAGTTTAGGAGATGGTTGGATTCACTCAACATGCTTGGGGGAATTTCTATGTAAAATGATGAAATTGGTGAAGGTCTTGATGAAAACAAGGAATGCCTATGGGTGGATGAAGTTGGAAGGTGGTTGCTTGCTATGAGATCTCTTTCTACTTTTGAAGCACCTGCTCTGCATCAAACATGTGTAATTTCCAAAAAGTCATGTAAACAAGAAGAATTCTCATGAGCTAGAAAAGCATAATTTAATGAACTAACTGTCTACCTTATGCATGAGGAAATTGCTGAATAAAATGGAATCATGGATGAGATCTACTGCAAGAATTAAGATAGAAGAGATGGAAATGAAATCCTACACTTGAAAAACTGATAAAACGTTGGTTTAAGTACAATAAACTCTAAATCTTATGAAAGAAATGGAAATCTGTCTTTTTGGGGTTGCATAAGGGTCTTTTCCTCAAATCATGATACCAGAAGGAAGAAGTGAGGCCAAGACACCTACTGACAACTTTGTGGTGCTTCTTTTATCCCAACTAACCTACTACTAAAGTAAGGCACAAATGGAAGCAAACTAATAAACAATTAAGCAAATCTACACTACTTGCAATGAAATACTTTGAAAGACAGTTTAACCATGAATCTATGAAACTATGCTAAGCATACAAATACAAGAAGAGGAGCCTTTGCTGCTAGGATTGGACCCTAACCCAAGAGCTTCATCCCTCTGAGTTAACTCAGTGCTGGATCAAGAAAAAGCTCATTCTTATTACCAAAGTAGAAAATTACATCAAAGTCTTCCACGAGTCTGGAGCTCAAAAATAACTAGAGTTTTTACAACAAAAATTTAAATCCTAATGAGGCTCTAGGCCTCTCTACTTATACAACTAAAGTCCCCAACGACTTCCTTAAATTTAGGGAGGCTCGGCTCCCAAACTCGAGATGAACTAACTCTTTTTCTATTAGTTGCTCGGCTGCCTTCTGATCTTCATGACTTGGTTGCTTGCACTCCGAGCTAGTGGGATTCATGGAGGAATATTTGAATGGGGGAGGAGTAAATGAGGAGGATTTACCTCCTACAATCTCTCTCCCTTGTCCCATTCGAGTTTCAAACCTTAGTCTTTCCAAAATTCCTTGATTTTCTCTTCCAAACGTGCATTCAATGCATATTAGTTCACTAGGCATAATATCTCACTTTAACTCATCTCATTAAGAAACATATAATCAAAATATGTAATAAGTTGTGAGAAGATCTGGTTTGACTAAGATACAAGGTGAATTAAGGCCCATATAATTACCCAATGATGAGGCTTATCATCACCCCCTACTGAAAGTGTTGCTCATCCTTTGAGAAACTCAATCAATATCCATGTCTTTCATAGCTCTAGTGGCCTCCCTGATATCCCGTTCCTCTGTTGTGGTTTCCTCTTCTTGTGCATAGAAACCTACCTTCTTTTCTACCTCCTCCCACTACCTCCTTTCTTCTTCTTCCTTCAGGCTTCCTTCTAACATCCCTAAGAGCAGTGATGGACTGAGTCTCAAGCCAATCCAATTGAATGTGAGCCTTTGAATAGATTTCTTGTACATGGGTGTCCTGTTCAGTGCTTCTCTCATTCTTTGAGGAGAGTGGTACTCTCTTATCTTTAAATTGTATGGCAATGTGTTCCATCCCTTCTTGAAAGCTTGCATGCTTTCATCCCCTAAAAACCTAAACATTTCCTCAAAATTTGTAATTGCTTGCTCTTGGGCAGTAAGATACATGGGTGCAAGCTGAGGATCATTTGCAATTAAATTATGTGTACTGATGAGGGCCATTGGATTGGACTGCTCGGCTTTGATCATAAGAGGATTTGTCTGTTCTCTTTCCAATATCTTCTTCATTTCTGCAGCCCTTGCTTCCTCATGGTTCATCCATGATGCCAAAGCCATCAACTGTAAATCTCCTAGCTTGGCATTAGGGTCCCATATATTCATGTTTGTTAAGGCCATGTTATGCAAATAAAACTCAGGAATCTTGGCCCTATCTTCCAATGTACTTTGATCACAAAGATGAATGAACTACCTATAATCCTAAAATGGCATAGTACCTTTCTATGATAGGGTCTTGATTTGGAAATACAGCCACTGTTCCTTAAGGTATAAGGCATATGATTTAGCTGGCATCCCGCACTGGATTGCTTCCAAGGAGAGACTGGCCATGGATGCCAATTAATTCTCTCTTTCTTGTAGTTTTCCTTTCAACCATGCATTTTCTGTCTCTAACTAATTTTTTATTATGGACTCTTTCTCTCTCAAGCTACTTAGTTCTCTACCCATCTCCTTGAGCTTCTCCTCCATGTGACCAATGTCCTCCATGCCCTTGGACATGGAAATCTGCATCCATCTATGAGTTCTGTCTCTCTCCTTCTCAAGCTCAAAGAATAATGGAATAGCAATTTTTTATGGAATGACCCTGCCCCCTTCAATAAATATGTATTAGGAGTCAAGGTTAGGTTGGGGGCTAGGTTCCCTTAGCTCTAGGTCCTCTTCTTTAGTTTCTTGTTGTAGGCTTCCCTCCTTATCCATTTTTTGAGTCTCCAATAGGTTTAGCAAAGTATCCTGTAGGGTTGCTTCTGCTTCCTGTAGGTCCTGCTATGTATCCTATAGGAATTATTTTCCTCTGGATGAGGTGGATCTAGTTATAGGCCTTCTCACATAGGTGATAGGACACTTAGGGGAGGTTTGTGTTGAGGATCCTCTTCCTTGATTTTTCATAGGAGGAGGAATTTTCTCCTACTATTTAGGTGAGTCCTCAATTACAATGGGAATTTTGGTTGGAGTTTTGGGTTTCCCCTTCCTTATCCTTGTGCTTTTCCTTGTTTTGAAATATAAGGGGTCTACCTCTGTCTTTTGCCTTTTTGTTTGATAGGGGTTCTAAGAGCAGTGAGGGAAAATTTGCTTCGTTCTATGTGGGCTCTGGAGACACCCTAGGTGACTCCTCCTTGTCTTCTTCCCCCTCTTTCCCATTTCCCCTTTCTCCTATGCCTTTCCCTTCTCCTTCTCCTTGTAGATCCTCATATTGTTTATCAGTTTCCTCTTTGTCATCTTCTTCCATTTCATCATCATCCTATTTCTCTTCCTCCTATTCTTCTTCCTCGTCTCTCTCCTCATCTATCTCATCTTCGTCCTTCTCACTCACATTAGGACTAACATCACATGTGAGGGCTTTGATATCCTCCTCTGTCTACATGTCTCTAAAAATTGACCATTGGATAGGAATTTTGATGTTGTAGAGGGCATATTCTATAATGATTCTAATTAATCCATGGTGAGCTAACTGCTGGTGGTTTCCCTCCTACACCTTTATGCTTGTGTCTATCAGTGATTGTAGAAGGAAGTATGGTATGTTGAGCCTGTGGTGAGGAGGTGTTTCTGCTCCAAACCTTAATTCTTCAAGAAGCCTAAAGTGATATCCATAAACCATGCTATACCTACCCTCACATGGTATTTATTTGATAAGGTTGTAGATCACCTCATTCTAGGGATATGCTAGGCTTGTTCTCCTTACTCCATTATTGTCCTCAATGGGCTCCTCATCCTCTAAAAATAATTTATTCTTGGCAGTCTGGTTATCTCCCTTGTATTCCTTTCACCAAGGCACTCCTAGGGGAAGTGTGGTAATTATGCTTATGAGTTCAGGGCTGAGCTCTATGGAGAGGCCTCTCACCACAAAATTGGCATGGAATTTGGTCAGTGGAATGAGGGAGAGAGAAAAATCTCTAGCCACTTCATCATCATACCCTCTTAATTTTTCAAAATACCCCATCCAATTATGCCTTGTGAAGATTTCTACACCTGAGGGTGTTGGTGGATTTTCATAGTGTTAATGGGCTCCCTTCTATTAAACCCCCTGTCATTTTGGTTGGTGAATTTTGAGGATCTGAGATGGTTGATACAATTTTTAAATGCAGAAGTAAATAACTGAAAGAACTGTGGAGAGAATTCCCTTACACAACTGCCAAATTCACTCAATACTAGGGGATTGTCTATTCAATTCTCTTTGAAAAAGGGAAGTAATTATAGATCCTACCTCCTCATAGTGTTTTTTGTAGCCAACCCATTTGTCTTCCCCTCTGAAACTTCTCTCGGCCAATCCTGTAGAATGTTTGTCTATATCATGTAGGATTCATGTGTGATCCTGTAGGATTTCCTATGTAATCCTGTAGGAAGTCCTGCACAGGAGAAAGATGGAATTTTCCTCTTCTATAGGTTGCCTGGGTATGAGAACGACTTTCCTAGAGTGAGCCTCGAGGAAATGGATGCATGAGTGCATGGGGATCGACGATTATTTCCTCTCATGGTAAAGTTGGGTGAAGTGATGTGCTAGCAGCCGAGGTACGTTTTCATTTTTGGACCATTGGTCCCCACTACCACCTCATCGTTCCCCTCTCCTCGTAATCAACTCCCACTTCATGCATCTATAGCCTTAATCATTTTTTTCCTTCTCCTTTCTTTTCTTGACTTGACTTCTACCATGTGTGGGAGGACCAATTGTTTTGTCTTTGTTTATTGAACGAAGGTGGCCAAGTTAACTAGCCACCTTTCTCTTATAAACCAACTTGCTAGTAACCTTTACATCTTTTGACTACATTATGCAAATGAAAGAGTGAAGCGAGATACTTACTTGTGGTGTTAATACCTTGCTGTAGTTGTTGAATACCTGAGGTGCTTGTTGTGTATTGGCTGCATGTTATTTCTCCTTTCTTCTTCATTCTTTTTTTTGATGTTTCCCTTGATGTGCAAGTACCTAGTGTTGAAGATGATGGTGTTGTTGCTACTCTGGAGCTTTTTCTGCCCTTGGATCTTCATGCTGGAAGCTTGCTGCAATCATGATTTGTATTATGTGGGATAGGCTACTACAGGATGTCCTGTAGCTGCTTCTCCCTCAAAATTTCTAATCATTTCTTCTGCTGGGATTTTTTGGATGATGACATGGATTGAGAGGAAGACTAGGAGTGTGGAGAATGAGAAATACTTAGGTGTTGCTTCCTTCTACTCTATGTTTCATTTGTTCTCTCTATTTTTTATCTTAAAGACTGTGAAAATTATATATATATATATATATATATATATATAGAGAGAGAGAGAGAGAGAGAGAGAGAGAGATAAATATATATTTCAACTGATTTTTAATGTAATGGTGAATGCAAGGGTGATGAAAGTGGAGACAGGTATAATAATGAAGGTGTGATTGTAGGGATGTTATTATTTTGACATGGCAGGTTAATTGCTTGTCCTAGGGTCACTTTCTGTAGGATTCTCGAGCCACTGTAATTCCTACAGGATCATCCTGTAGGTTTTCAGGGGATCCTGTAGAAAACATAGTCCCCTTGTAAATTGAAGCAAATGATAGAAAAAATGAAATAAACAATGGAGTGATGAATGACAATGGGTGGAAAAATAAACATGGGAGTGGAACAGGTTCCTTTTTTATTCTCCTTTGTTCTTTGATCGTCCTCCTTGCTGACCTGCAAATAAAAAATTTCATGATTTTTTCTCTTTTTTTTTTTCTTTTTTTTTTTTAAACAACTAGTCTGCCTCTAAGAGGTTTTCATCCTAGTTGTTTGCCCTGGGTGCCCCAAGAGAGGTTTTCACCCAGAGATCTTTTCATTTTCTCTTTTTTTGTTTTTTTTTTTGTTTTTACTGACACCATTGAGCTGCCCCAAGAGGTTTTCAACCCAATAGTGGGACTCAGGCACCTCATGGAGGTTTTCACCTAAGTCTCCTTATTTTTTTGTTCTCAATGACTTGATGAGGCAGGAGCTAAGACTTTCTCCATTACCATCATTGTTTTATTGATACCATCAATGAAATCTTGCTTTGACAATGGTCTTTTGTAAACTTTCAATCTGTGTCCATTAAAAAGTAAAGGAATGGCCTCTGCATCTATGGTTCTTATCTGCACTGAACCATTATCATGACATCTTTCTATAACATAAGGCCCTAGCCATCTTTTCCTTAACTTGCCCTTAAAGTCTTTATATCTAGAATCATATAACAAAGCCCAATCACCTTCTTGAAATTTCTTATCCTTGATGTTCTTATCATGCCAAATATTCCTCTGAAGTTGGGTTACCTCTATATGTAGGAGGGCCTACATTTTGAACTCCTCTAAACCATTCAACTGGAGCAATCTCTATTTTTGTGCACTGCTGAGATCTAGATCTAGTTGGGCTGCCATTCTTAATGTGTTATATTCAAACTCAATGGATAGCAGGGCCTTTTTTCCATAGACCATCTCATAGGGCGTGAATCCAGTGGTGGTCTTCTAAGTGGTATTATAGGCCCAGGTGGCCTCAACTAGTCTATCTGCCCAATCTTTTCTGTTGTTGTTAGCTACTTTGGTCAAGATGCCCTCCAGTGCTTTGTTGATCACCTCCACTTGCCCATTAGCTTTTGGGTGATAGGGAGTGGAGGTTCTATGCTTGATCTTGTGCTAGCTGAGCAAGTCTTCAATGATGTTGGAGGTAAACTGGCTACCTTGATTAGTGACCAGCTCTCTAGGGTACCCAAATTTGTAGAATACATTCTCCAAGAACTGAGCTACCTTCTCCTTTGTTGATGCCTTAATTCCTTGGTTTCAGCCCACTTTGTCAGATAGTCAGTGCAAACAATGATGTATTGTTTTTGCTTGGAAGGAGGGTTAATAGGTCCAATTAATTCCATGCCCCACTTGTCAAATGGCTCGAAATTCACTTGAGGCTGTAGAGGCATTTCATCCCTTGGAGTAGGCTTTCCCATCCTTTGGCACCGATCACACTGACTAGTATATATTTTCACATCTTGATGAAGAGTGGGCCCATAATAGCCTACTTGTAACACTTTGAATGATGTCCTCTTTGCTGCAAAGTGACCTCCACAAGGCCCATCATGATAGGTCAGAAGGAAGTCAAAGACTTCCTCCTCCCTGACACACCTTCTCAGGATTTGATCTGGGCCAAGTTTGAAGAGATTTCCCCCAATCCAAGTGAAGGGGGTGCTCTTCCTTATAATGTTACTTTTCTCTTTGGAAGATAAGTTCGGTGGGAATTGTGCAGATACCAAATAGTTTGTTATGTCAGCAAACCATGGAGAGAGAAATGAAATGGCGAACAAGTGCTCATCCTGTAATTGGTCATCAACCATTCCCTCCTCTCCTACAGGCAGAGTTAATCTAGAAAAAAAGTCTGCAACAAAATTTTCCTTTCCAGACTTATCAACAATAGTTAGATCAAGTTGATGTAATAAAAGTAACCATCTTATAATACGAGCATTCTCATCAGGTTTATTCATTAAATATTTGATTGTAGCATGGTCAGTATGGAAAAATGTTTGATAGCCTGTAATATAATGCCTAAATTTGTTCAATGAATGCACAACATCCAGGAGCTCCTTTTCGGTCACTGTGTAGTTCAGTTTGGCCTTTAATAGATTCTTACTGATAAAGTAAATGGCATAAGGCAATTTTTCATCTATCTGACCTAGGGCTGCTCCTATGGCTTTGTGTGAGGCATCAACATGAATATGAAAAGGAAGGGCCCAATTTGGGCCTTGGAGAATTGATGCAGTGGTTAACTTGTTCTTCAGGATGTCCAAGGCCTCTTGACAGCTTTTTGACCATATAAACTCAGAGTCTTTGGCCAACAACCCAAATAAAGGAGAGGCCAACTTGTTGAAGTCCTTTATGAACCTTCGGTAGTATCCAACTAACCCTAGGAAACTTCTGACATCTCTCTACTTTTGAGGAGGTGGGACCCTTTGGATGATAGCTATTTTGTTTGGGTCCACCTGAAGTCCTTTCTAAGATATTGAATGAGCCAGCACGGTCCCTACAATCATCAAGAATTCACATTTTTCGAGACTGAGAGATAGGTTCATTTCAATGCATTTGTGCAGTAATTTACCTAGGTTGGACAGAGCCTCCTACAATCACATCCATAAGGTGTAAAATCATCCATATAAATTTCTACTGCATCATGGACTAACTTGGAAAAGATACTCAAGAATGCTCTCTGGAAAATGGCAAGAGCATTGCATAGGCAAAAAGGAAGGACCTTATAGGAAAAAGTGCCCCAAGGACAAGTGAAGGTGGTTTTATCGTGGTCCTCTAGGTTGATCTGGATTTGATTGTACCCATTGAATCTATCTAGGAAAGAGAAAAATGTTTCCCTGCGAGGCCATCTAGCACTTTGTCGATGAAAGGTAGAGGGAAATGGTCCTTCTTTGTGGCTTTGTTCAACTCCCTATAATCGACACAAATCCTCCACTTACCATTTTTCTTGGGAACTAACACCAAAGGAGAGACCCACTCACTATCGAAGATAGGATAAATGAATCCTACATCTAGCAATTTTTGTGGTTCTTCTTTGACTATATATTTAAGAGCTGGATTCATCCTCCTTTGGGGTTCCCAGACTGGCTTGCAACCTTCTTTTATGTAAATGTGGTGAGTACACACTGAGGCGTGTACTCCCTTCATTTCTTTGTAACTCCAAGCGAAGGCATCCAGATGTTCCTTTAGCATGTTGCACAACTTCTCCTCTTGGAGAACAGAAAGAGATGGATTTATTTTCAAAGTTCTCTCAGGGCTGAATTCTATGGTTTTGACATGGAGAGGGTTGGAATCGGCTAAGTACAAATCAATTGGATGGTTATTCTGGGTTTCCTTTACTACTTCTTCTAAGGATAATGTACTAGGATTTGGACTTTGGAGTAGGTGTTCAATGAAATCATCTTCATCCTGTTGTCCTTACCCCATGGTTGTTTCTAAGGTATACAGTTGGGTAGAATAAACTTCATCTTCTTCCTACTCTTCTAGTCATAAAGATAAATCATGTTCTAGAGATGACTGAGTAGGAGGGTATAGGACTAACTACTTGGACCTATGCCCATTCTTGATGGTCATATTCCCAGCTCTGCAACTGATGTAAGCATTGGCAGTGGCCAACCAGGGCCTCCCAAGGATGAGATGGCATCCAATAAGCTTACCCTTAGGCTGGATAACTAGGAAATCTGCAGGGTACTCCCAAGAGTCAATGGAGACCATCACATCCTCCACAATCTCCTCAGGGGTCATTGTGGAACGGTCTGCAAGTTGCAGGACTGTTGTGGTCTTTCTCAATAAACCTTGGAGGTTGAACTTGAGCATGGTGTCCTTGGTCATCATAGTAATGGAGATGGATCAAAGTGTGTGGGACAATGGTGCCATTGATGTGCACATCTACTACAGGGCTCCCAGGGTCCAAATACTTTGGACAGATTGCCTGCCCCAGAATTAAGTCGGACAACTGTCCAATGACATTAATGGTAGGGACATCTCTTCTTCGCCTCCCTGGATGCTTGAAGCACTTCTCCTTAATCAACTTGTTGTAAATAGGTACATCTTTAATGGCTTGAAGAAGTGGGATCCTGACACATAGGTTTTTCAATTCTCCCAGAAGTTTAGTCTCTTCCAGGGTAGGCTGGAGTGGTTAAGTTAATCTCTCAGGAAAGGGTGGATTTATTTTAAGAATACTTTCCTCTCTTTCTTGTTCAACCTCCCTAGGTGGAGGTGGAGGTTGTTTATCCTATATAACTCTCTCAGATCTCAGGTTAATTTCCTGAATCTCCATAGCATAAGCTGGATATGATTTCTCTCCATTGTATACTTGTTGTGCATGTCTGTTGTTCGGGTTAGGATTTGGCTAGGTAGGAATCTAGGGTTTTTAGGTAGAGCAGAGTGTAACAGTTGTGGTTGGGTAGGTGGTGAAGGCAATAAAGTAGGAACGTTTTTGTATTGGGTCCTCCACCCCTGGGTGGTGCATTCCACTGAGGTTTTGGTGGATCATATCGTTGAAATGACTAGTTGGATGGTTGGGAATGGTACTAAGATGCAAAGGACCAAGTATGAGGTGTAGACCAGGAAGGATGACCAGGGGTTCCCCAAGAAGGTATGGATGTGGTGTGGTTTGGGTTGTAATATGCATGGGATGACCCTTGCATGCCTTGTTGGTATGGCCTAGGCCCATGAGGTCTCTTTTGGTTTATGTATCAGAGCTACTCATTGACCCCTTCAGCGCCTTGATATACAACTTTGAGTCCAGGAAAAGAAGGGAACTTTTCTGTGGAGTGGTTTTCTTCACAGACTGAGCAAATTTCAATAGAATTCAATGGACATTCATTCCTAGGGTGCCTCCTGGTGCATCTAGGATAGAAAATGGCCAAGGCTCTCTCTGCTTCCTCCTGCTTTCTCCTAATGTGCATAGTGTCCATCTGTAAGGCAAGGGTTTGCAACATCTCACTCTTGAAATCTTCCAGCATGTTTCTAATTTCACCCTTGATGGATGAATTAGAAGAGGATGTACTGACCATAGGTTGACTTCCCCTACCCTTTTTCCTAGCTGCCCTAGAATGGTTTCTAAAGACAGTCTTGATATCCTCATAGGGTAATTGGTATATATCTCCTCCTGCTAACAAGTGTAGGGTATCCAAAAGGTCTTCCCTTACTCCTATAACCAGGACTAGCTTCAGTGACTTAGGTTCAAGTGTGCACTAGCCCTTTTATAACTCAGTTGGAATCTTTCTTCATAATCCTCTAGGGATTCATCATTACCTAAGGTCATCTTAAAAATTACCTCTTTAGTATCTTTACACCTACAATAGTCTCGATACTTGTTGTTGAAGGCTTGTTCCATCTTATCCCAAGTTGTGATGCTATCCCCAGGTAAACCAATGAACCAGCGCAAAGTTGCATCCTTGAGGGTAGATGGAAATAGTTTCAACTTCTGCTCATCATTTGTGTAGTCATATGTTCATCATATAAAAGCAAACTCAAATAGGAAAGTGTTAGGATCTTCTGTGGTCAGGTCATGGAAATGAGGAAGGGCAGAGGGGCTTATATTTTTCATCTTAGTGAAGGCACCATCAACTCTCTCTCTATTCCCTCTATCATTTATGTTTTCAGCCATTGGCTCAGTAGGAATGGGTTCTTCTTCTTCTTCTTCCCTTATAGGTTCTTCAAATATGTCTGGTTGCTCACCTAAGGGTTCCTCCAATTCACAGCCACTGAAGAGGAGGGAAGGTTGGTTGTTTGATGCAGTGGGGGTATTTGGAAAAATTCCCTAATTTATCCCTATTCCCATGAGGCATGAAAGGAAATGTTTTTGGTTTGGTTTTGTGATTTTTCTAACTTTGGGAAGTACTTCACAGAACTGAAATTGCAAATTGAATGAAAACTATTGAATGAATGAAAAACTAATTGTTGAATTGAAATCTTACTTACAAAATGGAAAGGAAAGCAGAGAATGTAGAATGAAAAAGGAAGCAGCTAAATTACTTTTGTAGAAATGAAACTAATGGAATAATATTAGAAACAAGAAATAGAAGAAAGAAAGCAGTAACCACATATTACTCAAACACCTCCCCAGCAACGGTGCCAAAAAGTGATGAGCACCAATATTTCAGCAAGAATGTTGCAACTCTTGGGCTACCAGCTTTACTTTATCAACCCGGGGTTCATACAAACTTGGAGGTGACAATGTTGTATACACAAGTAAAAGTGATGGTTGTGCCTTTTGTCACTGTTAGCTGGCGAGAGACCACTAGTGTTTTCAAGCCAGACTTCTATGGATTCATAAGAAGCTTGGTTCCTTGATGAAAGAAATAGAAATATACTCTAAGAGAGAGTTGATCTACTGTAATAATGGAAAAGACTGAAATTCAATGCTAAGGCACACCATTTCCTAATTAGCAGCTAAGAGTTATGCTTTGCAATAATGCTAAATTAACATGGAAAAAAATGCTATTTTCTTAAGCATGGAAGTTAAAAACATCAAACATCATTGTTATGCATGTAAAGGACTGTAATAAATTTGTTTTGTCTTTTTATGCTTTTCATGAAAAATCAACTGTGCAAGCTAATATCTTTTAGTGATGTGGTAGGTGGCTTAGGTTAAGGAGATGGTTGGAAGGTTTGGGAGACCCTTGGGTGACCTTGAGTGGCTTCTGAGAGGTTTTCCCTCAATTCGGCCTCAAAACAGGCCACTACAGGAAAACCTACCAGATGTACTAGAAACCTACAGGATTCCCTGTATTTCTACAAGATACAGTCGAGAGAAAAATGATGGGTGTTGGAGGTGATGGAAGGCTTAGGTAAGGTGGTTTATGGGTGGAATGGAGTGAGAAAAGGCCTTGGATCACTCAGAACCCAGAACCAAGTTTAGGAGATGGTTGGATTTGCTCAACATGCTTGGGGGAATTTCTATGTAAAATGATGAAATTGGTGAAGGTCTTGATGAAAACAAGGAATGCTTATGGGTGGATGAAATCAGAAGGTGGTTGCTTGCTATGAGATCTCTTTCTACTTCTGAAGATCCTACTCTGCATCAAACATGTGTAATTTCCAAAAAGTCATGTAAACAAGAAGAATTCTCATGAGCTAGAAAAGTAGAATTTAATGAACTAACTGTCTACCTTATGCATGAGGAAATTGTTGAATAAAATGGAATCATGGATGAGATCTACTGCAAGAATGAAGATAGAAGAGATGGCAATGAAATCCTACACTTGAAAAATTGATCAAATGCTGGTTCAAGTACAATAAACTCTAAATCTTATGAAAGAAATGGAAATCTGTCTTTTTGGGGTTGCATAAGGGTCTTTTCCTCAAATCATGATCCCAGAAGGAAGAAGTGAGGCCAGGACATGTACTGAAAGTTTTGTGGCAATTCTTTTATCCCTTCTAACCTACTACTGAAGTAAGGCACAAATGGAAGAAAACGAATAAACAATTAATCAAATCTACAGTACTTGCAATGAAATACTTCTAAAGATAGTTTAACCTTAAATCTATGAAACTAAGCTAAGCATAAAAATACAAGAAGAGGAGCCTTTGTTGCTAGGGTTGGGACCTAACCCAAGAGCTTCAGCCCTCTGAGTTAACTCAGTGTTGGATCAAGAAAAAGCTCATTCTTATTACCAAAACAGAAAATTACATCAAAGTCTTCCACAAGTCTGGAGCTCGAAAATAACTAGAGTTTTTACAACAAAAATTCGAATCCTAATGAGGCTCTAGGCCTCTCTACTTATACAACTAAAGTCCCCAACGACTTCCTTAAATTTAGGGAGGCTCGGCTCCCAAACTTGAGATGAACTAACTCTTTGCCTATCACTTGCTTGGTTTCCTTCTAATCTTCATGACTTGGTTGCTTGCACTCTGAGATGGTGGGATTAATGGAGGAATATTCGAATGGGGGAGGAGTGAATGAGGAGGATTTACCTCCTAAAATATCTCTCCCTTGTCCCATTCAAGTTTCAAACCTTAGTCTTGCCAAAATTCCTTGATTTTCTCTTGCAAGCCTACATTCAATGCATATTAGTTCACTAGGCATAATATCTCACTTTAACTCATCTCATTAAACAAAATATAATCAAAACATGTAATAAGTTGTGAGAAGAGTTGGTTTGACCAAGCTAGGAGGTGAATTAAGGCCCATATAATTACCCAATGATGAGGCTCATCATTTCTATCCCCAAACTCCACCCTCAAACCCTGCATATTGGAAGAGTTGCACTTCTCCAGTTGTTGGACATTCAGGATTTTAGAAGATTTATGCACAAGCACGCCGCTCTTTCTTTTGGACCAGCAACAAAATTCCTATATGTTGGAGTACCTGATAAGGCCCATAGTACTACTTCAAAAACCCACCCAATATTCCATGTATCCTACCTCAATAAAGTTGTGGGGAACAATTGCAAGGGTCAAACAGGTCTGCAAAAATTGGATGAGGAATGTTCACTTTGGCTCTAACTTGAACAGGTCCTTGATACTCACGAAAGACATCTTCGTGGTCACACGGTCAAGGAATTCCTCGTCAAGTGGAAATAAACCTCTCTAGAAGATGTGGCATGGGAACTAGCCACTATACTTCAGCAGTTTCTGCAAGTTAGGGCCCAACCTGACCCCTTATTTATGTAATAAGACCAAGTTTCCTCGTTAGAGTCATATTTAGTTTGTTGATTCAATAAAGCTTGTAAGTGGTTATCTACATTAATAATAATTGTAAGTGGTTAACGCGCATTATAGAAAAGGTACCATAATTGGTTATAAACATGCCATAGTTAATAAATAAAGTGGTTAACCTGTGTTATGCAAGGGAGCACTAGTAGTTACAGTTTTGGATGTCATCAAGCTATAAATAGTCTTAGATAGCAAGGGAAGAAGCAATTTTTTTATTGTAATTGAGCTCTGATCTATTGAAGGTTTCCCCCTCGAAGAGGCAAGTGAACATTGTATTCTACTGCCAAATAATAAAATACCTTTGCAACTTTTCTCAACTCATGTGATATTTTTGTCTTTCTGGAAATATTGCTTCGTATTTCTAGCATTCTGTTATTCTCGCAGTTCAAGTGCATAAAAGTTATTTGGTTGTAACTCGCATGGTATTTTCCTAGATTGACAGTGGTTTCATCCTTGCCTTGCCATTTCCTAGATATCCATGATGTAGTGGGTTCTCTGTTTTGGGTAATCTTCGGGTGGTCTGTAGGCTTGGATCCTAGTTGAGGTGGTCTCGAGAAAATTCCCAAGTGTCAAAGGTGGAGATGGGATTTCTCCTAGAACTCTTAATGGATGGGTGGAGACAAGATAATTCCTCTGGAGCTGATGAAGGAAGTCAGAGGCATCCAAGCATTTGTGATGTTGGTGATTTCTCGACCAATTTAGGTGAAATCATTGTGGTAGAGGGTTGAGGTGGTTTTGCCTCTAGAAGATCTGGTTGGTTCTATTTTAGTTTAACGCATATGATCCCACATTCATTCTTAGAATATGGCATGGTGGTGATTGGTTGAAAGGGAAATTTGGTTCAGCCCATTCTATTGTCGACTGGTACATGGAAGTCCCTAACTTGGTTGGAATTTGCATATATTAATATGAGATACTTTCTTATTGTGATTGATGAGCACATGTACTTGTTATTATGTTGATTTTGTGGCTAAATTTTCATGGATTATATTACAGTTATATGTTGGTTATATGCATGGTTATATGATGTTTTCTTTCCACATATATTGTTCATGATTTGATAAGTTATGGAATGGTTAATGTATGCATGGGCTAAAAAGTGTGGTTGCACCTAGATTGAAGAGGGAATTGAGCCTTCTTGATTATTCTTTTATGATGTTAAGAAGATCATTATCATATATGCATTCATGACATGTAGCTACTATGTTTACCACATGTTTGACGAAATGTTTATTCTATGACTGGAATGTTTTGAGGGAGATCTAGCCCTAGTTTTGATTGTTTAGACTTGTTATCATATTAGACCTGATTCTAGAAAGTTCTTGGAAATTCTGGGTAGAGGCCTATATGCTAGCCTTGACAAAGTGGCTTGGATCTTGCAAACCACTCGCACAAAACTGGTAGATTTTGGTCATAATTGCATGCACGAAGGCTTATGGTTGTTGTTGGTGTATTTGGGGTGTAAAGCTTTCAAAAAGAAGTTCCATCTCAGGGATTGAACACCAAGGGTGGGTTGCCAGACTCTTGAGTTATCTGGTGACCCTGAGGGGTGATAGTAAGTGTTTTGGTTAGTAGGACCCACTTCCATAACTAGAACTTGGAGGTCGGGTCATGTTATAGTAATATTGAGCTAATGTTTAATCTAGAGAGCTTGTGAAAGTAGGTAAATGTCTGGTGGGTTGTTTCATAGTGGTATCAGAGTGAGCTTACAGCACCGGACCTCGGGGTACATGTAGATGGTTATGGTTATTATTGCACAATTATTGTTATAGATTTGTGTTACACAGTAATTTGTCACTGCCTTCCTGTCAGTCACCCTGCTGTGCCCAGATTTCACAATCACTAAGTTCCTGCTCCCTGAACTGGTTAAAAACCCATTTTTCCCAAAGTTTTATTCATCAGCGCGTCTGTTCCTAAAATAACCGCAATGACAGGCGCCCTGTAGTGTATTCTGTGCGCTGCCAGCGCGGAAGAACATCACTTTTCCGCGATGGCCCACAGCGCGCCTTTTCCGTGTGCTTCCGCGCTGACATGACTGTCCCAGTTATTGAGACGCGGCGACAGCGCGGCAGTTTCCTTATAATCCGCGTTGATCCAGTTTGGGCGAATTTGTTCGAACAACCAGCCTTCCAAATCACTCCAGGCTTGGTTGTTAGCTTTGTGAATGTCGACTCCCTTCTATGGAATGTCTGTTCGACCCTTTCCAACAACTTCCCTTGAAGATAAGCTCATCCTTCCACCTTTTTAGGAGACTCCTCCTATATAAACTCTCACCATTACCATGAGCAGCTAGTTAGACATAGCTTGGAATAGCTTGGATTGTACAGAGCTTGTAGTGCTCAGATTGCTGCTATAGGTTTGGTGTGCTAGGTGTGGAAGTGATTGATTGCTTAGGGAAGGTTGTTTTGTGCTATTTGTGTGAGAGAGAGAGAGTTGTTTGTCTTGGGAGAATCATCCTCAAAGGTGAATGCTTGAGATACATGCTGACTGGCCCCTCCTGAGAAGGTTACTGACGTCAGAACATTTGGTTGTACTCTTCTCTATTCTGATTAATAATAGATGACTGCTATTATTGTTCCATTCTCATTTGTCTATGCAATGGTTAAATGTGAATTACATCTTTTCTGACTGATGTATGGTTGCTTTTACTAGATTTCACGCTTGCGTTTGCTTTCTCTTCATGTGTGCAGGTATCTATTCGCGGAGATCGCGGAGGATTGTGACCAGCCAAAGCGAAGGAGCGAAGGCAACGTCTCTTCGTCAAACGACAGCGCAGGAATCCAAGTAGGTGCTCTTTACCTCCTGTTTAATTGTAATTAGGAACATGCGTAGCAGCATTGTGTGATTGTTGCTAGACCCCTGCTGGGCTAGTAGGGATCGCCTCTATCCGTAGAGGGGATTTACCTCTCCAAAAATTTGGCGACTCCACTGGGGAGACCCGGTCAGCGATTGGTGGCATAGACCCGGCAGATTCAGATTTAATCTCTTTTGATCTCGAGGGTTTCACGCAGAGATTGCCTCACCAGGTGGCCTTCCTTATACAGGTTCTCATCAATGGCAAAACGATTCATCGTACGGTCATTGATGAAGGTGCCTCAACCTGCATCATGTCGGTTGCTTGTTGGAAAGCTATTGTTTCTCCTACTCTGAGCCAGTCCCCTACCACCCTAGAGGCTTTCGATGGAAGAGAATCTCGTCCATATGGTATCCTCCCGGGATTGCCTATCTCTTTAGAAGGGAAAACGGTAGAAGTCAAGGTTGAAGTCGTTGACGCTAATCTCACTTACAACCTCCTCCTTGGACGAAGCTGGACATATGCCATGCAAGCTGTGTCTTCCTCTTTGTTCCGTGTCGTTTGTTTCCCCCATCAAGGGAAAATCGTCATGGTGGACCAGCTGTCCTTTTTTGCTTCCTCTTCTGAAGGGAATGTGCCATTCGTAGAGCATACCTCCAAATCGCTAGTGAGTGTGGGTGCTGGATTATTTAAATATCCCTCCCTAATGGGAGTCTTTCCCCTCCCACCTCCAAATCTCACCTCCGTTAACATGATCACAGTGCGTTCCGATCCATGGGTTCTCCCTCCCTTGAATCAGGAAAACTCTTGGGGCGAGATGATGCCGTTGAGCCCTGCCGAGCTCAACTACATCGAGATAGTCGCTGCATCGACTCCACCTCCTGAACCTGCTTTTCCAAGCAGCACTCCCGATTCATATGACCGCTTCCCTTGGTTGGGAGAAGAGGCCACTTCGGATCCCCTGAAGGAATCATTTCCCTCCGACGAGGCTATCATCAAGACTATGTCTCTCGAGGAACTCCCTTGGTTAGATTACCACCATCGCTCCTCGTTTCTCCCTCCTCATTCGGAAATGGCCACATGTCTCGAGCGGTTTGCTTCATGTGTCCCATCTATCCCTCTCCAAACGCCTGTTCAGTTGTATCAAGTGTCTTCGGAAGGAAACATGGGTAACATTACGCAAACTCTGGCTATCGACATCTCTGTCAAAACAGGGGTTGTCGAGAATATTTACATTGGAGTCACATGCACTCCTGAGGAAATTCAACTTTATACCGATTTATTTCGTGAATTCCGTGATGTTTTCGCATGGTCTTACGAAGAAATGCCCGACATTGACCCCAGTATCGTGGAGCACGAAATCCCTACTTATCCTGGCGCCAAGCCTGTCCGTCAGCGTTTACGCCCAGTGCACCCTCGAAAGGCTGCAGCCATCAAGGCCGAAGTTGAAAAACTCCTTCGAGCTGGTTTCATCTATGCCATTCCTCTCACGGAGTGGGTATCTAATATAGTCCCTGTGAATAAAAAACAGGGTACTATTCGGGTTTGTGTTGACTATCGCGACATCAATCGCGCCTGTCCAAAAGATAACTTCCCTACGCCTTTTATTGATCAGCTTATCGACGATTGCGCAGGAAGCGAAATTTATTCATTTATGGACGGCTTCTCTGGTTACAACCAGATCAACATAGCCCCCGCAGACCATCACAAGACTGCTTTCATTTGTCCTTGGGGCACCTTCGCTTACAAGAAGCTACCTTTCGGTCTTAAAAATGACGGTGCCACTTTCCAGCGTGCGATGTCATATGCTTTTCATGATATCCGACACATCGTACAGCCTTACCTGGATGACCTACCAGCTCATTCAGCTAAACGTCAAGACGATCCATCTCATTTACGCGAAATCTTTCTCCGCTGTCGACACTACCGTATTCGACTCAATCCACATAAGTGTGTCTTCTGCGTAGAATCTGGCCGACTACTCGGGTTCATCGTCTCCCGGGAGGGTATCCGTCTGGATCCCCTTAAGGTCGAGGCCATTTTGAATCTTCCTCCCCCTGCCTCTCTACAACAGTTACAGAGCTTGCAGGGGAAAGCCAATTTTCTTAGACGATTCATCCCAAATTATGCCGAGGTGGCTAAGGGTTTCACACGATTATTAAAGCGAGACACGCCCTTTCGCTGGGACGCTATCGCCCAACAATCTTTTGAGCGTCTTAAAGACCTTCTAGTCTCAGCTCCGCTCCTAAGACCTCCAAATTACCACCGTGACTACACCCTTTATTTGGCCGCCGCCGATACCACCATCGGCATGGTTTTAGTGCAAGACGACGATGATGGCACCGAGCATGTTGTATACTATCTTAGCCGCAACCTTCTGGATACGGAAACTCGCTATGCATATGTCGAGAAGTTGGCATTGGCAGCTGTCTGTGCCGTCCAACGTTTCCGTCATTACATCTTGTTGCGCACGACGACCGTGATCTATGATTGCAACCCCATGACCTACATTTTGTCACGACAGTTGCTGGGGGGCAAATACTCAAAGTGGATCGTAATCCTCCAAGAGTTCGACTTGGAATTCACTGCAGCCAAGTCTAAGAAATCGCTGGTCTTCGCCGAACTGCTCTGTTCCTTACCATCTCAGTCTGCACCATCTCGTTCAGAGGAGCATATTCCGGATGAAACGCTATTTCTCATCAGCACTCTCGACCCGTGGTACGGGGACATTATCGTATATTTACAAACGTCTTCGTTTCGTCCCAACACATCGAAAGATGCTCGACGACGAATTCGTCACCAAGCTCAACCATACCGCATTTTGGGCGATACCCTGTACCGCCTCGGCGTCGATTCTGTTCTTCGCCGATGCTTAACCCTTGAGGAGGCTGAGCGAGTCTTGAATGACTGCCACTCTGACGCTTGTGGCGGCCATATGTCCGGATATGCTATCGCTCAGAAGATCCTCCGGGCTGGTTATTTCTGGCCTTCCATCTTCAAGGATTGCATCCTTGCTGTACGTGCATGTCACGAGTGCCAGGTTTACCACCGGAAGATGCGTGCACCTGTTGCACCACTGCACCCTGTCGTAACCGTAGGTCCATTTGCAAAATGGGGCATCGATTATACGTCCTGTAACCCTCGTTCGACCGGGGGGCATGGGTGCATTATCGTTGCTATGGATTATTTCACCAAGTGGGCCGAAGCGATGCCTACATTAAACGAAGACGGTCACACAGCGACGCAGTTTGTATTCAATCATATTATCACTCGTTTCGGAGTCCCTCAGGCTATTGTTACAGATCACGGAAAGCATTTCCGAAATCATATGATGACGGAATTAACGACCCAGCTAGGCTTACGCCAAGATAGTTCGTCACCGTACTATCCTCAATCTAACGGTCAAGTCGAAGCCGTGAACAAAGTTTTGATCACCATGCTTCAACGCACCGTCAATACACACAAGTTGAACTGGCATCTTATGCTTTTCCCGGCCTTGTGGGCCTATCGGACTTCTGTAAAGGATGCCACCGGTTTCACCCCGTTTCAACTGGTCTATGGACTGGAGGCTACCCTTCCCGTCGAATGCGAGATTCCTTCATTAAAATTAGCTGTCGAGTTGCTTCCCAACACCACTCCGGTGGAAGAACGGCTTCTTTACCTAGAACGGTTAGACGAGACTCGTCGTTTAGCTTCTCTGGCTATCGAAGCACAGAAGAAGAGAGTCAAGGCTCACTTCGACCAGAATATTCATCCTCGTTCCTTTGTTGAGGGAGACTTAGTACTGCTCTACGATCAAGCTAAGGATAAGCTGGGGGCAGGAAAACTCGAATCCATGTGGTTAGGTCCCTACATCGTGAAAAGAGTTTTACAAAAGGGCGCATATGAGTTGATTGACTATGAAGGAAATCCTCTTGACAAGCCCCGCAACGGGTTGTATCTGAAGAAATACTATGCATAGCTTCGCACATTCACTTTGTATATACATGTGTTTTGTGTTTTTCGTGCATGAGTTTCGTTTTTGCTTTGGTATAAAGGCGTGGTTGCCTCTTATTATGCTTTCTCTTTCCTGTGCAGATGTCTAGTGCACCTTATGTTGGTTTCGCTGATGGTGCCTGCCGTAGCACTTGTAATTTGTCTTCAGCGGCGTGGGTGATCTACGATCCTCACGGAGAGTTGCTAGACCTTCAGGGCATCTGCCTAGGTCGTACCACTAACAACGTTGCCGAGTACAGCGCTGTAATTGAATTACTTGCCGAAGCAATTGATCTCGGCATCCGAGAACTAGTGGTGAACCTGGACTCCCAGCTGGTTGTCCATCAACTCAACGGGCGATATTCCGTCAGAGACCAGCGCATATTAAGGTTGTACCTACATGTAAGATTGTTGGAATGGAATTTTGATTACATTACTTATCAACACATTCCGAGACGATTAAATACGTTGACTGACGCATTGGCAAATCATGTGTTAGATAGACATTTGCGTAGCAGATAAACATTATACATGAAAGCATAGATAGCATAGTAAGACCATAAGCATATGTAAATAAATCATTTCAAGCATAGTTTGCATGTGTGTGCTTTTAAGCTTGCATTAAAAATATAAAATCCATGGGTCATGTGTCGTGCAAATTCATACATAAGATCACAACTGTACTGAATAAATGCATAACATAAACAACACATCATCGCATGTAACAATGACCCATCCAAAAAACCGGTATGTATATATATATCGTGTGGCGCACTAAGGCGCTCAAAAATAGATGTGCATGTCCAAAATCTCAGTACATCTGAGTCATGTGTCTCAAAACAACAGTGGAAATAAAACCTAGACAACTAAGGAGCCGGATGATGCTCTCTGTAATACACAGCTGCTCGTGCCACCCGCCTCAGAAGGCGGTGCACCCTGGGTTGCACCCCCACTGTATGGATCTGATGCTCTATGGGGACCTCCTCGACCCCCTGGTAGTCGGGCACTCCCTCCAGCAACCCCTCAAGGTTGTGAGCCACAGTCTCTGACGTGTCAACCCCTGGAGGGGCTAAGGCCAAGACCCCGGCTCCCTGTCCTTCTCTCCGTGCCGTGGCAGCCAGGCCAATCGGTCTAGTAGGCCCCACATCTGCATACCATGACATTTGTTAAGACATGTACATAAAAAATTCAAAAACATTAAAAAATTCAAAAGCCAAAGTGTTATACCTGCATCATCCCACTGTTCACCTGGGGGCAGTACCAGATCAGGGTCGTTGCGGAAATCCATGCCCGCATATGGCCAGTCCTCCACAAAGATCTCCTGCTGATCCAGCCAGTCTCGGAAAAACGATCCCCAGCTATGTGGCCGGCCGCCACCTCCGCGTGGCATGATACGAGCCCATCGTGAGGCCCTCGTCTCCCGAGGATCCCTGGGAGAATCCACGGCCATCACCTGTAACCGCATAGCAGGCACTCGCTCTAGAATGAGCGGGATCAGGATTGACCCGTAGCCAAACTGCTTCGTCTCCCCGCGACGGCAGTTGCTCAGCTGCCTCTTCATCTTATTGGTCACTGCTGTGCACCAATCAAACACTGTAGGCTCAAGGCAATCGAGAGCTAACAGGAGATGAGTCTTTGAGGCCTCGTGGTTGGCCATACTACCTGCTGCCCGGGTCACCATGAACAGAATGGTGCGGAGCACTATGTTTCCCACCGTGGGGATCGAAACTTTCCCACTTCGCGCTTTCTCAGCCTCCGGACATACCCGAGTCATGAGAGCATCCAGAGTACCACCGCTAGGTCGCTGTCCCTCTATGATGGGCCTCGCACCTCGGCGTGACAGCCCAGTCAAAAAGAAGATATCCATGTGGTCGAATTCGATATCATGACCACAGATGGTGAATTTCCCATCCACCGGGTTCCATGCCCTGATCACTAGCTCAAGGAGGTCATGCTGAGCTCTTAGACGCGGCGTGAGGAAGAATTTCATGAAACCGCAAGCCCGCATGGCATTGCAGCAATTCACATCCCCCCAAGTAGCTATATCTTCCACATCGTGCACTCTTTCCTGCCATTGGAAAGCCATGGTGTCCTGCGCAAGCCATAAAAACCAATTAGAAGCGCTAGCATTGGAGATTTTACGTTCATTTGAAAACAAAATAATTTTTCCGCGCTGGCCATGGCAGCCTTTCGTTAATTTTCGAGGTCAGTGCGGAAGAACACGGGTTTTCCGCGCTGACCCGAAGTTGGCCACGTTTTGTTCTAATTCGGTCAGCGCGGACCCGCGTGGGATATCCGCGCTGACCGAGGGCGCGTCCATGCACTAAAAATTCACCCAATTGGGCAAATTTAACTGTTAAAATCCTACCAAATACAACCAAAATGCAGGGCAAGGGAACAAGAACCTACCTGGAAGAAGCGGTTCGAGAAATGGTGTCTGTACGGGCTGGGAATCACTCCGTCAACTTTCTGGCTTCTCCACGTTCTTCACGTCCCAAAATAGTAAACTGGTAAAAATGACTTCTTACTTCCCCCCATTTATAGTAAAAACTCATGAATTTCCATATTTTTTGGGTTTTTGCCATTTTTAACCATGACTTTAGCCCTGAATTTGTTAAATGCATGTTTCAATATGTTTTTTACACATATCGAATGGATTTATGCAGGTAGTGCTCTTGTGCAGGTTCAGATAAAGCAACTTGGTCATGACGGTCCTCTGTGCATATGGTCCCCAAATATGTCGTCTCTAAGCTCTTTTCCGACATTAAACAAGAGAAGATAGCCGAGCCTCCTTTCAGCTCGTTAAAAGGAACGAAAGGCGGTCGTTTTAAGCTCTTTTTTCGACCATTGAACAAAAAAGATTGCCGGGTGTTTGTCGTTTCGCACTCGATATCGGCTCTAAAACGACGTGTTTTCGACCGCTTTTTTACTTTTTCGGGTCAGAGGCACTATTCATGAAAAGTACTCCTCGGCCGTAATGGCCGGGCGGTTCTTTCGAGCATGGTTTTATACTTTTTCGGGCTCGAGAGACACAACTGTACGAAAAAGGACCCCCCTGGAGTCTCCTTTTCCGCATTCTTTTCAGACTCTCGAAACAAGAAAAGAGGCCGAGTTTTTCCTTTGTCAGCCTCGTTAAACACTCAATGACATCGGGTATTGTCGAAATGACGCACATCAAACATATGCTATCCCCGTCAAGCTTGTCATCCAAAAATAATCGGGGTACCTGCTAGAAATGGTGGGGAAAATGGAACTGTGATTACAGTCGTGTCGGCAGTACGTCGCTCTTGAACATGGCACTCCGCTGCTTCGTGTCTGGGTGGGGTCATCTCATTTTGTTTTCACTAGCCTCCGTGGGTTTGGGTTATCCTATTTGGCCTCTCATCTGCTCATTGCCATCATCACCATATCCTCTGCTCATTTGATGTCAAGTACTGCCAAACCCGTTATAGTGCCGCCATATGTTCAAGTGAAGTTGTCCTCTGCCACAATACAACCTCGTTCGCTATCTCACACAAACTATTTTACCTCTGTCTCATGTTGATGATGTGGGAAATATCATGGCCCACCTTCGATCAAGGTCCTTTCCCGTCGACTCCAACTCATTATCCGGGAAAGTGACTTAGAGACTCCCTTCAGGTGCCTTGGAGCCTGCATGCCTCAATGGCAGGTTCTTCGTATTCGACGCAAGGCTTACATCATTGGCCTTCGATCGAATGATTCCATGGGTGTTCGACGCCAGCTCATTGATTCACACGCCACGGATTGTACCTATAGTACCTTGAGGACCATTGTCATTATTGGTGGTACCTCTCGCATCTCTTAACAGTTTTCATCATTGACTGGTAATCAGACGATGTTCACGCATGTTCGACTTCGACTCATGTATTCACATGTTTGAACTTGTACTTTGTTCGGGTCGAGATGGAGCGCAAGACCCTGGATCCTTGTCTGTTATGGTCCAGGCTGCGAGTTGTGGATGATCATTACATGACTCATTGATGGATGGCTGCGCCCATACCTGAGTCTTCATGGATGGCTGCGACCATACCTTATCAGTCTTTTGGTCTCCTTAGCTGGGTGGCTGCGTCCATTCCACAGACCAGTTTTCGCATCTCTTTTGGATGGCTGCGCCCATGCCTAGACTGCATGTACTTGATTGTCAGAGATTTTTGGTCCTTCCTGGTGGCGTTCCAGTTCGGCGTGTGTTGTAAAGCATTTCACCCCTCCCACTCTCTCGGTCTTCATGCTTTAGGGGGCATCTGTTACACAGTAATTTGTCACTGCCTTCCTGTCAGTCACCCTGTTGTGCCCAGATTTCACAATCACTAAGTTCCTGCTCCCTGAACTGGTTAAAAACCCATTTTTCCCAAAGTTTTATTCATCAGCGCGTCTGTTCCTAAAATAACCGCGATGACAGGCGCCCTGTAGTGTATTCTGTGCGCTGCCAGCGCGGAAGAACATCACTTTTCCGCGATGGCCCACAGCGCGCCTTTTCCGTGTGCTTCCGCGCTGACATGACTGTCCCAGTTATTGAGACGCGGTGACAGCGCGGCAGTTTCCTTATAATCCGCGCTGATCCAGTTTGGGCGAATTTGTTCGAACAACCAGCCTTCCAGATCACTCCAGGCTTGGTTGTTAGCTTTGTGAATGTCGACTCCCTTCTATGGCATGTCTGTTCGACCCTTTCCAACAACTTCCCTTGAAGATAAGCTCATCCTTCCACCTTTTTAGGAGACTCCTTCTCCTATATAAACTCTCACCATTACCATGAGCAGCTAGTTAGACATAGCTTGGAATAGCTTGGATTGTACAGAGCTTGTAGTGCTCAGATTGCTGCTATAGGTTTGGTGTGCTAGGTGTGGAAGTGATTGATTGCTTAGGGAAGGTTGTTTTGTGCTATTTGTGTGAGAGAGAGAGTTGTTTGTCTTGGGAGAATCATCCTCAAAGGTGAATTCTTGAGATACATGCTGACTGGCCCCTCCTGAGAAGGTTACCGACGTCAGAACATTTGGTTGTACTCTTCTCTATTCTGATTAATAATAGATGACTGCTATTATTGTTCCATTCTCATTTGTCTATGCAATGGTTAAATGTGAATTACATCTTTTCTGACTAATGTATGGTTGCTTTTACTAGATTTCACGCTTGCGTTTGCTTTCTCTTCGTGTGTGCAGGTATCTATTCGCGGAGATCGCGGAGGATTGTGACCAGCCGAAGCGAAGGAGCGAAGGCAACGTCTCTTCGTCAAACGACAGCACAGGAATCCAAGTAGGTGCTCTTTACCTCCTGTTTAATTGTAATTAGGAACATGCGTAGCAGCATTGTGTGATTGTTGCTAGACCCCTGCTGGGCTAGTAGGGATCGCCTCTATCCGTAGAGGGGATTTACCTCTCCAACAATTTGTATTATTATCATGCATGAATCATGATGTTGATATGTGTTATATATATATATATATATATATATATATATATATACATATATATATATATATAGCTTCCCCTCAGATACACTGAGGCATGAATTTGATTATGTCTTCTATTTGGTTTATCTAACATGGTATGTTTGCAGGAACTAGAACATGAGAGATGAAAAGCAGAGTGGTGGACTACAATTCACATGACTCCGCTTAATGGCCTGATGTGAAATCATTGGAATGGGAAAGTTCGGTTGAGTAGAAAGGATATGTTATGAAACTAGCTCACAAAAAGATAGAAAATAGAGATCCACGCCTTAGAATTCAGCCTCTTCGAGGGGGCAACCTCCTTTATATTACATAAATGAGAAATTCTTGGATGATTCAAATAACAAAACCTCATTTCTATATATAGGAGTCTAAGGAGTCACAATATAACCCAGCCGACCTAACAATAATAATATAAAGCCACAAAAATAACAATAGAGGGACTCTATGGGGCACAGTAATAACAATATGGGGACAATAGGGGCACAAGAATATTAATAAGGGATACAACTACAATAGTAATGGGGTAATCACTAGTATTATAGGGACCCAACATGCCCCTCTCCTTCAAAAAACTGTTGTCCTCAACGCTTCAGTAGTTCTGGATGCTTCTGTACAAATTCTCATCCTCCCATGTGGAATCTTCAGCGGATAAGTTCTTCCACTTGATAAGATACTCCGAAATCGATCGATTTTGTAACTGTCGAGTTCTTGTTTCTATGACTGCTTCCAATATAATTTTTCCTTCCTCGTCAAGTTCTGGCAATATTGTTTGAACTAGGAGCTTGTCGCCTATAACCTTCTATAAACATGAAACATGGAAAACTGGGTGCAATCGAGAAGCTGCAGGAAGCTCCAATTTGTATGCCATGGTACCAATCTTTTACAACACCTTGTATGGACCATAATACTTTGGTGATAATTTATTATCCTTCTTAGCTTGCTTAAGGGAGATTTGTTATATGGTTGTAGCCGTAGGAATACCTAATCACCTACATCAAAACTTCTTTCACTACGATGTTGATCTGCCTTTTGTTTCATTCTATTTTGTGCCAACATGAGTTTATCCTTTAAGAGTTGGAGGACATGTTGTTGATGTTCGATGTGATGTTACACTGCTTGAACCTTAGAACTTTCTCTTAAATATGATGTGATGGATGGTGGATGATATCCATAAAGTGCCATAAATGGGGTCATTTTTGTTGTTGTATGGAAGGAAGTGTTATACCACCATTCAGCCAAAGGGAACCATTTGACCCATTGTGTCTGTTTATCAGATACAAAGCAATGAAGATATCCTTCCAAACATTTGTTTACTATCTCAATTTTCCCATCAGATTGAGGATGATAAGATGAGCTATGAGCTAACTGAGTACCAAGACAAGAAAATAATTATGTCCAAAAATTCCCAGTGAAAATGGGATCTCTGTCACTTACAATAATCTTTGGGTTTCCATGTAGCTTTTGAATTGTTTCCATAAATGCAGTAGAAACTATACTGGCTTTAAATGGATGTGATAATGCACAAAAGTGTGCATACCTGGTAATTCTGTCAACTACCACCATGATGACACTCTTTCCCTCAAACTTGTGTAAACCTGTGATAAAATCCATTGAAACCTCCTCCCAACGTTGGCTTGGAATGGATAAAGGTTGTAATAGACCTGATGTCTTAATTGTTTCAACTTTATTTTGTTGGCAAACCAAACATTCCGCCACATTCTTTTGAATATTTGATTTAAGGCCCTCCCAAAAAAATTCCTTCTTAACCCTGTGGTAAGTTTTTAAAAATCTTGAGTGCCCTCCTAAGGGAGAAGTGTGCAATTCCATAAGAATCTTTTGTTTTAGCTGGGAATTCTTATAGAGGTATAAGCGATCTTTGTACCATAACGAATCATTTTGCCAGCTAAATGTATCAAACGTACTGAAGTCTTGTTGTAACTTTCGAATAAGTTCCCACACTTCTTCGTCATTCTTCCATTCCTCCCTTTCTTTGTTTATCCAATCTGGTTGGATAATAGAAATGGCACACAACAATGCTTCCACATCCTCATCCTTTCTTGAGAGTGCATCTGCCACCACATTTTGCTTCCCTTTTTTGTAGATGATTTCAAAGTCATAACCCAACATCTTTGTGACCCACTTTTGTTGCTCTTCAGAGGATAATCTTTGTTCTAAAAAGTATTTAAGGCTATCATGATCCATTTTTACCTTGAAGTGTCTTCCCATTAGGTAGGGTCACCATTTCTTAAGTGCATGGAATATTGCCAACATTTCCTTCTCATAAATAGCTTTGTGTAAAAAATTTCCCTTGATTGGACAACTTTCGAAAGCAATGGGTCTTTCATCTTGCATTAAAACAGCACCAATTCCATTTCCTAAAGCATAACATTCCACAATAAAGGTTTTTGTGAAGTCTGGTGTAGCTAAGACCGATGCTTGGCACATTACCTCTTTAAGATGCTCGAAGGCCTTTGTTGCTTCTGGAGTCCATGAAAATGCATCTTTCTTCAATAATGTTGTTAGAGGTGCTATTATTCTCCCATAATTCTTAAAAAACTTGTGATAATACCCTGTAAACCTGAGAAATCCTCGCAGATGCTTTATGGATGTGGGGATTTTCGATTCCTTAATGGCTTTAATTTTGCTAGGGTCTACCTTAACTCCTTCATGAGATACAATATGACCCAGATATTCCACCTCTTGTACTCCAAAGAAACATTTGGATCTTTTTGCATATAATTGTTTCTCCTCCAATAATTGTAGCACCCTGTCAACATGTTCAACATGATCCTTCCAAGACTTGCTATAGATTAGTATATCATCAAAAAATACTAACACAAATTTTCTAAGGAATGCTTTGAAAATGGAATTCATCAAACCTTGAAATGTTGAAGGTGCATTGGTAAGGCCAAAAGGCATGACCAAAAATTCATAATGACCCTCATGAGTTCTAAATGCTATTTTCGGAATGTCTTCAGTCTTCATTCTGATTTGATGATATCCTGAACAAAGATCCAACTTGGTGAAGTAAATTGATCCATGCAATTCATCCAATAATTCATCAATGACTGGAATGGGAAACTTATCTTTAATAGTGAGCTTGTTGAGTTCCTCATAATCCAGACATGTGCCATGATCCATCCTTCTTGTGCACCAATACTACTGGAGCAGAGAAAGAACTTTGACTCGATTGAATTATACCAGCCTCTAGCATTTCTGCAACCATAAGTTCAATTTCACTCTTTTGGGCATAGGTATATCTGTACGGCCCGATGTTTGGAGGAACACTTCCTGGAATCAGATGAATAGCATGATTATGATCACGAATAGGTGGGAGACCTTGGGGAGTCTCAAATACCTTGGAATGATTGTCCAAGATTTTTTGGAGATCTGGAGAAATAGATGATTCCAATGTGGAAACATCTAGCGAACATAATTGTGCAATTACACCTCTTTGTTCCTTTTTTATAAGCTTTGTCATACCGTTAGAGCTGATTATCTTTCCCAGTTTCCATGCAATACCCCTTAATTGAACTTCCTTTCCTTCCACCGAAAATTTCATGAAAAGTTCTTGAAAATTAAAAGTTATTGTACCCAAGGATTGTAGCCATTGGACTCCTAGTACAACATCAGCACCTCCCATTGGAATGGAAAGCATTGGGCTAGTCAATACATATTCTCCCATGGATAGCTTGATATTATGGCACTTTCCAGAGCAATTTATTGTTCCTCCATTTGCAACCATCACTTGACACTCTGGTGCTGGATATAAGAATCAATTCAATTCTTTTGCTACCTTACAATGAATAAAATTGTGGGTACTTCCTGAATCAATCAACACTATTACCTTTTTCTTCTTGATTTGTCCTTCTATATTGATGGTTTGAGGAGTGGTAATTCTTGCCAATGCATTACAAGATAATTTCTTCTTTATCTAGGCTTTGTTCCTGGAGTATATCCTCTTCTTTTGACCTTTCTTGCTTCTTTTCTTCTTCCTCTTCACAATCTATGTAGAATAATTTCTTCTCAGCACACTTATGACCTTTAGTGTATTTGCTATCACAACTGTAACAAAGCCCGTTTGCTCTCTTTTCTTCCAATTTTTGTGGTGTCAACCTTATAGGTTGTGGAAGACTAGGGGCAACAACACTTCCATCTTTATAGTTGTGAGTGGTATGCTTCCTGGTTTCCATAATTTTGCTTTCCATTTTTCTTGCTAACTTGAATGCCTTCTCTAATGAATCAGGTTCCCAAAGGTGAACATCATGTTGGATATTATCCTTTAAAGTCTCTATGAACACATCAATCCTATGCTCCTCTGGAATATTTTTTAACCTTATGTTCAATTTTTGGAACTCCTCAATGTGCTCCATTATTGAACCCTTTTGTTTGAGACTTATCAATTGGCTAAAAAAAGTGTTGCTTTTTGTATCCTCATAATGTGCTGTCAATTCTTCCGTAAAAATTGCCCAAATGATAATTTGTTTACGAGAGCAAAGCCATTGATACCATACAAACTGATTTGGTTCCAAATATAAATTTTCAATACGTACCTTTTGTGTGTCTTGCACATTATTGAGATCGAAAAATTGCTCCATCTGTAATATCCATGTTGTGGGATCCTTGCCATCAAACTTCCTCATATCGATTTTTCAAATATGGTGGGTCTTTGATCCAACATTAGAGTTTATGGAATCATGATTAACATTTCTTTTGTTCTCATCATGAGTTTCCTTTACTACCCTTTCACCATTAATGACCATTTCTTGTAGCAACTTATTCATATTTATATTCAATTCTTCCATCTTATCATCCATGCCATCAATTTTAGCGTCCATGCCATTCATCTTAGCTTCCATGCCATCCATCTTAGCTTCTACTTGTTTCTTTAAACAATCCATGTTAGCTTCTACACCTTTCTTTAAACCATCCATCTTAGCTTCTACATCTTTCCTTAAACCATCCATCTTAGATTCTGTTGCTTTTTGTGCAAGTGACACTTGTTGCAATTGGTCTCGTAATTTTGATATATCATGTTGCATTTCTTCTTCTTCTTCATAAGTCATGCTAGAGATTTTAGGTTTCTTACTAGGTGTTTGAATTTTAATTCCTCGGGGCATCAATTACCAATTTAAACTAATTTTTCAAACTAAGCTTATGCAAAAATTAAAAAAACTACACACCTTTTTTCACTTTGTAGAAGCTTAATATTGAATCTGATGTATCTCTGCAATTTCGGATCATTCAGTTCTAAAATTGTGACCTGTAGTAGCCCTCTATGTCCTCTTTCCAATGCCACTAGACTGATCCAAGTTGGATTCTCCAAGGAAGAGTTATGCACAATCTCCCAAGATGAACTGATTATAGACTAGTTCAGTAGAGCGAACTTGTACGACATGCCACGAGTCATTGTTTCTACCTTTGGATCAGAAAAAGATATAAAAGAAACTACAATCCGTCCTCTTTTTGTACCTTCTTACGAAATTTCAATTCGATTCTCAAAGAGAAAGTTATGCCTATTTTCTCCAGGTCACCTATTTGGAATGTAATTCAGGAGTCTGCAAAAATACCAACTTCCTTAGATCGTATCTCCGCAAATATAGCGCAAAAAGCTCTAAAATTTAGATCCGAGATTCAACGCGATTTCTTCTCAAATTGGTTTTTTTTTAGCTTCTTAAGCGTCGCAGAAAAAAGTTATAGCAAAAATGCCACGATGACCTGTTTGGAGCAGCGAAACCCTAGAATCCAAAGCTCTGATACCAAATGTTATGAAACCAGCCCACAAAAAGATAGAAAAGAGAGATCCACGCCTTAGAATTCAACCTCTTCAAGGGGGCAACCTCCTTTACATTACATAAATGAGCAATTCTTGGATGCTTCAAATGACAAAACCTCCTTTCTATATATAGGAGTCTAAGGAGTCACAATATAACCCAGCCGACCTAACAATAATAATATAAAGCCACAAAAATAAAAATAGAGGGATTCTATGGGGCACAGTAATAACAATATGGGGACAATAGGGGCACAACAATATTAATAAGGGATACAACTACAATAGTAATGGGGTAATCACTAGTATTATAGGGACCCAACAGGATAAGAGTACTCTCTCGATCTAGTAGATACACTAAGTCTGAGGGTAGAGATTCAAAGTTGCAAGGTAGATAATAATAGGTTGATTGGGGCACAGGAAAGACTTGTTAAATCTCAAGAAAATCAAGTTGAGGTTAATGCATTGATTCTTCAAAGCCTTATAGATTTGCAGAAGCAGGGCTAGATGGGGAACAGTCATAGAGATAGGCAAGAGGAGAAGACCAATGAGGCATATGGTAGTAGGTATTAGAGAAGGCACAAGATGGATAGAGATGATGCAGTCAGAGGTCACGGACCTTTGGATACACCTGACAGGTGGGCTAGCACTTATGGATTTTATTCTAGCTCTAGTTCTAAAAGATTTCATCGTCATTATCACCACCATCCTTATAGGAGGAGTGAGAGGGGGTGCTTTCAAGATGATTTAAGGAAAGACAAGTCTCCTATTTTTGATGGGGAACTGAAGAAATCAGAAGATGTAGAAGCATGGTTTCTTGGGATGAATAAGGTCTTTAGATTACATGATTATTCAAAGAACATGAAAGCCAAGATAGATATCTTCAGTCTCAAGGGAAAAGCAGATATTTGGTGGGAAGATGTTAAGTGTTCCAGGGAAGAGAAGTTGAGTTTTCATGAGTTAAAAGACTCTTTGGGAAGAAGTACTTGTCTTAGAGATATTATGATGGGAAGGCCAAGGAATTTTATGAGCTTAATACAGGTTCCATGACAAATGAGGAGTACATGACCAAGTTTCTAGAGTTGTTGAGGTATTTGCCTTATCTTAAGGATGAGAAAACAAAGATCCAAAGGTTCATCAATGTATTTCCTTTAGCATTCAAATATTGGATATAGTAAGATGAACCTTGACCATTGGAGGAAGTCATCAAGAAGCTGAAGCATTGTTATGAGCAATATAAGTGCAAGCCTAAGTTCAAGTGTGACTATAAAGGTAATGAGAAGACAAAAGGAAAATGGCCTAAGAAGTGAGGAATATCTTAGGATGCAAGTGACAAGGAAAATGTGGGACCTCATAAGAAGTTCAATGTAGCTAAGAGAGGACATGGATCTTAGCCTGAGGAGTAGAAAAATAAAGGTGATGGGAAGAAACATTTGAGGTGTTGGACTTGTTGTGGAGAGCATGACGAGAGGGATTTTCCATAACATCAGGGTGGTAGGCCTCAGATTTATAGTGCTCGTGATGCACAAACATTTGGAGATGTAGGCTAGAGTATTCCCCAAATTTATGCATCTTTAGATAATAGGCAGGTAAGTCATCAAGCATCTATTATTGATATAGAAGGTAAGCTTCATGATCAAGTTGTTTCTATTTTGATTGATCCTAGATCTATTATAGCTATATTAGTCCTAACCTAGTGGATCAGTGTCAGTTGAGTAAGGAAGTGCATGTAGAATCTTGGTTGGTGAAATTTGCTACAAGAACTAAGAGAAGAGTTCATCATTGGGTGAGATCTTATGCATTTGAGCTTAATGGTATGCCTACATCAACACATCTAAATGTGCTTCATTTAGGATCATATAACATGATTTTGGGCATGGATTGGTTATTCATTCACAGGACCAAGGTAGACAGATATGACAATGCCATTGAATGCCTGGATGATGATGGGGAAAGGATAATCTTATAGGGAAAGAAGAATCCTACATCAGTGAGAATGGTTACAAGTATGCAAGCAAATTACAGTTGCAGGAAGAGATGTGCATTGTTTGTAGTTCATATTTCCAATGACAAAGAGAAAGAGGATGAGATGATGAATTCCTTAGGAGGTATCATGTCTTGAAACAGTTTCAAGATGTGTTTCCTGCAGAGAGTTTATGTTTGCATCCTCATAGAGAGGTAGGATTTTCTATTGAGTTGATGCTGGGAACCACAACAACATCTAAGGCACCCTACAGGATGAGTACTCTGGAATTGGTGGAACTGAAGTTGCAACTTAAGGAAATTCTTGATAAGGGATACATAAGGCCAAGTGTATCCCCTTGGGGTGCACTAGTGTTATTTGTCAAGAAGAAGGATGGTACTCTTAGATTTTGCATTAATTACAGGTAGTTGAACAACGTGACTACCAAAAACAAGTATCCATTGTCACGGATTCATGATTTGTTTGATCAGTTGAAGGGATTTGCAGTGTTTTCAAAGATTGATTTGACATCATGATATCATTAGGTGTGCATCAAAGAATAAGGAATATACAAGGCTTCATTTCACACAAGGTATGCACACTATGAGTTTGTGGTGGTTCCTTTTGGTCTTACTAATGCTCCATCCACCTTCCTGTGTTTGATGAATAGTGTGTTTGTCCTTACTTGGACAAGTTTGTGATAGTCTTTGTTGATGATATATTGGTATATTCAAAGAATGAGGAGGAGCATGCAGAGCACCTAGAAGTAGTGTTGAGATTTTTGACATAGCATCAGTTGTATGCCAAGCTTAGCAAGTGACATGTAGTTTCCAAGGAAGGGATAGCAGTGGATCCAGAAAAGATTAAAGTTATCATGGCGTGACCAGCTCTAAGGAATGTGGATGAGGTCATATCATTCATGGGACTAGCAGGTTAGTACAGGGGTTCATTAGGAACTTCTCAAAGATTGGCTATCCTATTACATCCTTGCAGAGGAAAGGGATGAAGTTTGAATGGAATATTGAGTGTGTAGATAGTTTCGAGCAATTTATGCATTTTCTTACAAATTCTTCAATTTTGAAGATTGGAGATCTTGATAAGGAGTTTGTGTTTTGTACAAATTATTGCAAGGAAGGACTTGGTGGAGTCATAATGCGGGAAGGGAAATTGGTTTGCTATGAATCAAGGAAGTTGAATGAGAATGAGTGGAACTGTGTAACTCATGATCTTGAGTTGGCAGCAATCATTCATGCGTTGAAGATGTGGAGGCATTATGTCCTTGGCATGAGTCTTTTTTTATGAGGGATCATTGTGGACTAGGGTATTTGTTTGACCATCTCAATCTAAATGCTAGGAAATTTAGATGATTAGCTACCCTCAGTGAGTTTGACTTTGATATCAGATACATTAAGGGCAAGGACAACATACTTGTAGATACTCTCAATTATGAGAATGCAGGTGAACCATTTCTCAACTGTGAGCTCTTATGGGACAGATTTACAGGAGTGGATCATACATGCAGGGTAGCATGATGAGAATTACCAAGAGTTGAAGTAGAGGTTGCAACATCAGGGTGAAGGTGATAGGGATGAGGAGTATCACCTCATGGCAGATGGCTTGGTTTTATTTAAGAACAAGATCTATGTGCCTAACAGTGTTGAGTTGAAGAAGCTTATGTTGATAGAGTTTCATGTCAAGTTGTATCCAGGCCATCCAGGATACCAGAATACTTTAACAATTATTAAGAAGTTCTATTATTGGTCGAACTTGAAGAATGAAGTGGTTGAGTTTGTTGCAAGGTGCTTGGTGTCGTCAAGTGAAATTTGAATGCGAGCATCCAACTAGTCTATTGCTACCTATTCCAATTCTAGAATGGAAATAGGAGGTCATCTCCATGGACTTCATTATAGTATTGTTGAGGACATCAAGACAAGATAATTTCATCATGGTTGTGGTTGAAAGGTTGAGCAAGGTAGCTCACTTCATTTTGGTGAAGTCCAGGTCTTCACCAGGGAGACAGTGAGGTTGCATGGAGTTCACAAATTATATCATATAGAGATGCCAAGTTCACTTCCAATTTTTGGAAGGAGTTGTTTGCAGGCTTGGGGACAAAGTTAGATTTTAGTACAACTTATCATATGCAGAAATATGGAAAAACAGAGAGGGTTAACATTATTCTTGAGGATATGTTGAGGTTGTATGTCATGCATCAACAGAGAAGTGAGAGGAGTATCTTCCACATGTGGAGTTTTCTTATAATAATGGTTATTAGGAATCCTTGAATATGAGTCCATTTGAGGCTCTATATGGGTGGAGTCCTAATACTCCTATCAGTTGGAGTGATCCAATGAACATCGTATTGATTAGACCGATTATGTTGGTTGAGATGGAGCAGGAAATGTAGGTTATTGCAAGGAATTTGAAGGTAGCACAACACAGGTAGAAGATTTATGCAGATCATCATATAGCAGCTTAACAAACATGTTTATTTTTGCATTAAGCCCAAAAAGATATCCTTGAGGATTGGGTCATGTGTCAAGCTGGCAACTTTGTATTATGGGTCTTTTGATATCCTTGAAAGGATTGGACCAATGGCTTACAGACTTACATTTCCACCAACAATGAAATTCCATGATGTTTTCCATGTTCCATTGCTTAAGAGATATGTGTAGGGTGTTGATTGTGTGATTGATTGGTATATATTGCAGGTGGAACCAAATGGAAAGTTCCAGTTAGAGCCACAATGCATATTGTAGCGGAAATAACTAATGCTTCGAAACAGAGCAATATAACAGGTTAAAGTGTAGTGGAAGCACTTTGGGCCCAATGAAGCTACATGGGAGATGGCTAATTAGGTGTAGGTAATATATCCTTATTTATTTTTTGGTTGAAGCAAATGAGTGTGTGTGTGTGTGTAAATACCTCATTGAGTTGTGTTATAAAGATCCATACACAGTATCTTTTTATATTCATAAGTGTCATCAAACATGGAGAATGGTGTTCCCCCAAAGGGGGTTTGTAATAGCCCCTGGTTGATTTTTCATGTAAATAAAATAAAACCACTGTCACGGGACACATATGAGGTAAAAAAATTATAGTGGGAATCACTTGTGGTTTATTAATGGCTATGGAAATTGGAAAAGCAATTTGCAAAGGAAAAGAGGCAATAAATGGCATTTAATTAAGGAAATAAAGGAAAAATATGAGAAAAGGGAGATGAAGGGACACAAATATGTGTGCAAGGGAAATTAGAGAGAAAATGAAGGAAAATAAAAGAAAAAGGAAGAGACTAAACATCAATGATAAAATGGCATTAGAGAAATAGTTCACAGCTTTTGGTTCAACTTTTGTCATTTCTAGCTTTGATCACTTTCAGAAATAGAGCTCTAAGAGAAGAGAGAGGAAGCACTTGCACAAGAAATCAAGAAAAGTAAAAAAGGAAGTGCAAGGAAGATTTTGGAACAAAAACTACAACATGTGTATATTGCAGGTAACATATTGCATATGTTCTTTTTGTGCTGGGATTTGGATGCATGGTACATGCATGTGTTCCTTGGTTATTTGGCAGTCATTGTCATGGGATTTTCCTAGATTGAAAATGGGTTCATCCTTGCCTTGTCATTTCTTGGATAGCCATGATGTAGTGGGTTCTTTTTTTTGGTTAAGCTTTGAATGGTCGATAGACTTAAATCCTAGTTGAGGTGGTCTTTGGAAAATTATGTTAGGGTCCCACCCTAACCCCCTTATTTATGTCATGGGATCACGTCATAGTCAAGAGTCAATAAAGCCCATATTAATATTTGTAAGTGGTTAACCCGCAATTAATGACGGGACCACAGTTAGTTGCAAATGGGTCGTAGTATTAGATAGATGGTATTAATAAAACCCACGGTATTGGCCCGTGGTATTGCATGTATGAGTCATATATAAAGGATAGAGACTCCCTGCGAGGAGCATTGTGTCTTGTTTTTGTAATCGAGCTCTGCTCTATTGGAGGTTGCCCCCTCGAAGAGGCATGTGAACATTGCTCTCTGAATAATAAAATCATTTCTATTCTATGTTCTGGGTATCTTTTCTTCGCATATTCTGTATTTGGGTATTATTTTGCAGGTTAAGAGCATAACAAGTGGTATCAGAGCACTTTCCAGGGCTCGATGGGATCTCCAATTTTTAGCAAAAAAAAAATTTGGCTAGAGACGTGTTCCGGCGTCTTTAAACCATGGGATCTGTCGTTAAGCGCATAAACCTGTGGATTTGGGGAGAAATGCACGTAGGAAATACAAGAGGTGGTCACGTCTGTTGGACTCCCTTGTAACCCCTGTGGGTACCCCTTCGAGTAGTAGTGCATTAGACAGAACCGCGCATGGACTGTCTTCCACGTACCCTCTGGGTATATAGGAAGCCCCCTAGGCTCCCTTGAAACCTTGCCATAGATAAACCTTCGGCCGTCTTGTGGCTACAGTACACCAAGAACAACACTCGGAGAGATTACTCGCTCGTACGATAGGGTAGTCGGGTTGTACGGCTAAGGGTACAGTCGATCCTCCTTAGTTAGAGCCCTGAAACATTGGGCCGAGTACTACTGTCAGACCCTTATGTATATTGTGATCTGTAGCACCTGACACTCCTCTAGACCATAGTTCCCTTTTCTATCGGGGGATCACACATCATCTATTCCAAATTCACGTGTGCAAAGACGTGCCGCAGTAGCAGACATCAGTCCCACAGCTCCATCAGATCCACAGCAGCAGTTGTTCCACCATTTAGATCTCTCAGATCCACCAGATCGGAGTTGTTGTGAAGGGTTCCTATGCCGAGGTATACTTTTCGAAGGACTTTTGGAAGCATTGACATTTTGAGGATTTGGCGACTGTAGTATTGATCAAGGAGTAAAACTCCATTAGGAGTTTTCCACACACAAAAAAAAAAAAGTCTGAGATCTTCCGAGGCGCTTATTGGTGATCTAGCCCATCAGCATCAGGACGACGAGCTGAGCAAGGTGGTACCATTCAATTTGTTAGTCAAAATTTTTACGCGGTCCCAATTTTTTCATCAAGTTGGTGTATGGTAGAAACTAGAGCTCAAGCGATGGCCAATGAAAGACTGGACAAACTTGAAGCAAATATGAGCTCCCTCCAACGTGAGATTAGCGGACTAAGTCTCCAGGTACAGCAAGCACTCTCGAAGGGCAAGGAACCAGCCCACGAGGAGGCATATAATGGCCATGAATACCATGAGGGTGAGTCGAGCCACTCTCCTCACGTCTGGCACACCCATCCACCACCCAGTCAGCGACCTCCCAAGTTGGATATGCATAAATTTGACGGTTCTCACACGTCCGCATGGCTAGCACAAATGGAGCAGTATTTCAAATTGAATCATATCCTAGATGATTGGACTAAGCTTATGGTGGGGACCATGTACTTGGACAATGAACGATGGCAATGGGGGGAATGGCATCAGCATTGCAATGGACCTTTTCAGAATTGGGACCAATTTACCAAAGCTCTTTGAAATCGCTTTGAACAGGAAGACTCTTTTTTGGGGCGTCTCACTAAGCTCCGACAGACGGGTACAGTGGATGAATATATTACTGCTTTTGAAGCCTTAGCCTTCCGCACTAAGGGTCTCACAGATGAATTCTACACGGAATGTTTTATCAGCGGTCTTAAAGAAGCCATCAAAGCTCAAGTTCTACTCCACCACCCTCCCATGTGGACAGAGGCTTACCAGGTAGCTCGTAAGGTGGAACGTGCATTAGCAGCCCAATACAGCCGCCCCAATTTCCCCGCTAAAGTTCGTCCCCCACAAGCTCCCAACATGACTCAGACACTTAAGATTCAAAAGGTGTCACCTGCGGAAATGGCCAAAAGAAGGAAACAAGGACTATGTTACTACTGTGATGAAAAATATTCCCCGGGTCATAAATGCAAGGAGCCCAAGTTTTTTCAAATAGATGCCACTGACTACAGCTCCACCGAGGAAGATCCACCACTTGAGGAACCGGAGGCGATCGAAGAAGACAACCAAAAGGAGATTATATCTAACGAACCAGTTATTTCGCTAAATGCGTTGGCAGGAATTTCTTCCCCTCAAACTCTCAAAATCAGGGGTTTTCTTAAACATCGCCCAGTAGTAGTCTTGATTGATAGTGGAAGTACCCATAATTTCATCCATCAAAAAATCGCAGAAGCAGTGCATTGTTTTGTACGGGCAGTCTCTAACTTCCAAGTCCAAATTGCAGATGGGGGCACAATGAAATGTGAAGGCCGCTGTGAAAATGTCAAACTTCAAATGGGGGATTATCAGTTGAAAACCCACATGTTTGCCATACACATGGGGGGTTGCAACATTGTCCTAGGCGCTGAATGAATCCGCACTCTTGGGCCAATCACAATGGATTTCCAGGAGTTATATATGAGTTTTAAGCAGAACAACTCCACACATACCCTCCGTGGACTCCAGGCAAGAGCCCCCTCTATCATCAGCTCGCATAGGATGGAAAAATTGTTAAAAAAGGGCCATCATGGAGTGGTCGCTCAATTTAATGCCATCCAGGTAGTCGAAACCCTGTCTCTGCCAATTCATCCTGAGATGCAACAGATTTTAAATAACCATCAGACGGTCTTTGACAAGCCTCCTGAGCTTCCACCCTCGCGAGGGGAACATGATCATAGCATCACCTTGGTTCCAGGGGCCCAACCCCCAAATGTGCAGCCATACAGATATCCGTTCACCCAAAAGAATGAAATAGAAAAAATCATCAAGGAATTGTTGGAAGCAGGTGTCATTCGTCCCAGCATTAGTCCTTATTCATCCCCAGTGGTCATGGTCCTCAAGAAATATGGGGAGTGGCAGATGTGTCCCGACTTCAGGGCCCTCAATAAGTTGACAATCAAAGATAAATTTCCCATCCCAGTGGTTGACGATTTGCTGGACGAACTCAATGGGGCTCAATTCTTCACTAAGTTGGATCTTCGCTCAGGCTATCACCAAATTCGCATGAAGGAAGTCGACATTCCCAAGACGGCTTTCAGAACTCATGAAGGTCATTATGAGTTCCTGGTCATGCCATTTGGTCTCTGTAATGCCCCCTCTACTTTTCAGAGCCTTATGAATCACATTCTCAAACCATATCTCAGAAAATTTGTCCTTGTCTTCTTCAATGACATCCTCATCTATAGTGGCACTTGGGTGGCACATCTTCAGCATGTAGATCTACTCTTGCAACTGCTCCGCAAGCATAAATTATTTGTCAAGATGTCTAAGTGTTTGTTTGGCATGGAAGAAGTTGAGTATTTGGGCCACATTGTGGGGCGTGAAGGTGGCAAGGTGGACCCCAAAAAGATCCAGGCAATGCAAGAATGGCCTCAACCTAAGACCTTGAAGAGCTTGAGAGGATTTTTGGGTCTCACAGGCTATTATCGTAAATTTGTCTGCAACTATGGCTGCATAGCGAAGCCCCTCACTCAACTCCTAAAGAAAAATTCCTTCTTCTGGAACAAGGAAGCACAACAGGCATTTACTGCTCTCAAAAATGCCATGTGTTCCACTCCAGTCTTAGCACTACCTGACTTCACCAAATCCTTTGTCATTGAATGTGATGCTTCGGGTACAGGTATTGGGGCGGTCTTAATGCAGGAAGGGCGACCATTGGCCTTCACAAGCCAACAACTCAGTGGGAGGAATCTAGGCCAATCTACCTACGAGAAGGAAATGATGGCCATCTTACATGCAGTCAAGACCTGGCAACCTTACTTATTGGGGCAACGTTTCCAAATCCGCACAGATCATCACAGTCTTAAATATTTTTTGGAGCAACGCCTATCTTCCCCACAACAAAATAAATGGTTAGCCAAAATGTTGGGATATGATTATGAGATCATTTACAAGAAAGGGAAAGACAACAGTGTAGCAGATGCATTATCTCGCCAATTTGAGGAGGAAAGTACTATGCTCGCAATTTCCCTCGCCATTCCAAACTGGATTGAAGAGGTTTGAAGGGAATGGTTTTCACACCCCGGGCTCTCCCAACTCATTTCTCAATTGCAGGTAGATCCTAATTCCAGCAAGGGCTACTCGTGGCAGAATGATATTCTTCGCTACAAGGACAGAGTTGTAATATCACCAACATCCACCCTCAAAAGTCGCATTTTGGCAGAATTGCACTCATCTCCCATTGCAAGACATTCGGGCTTTCAGAAGACGTATGCTAGCACCAGAAGATCATTTTTTTGGACAGGCATGAAACAGGACATCCTTACTTTCGTAGCAGAATGCGATGTCTGTCAACGCCACAAAGGGGAAATCGTCAACACACCAGGCTCATTACAACCATTTCCCATTCCGGCATCAATTTGGACGGAGGTTTCTATGGATTTCATTACAGGTCTTCCAAAGTCAGGGAACAAGTCAGTCATCATGGTGGTTGTGGACCGACTGTCGAAGTATGCTCATTTCTGCGCCCTACCCCACCCATTTACACCAACTTTGGTTGCTCAATCTTTCATGGATCAGATCTTCAAATTGCATGGCATGCCCACTTCTATTGTGTCCGACCGCAACCCAATATTCACTAGTAATTTTTGGCAGGAACTCTTCAGAATACAAGGCACTCAACTCAAACTCAGTACTTCATATCATCCGCAAACAGATTGTCAAACCGAAGCCGTCAACAAATTTCTAGAAACCTACCTTAGGTGTTTCACTTCAGAAAAGAAACACCTTTGGGTACAGTGGTTACCTCTGGCTGAATGGTGGTATAACACCAACTATCATGCCACCACCAAAATGACTCCCTATGAAGCAGTCTATGGTCAACTTCCACCTTCCCTTACTTCTTATCTCAAGGGGTGCTCCAAAGTACAAGCAGTGGATCAACTCCTACAACACCGCGCAACCATGCTCGCCCATCTTAGAGAGAATCTTCATCAAGCTCAGAACCGTATGAAGCAACAGGCCGACCAACATCGCTCAGAGCGCCAATTTCAAGAAGCGGATCAGGTCTTTTTGAGGCTGCAACCATATAATAAAACATCACTCAAAGACAAGGGTTGTCAAAAGCTCTCTCCAAAATTCTATGAACCATTCCAAGTACTTCAGCACATTGGAGAAGTGGCTTACAAGTTGGCTTTGCCACCTACGGCAAAAATCCATCCAGTTTTCCATGTATCGTGCCTCAAGAAAGTGATTGGGAACAATTGTCGAGTTCAAACCAGTCTACCTGGATTGGACGAAGAAGGGTCAATCTGGCTTCAACCCGAACAGGTTCTAGATACACGAGACAAGCACCTGCGCGGCCGCATGATTAAGGAAGCCCTCGTCAAATGGAAAGACACCTCTCCGAAAGATTCAACTTGGGAACCAGCCACTATTCTTCAGCAGTTTCCGCAGCTTCAGCCTTGAGGACAAGGCTAGTCTTAAGGGGGAGGGCATGTTAGGGTCCCACCCTAACCCCCTTATTTATGTCATGGGATCACGTCATAGTCAAGAGTCAATAAAGCCCATATTAATATTTGTAAGTGGTTAACTCGCAATTAATGATGTGACCACAGTTAGTTGCAAATGGGTCGTAGTATTAGATAGATGGTATTAATAAAACCCACGGTATTGGCCTGTGGTATTGCATGTATGAGTCATATATAAAGGATAGAGACTCCCTGCGATGAGCATTGTGTCTTGTTTTTGTAATCGAGCTCTGCTCTATTGGAGGTTGCCCCCTCGAAGAGGCATGTGAACATTGCTCTCTGAATAATAAAATCATTTCTATTCTGTGTTCTGGGTATCTTTTCTTCGCATATTCTGTATTTGGGTATTATTTTGCAAGTTAAGAGCATAACAAATTACCAAGGTTCAAGGGTGGTGACGGAATTTCTCCTGGAAGTATTAACGGATGGGTGGAGAGAATAACATTCCTCTAGATCTAGTGAAGGAAGTCAGAGGAATCCAAGCTTATTTTGATGTTAGTGATTTCTAGACTGGTTTAGGTGAAATAATTGTGGTTAAGGGTTGAGGTGGTTTGGCTTCTGGAAACACTAGTTGGTTCTATTTTCGTTTAACCTATATGATCCCACACTCGAGCTTGGAATATGGCACGGGGATAATTAGCTAAAAGGGAGATTTGGTTTGGCCCAATCTATGGTCGGGTGGTATGTGTAAGTCCTTATCTTGCTTGGATTTTGCATATGTTAATATGAGTTACTTTCTTATTCTGATTGATGAGCACATATACTGGTTATTATGTTGATTTTATGTTTGAATTGTCATGGATTCTATTTTGGTTATATGTTGGTTTTATGAAAGGTTATATGGTGTGTTCTTGCCATGGATCTTGCTCATGATTTGATAAGTTATGGAATGGTTAATGTATGCATGTGATAACAAGTGTAGTTACAACTTGATTGAAGAGGGAATTGAGCCTTCTTGATGATTCTTTGATGAATTTAAGAAGATCATGATCACATATGCATTCATGACATGTAGCTATTATGTTTACCACATCTTTAGAAAAAAAATTATTTTGTGACTGACATGTTTGAGTAATATCTAGCCCTAGTTTTGATTATTTAGACTTGTTATCATCTTAGAGCTAATTCTGGAAATTTCTAGGAAATTTTGGGCAAAAGCATGTAAGCTAGCCTTAAAAAAGTGGCAATGATCTCACAGTCACTGGCACAGAACAAGAAAATTTCGGTCATAAGTGTATGCAAGAAGTCTTATGGGTGTGGTTGGAGCCTTCCAACTATATGCACAGTGTGTCAAGGGTGTGTTTGGGATGTAAATATTGTGAAAAGAAGTTTCGACTTAAGAATTGATCACCAGGGGTGGTTTTCAAACTTCTGAGTGATCTGGTTTCAGTGAGGGGTGGTAGTAAGTGTTCCAATTACTAAACCTCACTTCCATAACTAGAACTTGGAGTTTGGGTCATTTTATACGCATTTCATGTTTACCCTAGAGATCTTGTAAAAGCGGGTAAATGTGGGGTGGGGTGTTACAAATGGTTCTAGAGGATTGCAAGTATGGCCTGCAAATTGGACCTGCTTCCATATTCATGTGTTCATCTAATTTTCCATGTTTCTTGCTTAAAAAACGGTTATAAGATCTCAGTCCAAACTCTTCTACTGGATATTAATGAAGAAGAGAAATAATACTATAAATACAAAAAAATGGAAATAAGGACTAAGGAGTTGAGAAAAGAAATGACAGAGTACCTTATCAAATGGAAGAACCTACCAGTGGAGGAAGTTAAATGGAAAGATGATTGTTTCATGCATAAACACCCATAAATAGTTAAGTGTTGAAGACAACACTTATTAAAAGGGGAGGGGCATGTTAAGCCCTATATAGGCCCCATGTTAACCCAAAACCCCTTATTAAGCCCTAGATATTAAGTAATTACATTTCTATTTTTATTATTATGTAGGATAGAACCCCTCACGGTCCCATTTTGTTACAGTTATATCCTTTATCTCCTACAAATATACTAAGGAGACCTAGTCTTATGATCATGAAATATTGTCTTGTTCATTGTATTTATTGTAGAAGGAGGTTTCCCCCTCAAAGCGGACTGTAATTATTGGTTTCATATTAACCTGAAAATTATTGTGAAAACTTTCTTAAACAAAAATATTCATTACAGGACCTTTAATTGACACTTACATTTGCATGTGAACATGAGAAAGCACATACTTTAAACAATGCTTCACCAATCCATCAACATAATCAAGAATCAAGTAAACAAGAAGTAATAAGAACAAAATACATGGTAATGGAGTTCGTCTAGTGTGGACTACGTCTTCGGGCCCTTGGACAATAGTGGGGAGGCCACTTCATTGATCTCAACAAAAGATAATGAGTACATGGAAGATCACCATCAATACAAGGATTTATCTCTCATCTTGAGTGGCAATGTCTTTCCTACAAAGAGACGTTCTCCTACAAATAAATCACACTCACATAGACTTCTCCTTAAACAAGATAAAGAGATGGCTTCCCACAAAAGTGGCATAAAATTGACACTCTCTAATAAGTGGCAACATGTCACTATGAATATGTTGGTCAGATTCAAATCATACTCATCATCATCATAATCGTCTCACAATTCTCAGACCAATGGTTGTAAACATGACTAATTTCTCACAAAGTGTTAACATGGCCCTATTTCATCATTGCACCATCTCGATTTCCATGCAAAGGCTTAAACAATAAATTTCCTACAAAGATTCAGATTATGTTTCCCTATTGTAGCATAGAAAGATCACCAGATCCTTTTGTTGAAAGAAAAACAAGTAAATGGCCAAATGCATCATTATACCTCCCAATCTGAAGATTGCCTACAAATAGGCTTCTCAAATGTAGAAACTAACTGCACCATAATCCTTGCAAAATTTTGAGCAATCTAACTATAAACTTGACCCCATTCAGACTCTGTCAAATCTGGGCCTCTGAGGGAATCTAAAATATTCCTCACAACATTAAAAATGATTTTGTGTCAGGGTTACACCCTGGAACTGGGAATTTCATGGTTTCTTCCTCCTGTGTCGAGGTTTCGCCATTCGCTTAATGTTTTGCTTGGCACTTGGTTGCTCTCAGCCTGTGCATCTCGTGTTCGAATGGCAACGAGTATTTAAATATTTTTCTTTAGGTAGAGATGTCAAGGAATTTCCCATTGGGTAATTATTTGGTGGCCCCAACACATTCCATAGGACCAGTGGGTGTTTCAGGTTCACATCACACCCACACCATAATTTTAAATAACAAACAAATGTTTTTTTTGTTCGATGGTTTGTCATTACATATTTTGGTTGTTAACTGCCATTTTGGGGTTATTGGCGGTCAATGTTGGTTTGACTCCCACCAACCACGTATTACATTGGAATATGTTTGGGCCATTAGGCAGGGCCTCGGAGTCAGACCCGCAAGTCCCGGCCCTTTCTAAATGTATTTTGATCATTTGAGAGGGTTGGTGGGGTTGGTGGCTCGCCAACCCATTTTTATATTGAAATATTTTTTTTAATGGCCAAACAGACCCTCGAACTCTTTCAAGGCCTCGTTATCCAATATGAGGGTGCCACATGACACCTTCTAATTGGGTCATGTGGTGCCTTCCTATTGGGCCACGAATCTTCCCCCAAACTTAGTGGAGTTCTACCATATTTTGCAGTTTCACTAGAGTTAACTACAGCTAAACCACTCTACCAAATTTAGTTGAGGTCCACCAGATTTACATTCCACCGTTGAATTTAGCCGAACTACCAAAGTTAGCTATGATCTAAATTTATCTAGCGACAAAAACCTTGATCCTTTGCCAAGTTTGACTTGAAACTTTGACTACCAATAAATCCCTCATATGAAGTCAGATTGAAAAATCATCTACACCGTTGGAATCAAGACAACGAGCTCTTCGACTTGGTCTTGTTTTTTGTAAGATCCAAAGACCTCAATTTTTTAGCTTCTCCAAAGCAACCTGGATCACTTATCATTGTTAAGATGCAAGGATCATAACACTTTGTGTAGGTTGTATGAAGTTTTTCTTAGCATAGAAAAATTACAAATGTGAAATAGAAAATATTTCCTCCTTTAGGCTTTTTTGTTGCTGCGACAACAACCCTCCAAAATTTTTGCCTAAGTCAATTTTGGAGCCTACATGAACCATCGTTTCAAGCCCCCTAGAGTCATCATGTTGTTTTATTCATTATTTGTGCGTTTTCACCTAGTGTTGCATCCTCCTAAGTTAATGTTTCCTATATGTTGTCACCTAACCCTTAGAAGCACTTAGGTTATCTAGTCCATGACTAGGTGAACTCGTGACTCTTCTTGACTTATAAACTAACCTTTTCACCATGCACACCCTCAAAAAGAACTCAAAATCACACAAAAGGAAAATAAAAGCAAGAAATCACTCTTTAAGGCAAAGAGTGCACTCCAAGTTGATGAAGACATGTGCTTGTGTTGAGCGCACTCCTTCAGGCTGAAGAAGTGCGCACTCCTTGAGAACACTCCTTCATGCTGAGAAAGTGCATATTCCTTGAGAACACTCCTTTGTGTTGAATACATTCTCTCTTCCTAGATGCATGCATGATCCCCTTTGTTGTATGTGGGCGCACTCCTTGAAAATAGGAGCCCACTAAACTTCCCTTCACTAATCATTTTTGTTGTCTATAAGTGGCGATCATGCATGAAGCATTTTTTAATGTTAACTCTTTTAAATTAACCCAATTAATCATTTAGTTGCATAATCATTCTCATTTGGGTTGGACGCACAAATTTGGATCAAGAAACTCTTCATCAACCTGCATTACAAGTAATTTTTGCATGTCGAATCTATTCATTGCCTTTCATGATTTCATTGTCGATCTTGCTTTTCTTGCTGGTCTTTTTTAGTTTGTTTACTGGAGTTTTTGTTCAATCTTGATTCAGCAAGTGTTAGTTTTCTATCACGTGCTAAAAATCTACACATTACTCAACCTTTCACATTCCACCACGATTGCGACAGGATCCATATAAGCTTGCAGATCCTTCTTCTTCTCATTACTATCACGAAATCTTGTTTTCAAACTTGTTCTTGAGATTTTCTTAAGCAGAGAGCACTTATGGAACTTGAAGCCTGATCAACCTTGAAAATTATGCCCAAAACAGTAAACTTTCCCTCTTGAACACACTCTTTCATCACAAAGAAATGCGCCCTCCCTTGAGCGCATTAGCGCACCACGAAGGCCTAAATGATTTCCCTTTGGCATGTGCTAGTGCGCCCTCCTTGCCTTTGAGTGCATGAGCACACCGTTAAGGCCTAAAGACATGTTCCTTCATCCCTTCAAAGTGTGTTAGTGTGCCCTCTCTGTCTCCTTGAGCGCATGAGTGCATTGTGAAGGCCTGAAGCCCCGACAACTCACCCCTTCATCCCTTCGAAGTGCACCAGTGTGCCCTTAGTGGTTTTCTTCTCTTGCTTGAGTGAATGAGCTTATTGCAAAGCCCCAAATGACCCTTGACTCTCCTTTTTGCTTTGAAAGTGCACCCTCCTTGTTGCCTGTAGATTTTCTTACGTATACAAGTGATTTTTCACTATCATTAATAAATTTTCATGATAATTTACATTTGATGGCTCTTTATACATGATTTATGAGATTTGTTTCATAGTTAAGTTGCATTAAGCTAATCTTGTCATTATGAGTGTGTTGCCACAAAGAGGTGTTCGATTTTCAAGTATTGTCACCCTCTCGTTATCTGTTGGAGCCATGCCTTCCTCTACACGTAAAGTGGCCTCCAAAGAAACTTCAGAGGCAAGCATTGAAGAAGTAGTTAAAGAAACAAAGTCAACCATTCCCATTTACGCATATACATGGTGCTTCATTGATGAGTCTATTGAGGTCACATTAGGCTATATAAAAGACACGTTCATGCAGAAGAGTTTTATTGAGAACTTGGAAGATGTGCAAGCATACATCAACATTAAGAGGTCCAGAATGCATATGATTGCATGCAAATTCCTTATCATTCCATGTGCAGAATTGATTGAGTGGATTATTACACATATGGGTGACTCTCATCTCGTGCTTCACAGTGAAAGCAGTGGTCATATCGCCACATATTCTGGAAAATACATCTAGACCTTCTACAAGATGCTTAGGCCCATTGAATATGAAAATGATGACTCTGCATCAGATGGGCTTACCTCGACCCAAACGAAATCATAAAATCTTGGTGTCGAGTGCATGCTAAGTTTCGTAACCGCTCATCCACAATTTATCTGACTAATATTCTCAAAGATGTATATCAATATCTTATTGCCATGTGTTTTCGATTGCATGGGAAGAAGAATGTTGAGATGTTTGAGGAAAATTGGATATATATGCTCAATATGGTGGTAGCCCATGATAAATACAATTGGGTAGATATATTGTTATTTGAGTTGCAATGCTATGTGGGGCAAGAAAAGCATCTTTGAGGGAAAATTAGGACCCGGAATTCTATATGTTTTCATTTCTACTGAATGGAATCCTAGGAATGTAATAGAACTCGACCCCTCAGGACAACTTCAAGGTTTATTTTCACTACAAAGTGTTTTCATAATCAACATATTACAATTTGATGCATATGACAGATTGGTTGAACACTTCTTTAGATTTATCTTTCATATGATATTCTAGATCGATCCTCCTTACATGACCGATCAGGTGAAGGAGTCATGACAGGATATTGTGGATTAGTTTGTAGCTCCCGAGGGTACATACATCAGATGCTTTAGCTGTCAAATATCTCCTCATCTCATGCCAGGATATGTGACCAATAAGGTGGTCATGCAGGAAGTCGAAAATCAGTTGGACAAGGAATTATCGAGAGTTCTTCACAAGAGGAAGAAATCCCCTTGGCCCATCTTCCCATTAAGGATCAGTTTATATGAGTTGAAGAGCCACAAGGAAGCAGTGTCAAAAATACAAGAGTTGGATCACTTTCACTTCGAAACTAAGGACTTTCATGGATATGATCCCAAGAGAGTTTGTATGCAACATTGTGAAAGGATCGGTTTCAATTCAAGGTATTCATCTATGTCCACAATAGAAGATGAGAAGGTGAAGAACTGGTATAATGTAGTCAGAAAGACACACCTAGGAATGGAGACAATTTCACCCCCAAGATCCACTAGCTCAAGACATGCAGGTGTAGGAGGCCGAATAGATAACCCCTCAAGCAAGGAAAGTAACTCCTAAAAATAGGATCAGTTATGATTCGATAGATGAGAGAAGCAGGAAATGGAAGGTTGATCCTTTGAACACGGGAGCTATTCGAACAGAAAAGGAGAGAAGAGAAGTAGAAGAAGAGGAGAAGAGGAAGAAAGATGAGTTTCTTGAGAAGCAACAAGAAGAAGAAGAGGAGAGGAGGAGATAAGAAGAGGAACAACAGAGGAAATCCCAGAGGAAGAAGCAACATAGAGACTCGAAGAAGAACAATTGACTCAGGAGATAGAAGAAGAAGACTTCGAGGAATAATATACCATCCAACCCATGGATGATGAGCCAAGTTCTCCAGAGGATCCTCCCCTCACATGTGGTTATCTTCCATTCAGGGGAATGGCAATCACACCTCCACCTGCAGATAGAGTCATGGGTGTGTCTAGTGTAATATTTGATCAGCTTAAGAAGAGGATCGTGCAACAGAGGCATAGATACTTCCCAAATGATCGTCAAAATCTAGTCTTAGTTTCTACATAGAAGGTGATAATGTCCAACGCCGGGAGAAAGCCCATAGCAATCATGGTAGAAAAGGTTTCTTTTTCTACAACAGCATGGGAAAACTTTGAACACTTTTTGAATGAGAATGCTAGATTGAGGAGAGAAATTGTTGTGGTGAAGCAACAGGTAAAACATCTTGCATCGAAGAATCATATATTATCATCACAGGGCTTCAACACTACAGAATGGCAGTCAGCCATACAGGAGGAACTGGGGCCAATGGAGAACACCATGGGTGATGGCTCATCTCATTGGAATTCAAAAGAAAGCACAAGAAGTGGTGAAACTCATGAAAGTAACAAACAAAGCACTCGCTCATATTCAAGAGTGGACTTCCAAGTATCTATATGCTCTACAACATTTGGAAAGGAAGGAGAGGATTGTCGCCCAAATAGGCAGAGTTCAACTAAGACTCCGCCATAAAAATGATATGTCTCTTGGGGAACATTCAAGTAGTATTATTGCTTCTTATAATTGACTGCACAATGGTTTCGAGTCTCAAACACATAAACATGGGATGCCTAAAATAGTAAAAATTGAATCAATTAGAGGCAGAGAAATCAACTTCAGGAGATTAGGCAATACATTCAATAGATCAAGCAAGCAATAGAACAGGAAGTCTTGGATGTCACTAAAGAAATTATTCTACAATATGTCATTGCACCAGTTAAAGATCATACGAAGCTTTCTTGGTTATGGAATAATATACATTCAAGCTCCAAGTCCATATTGATGGAGGCACTAGAGGTGAAGATGCATTATGTGGGGGACTTGCCAATTCGGGTCAAAGCCATCTCAACGATGTTCAGAGCATGGTACACATATATTACAAATGAGCTCCATGAGGAAGCAAATGATTTTTCAATTTGATGAGACTTTGTCCTATTATCAATTTTGTCTTATATAGACACCATCTCATATATAATACGTCTTTTATAATAAATGTTATGTAATGAAGTCCAAGAGACACATGTGGAATGCGAATAGCCACATATGGAATGTAATAAGTCTTGAATCGAATATGAAAATTTATAGGAGTTGAAGAGTCATGAGGAAGCTCAAAGGTAATTGTCATTTGTTATAAATAGTTCCTCATAACTCAAGCTAAGGGCTTGGATTATGGGAGTCTTGTCTTGGTTTCTCTTGTAGTACATAGGAGATAGACCATTATTTGGAGAAGCAAGTTGTGGCTTCATGTTCCACTACTGGATATATTGTTTCTTTCATGTAGCAGTGTACTTGGGATCTTTCACTCTTAATCAAAATCTCTATAAGTTGACACTTCTTCATACATGTATCGTAGATATAGTAGGACTATTCTTGTTATGTTTATGATATATGTTGCTTTAGTTACATACTAAGTTAATGAACTACTTCATTGCTTAGCTATGTTTATTATTGGATAAGTGTTGTTATGTTATCATGATTGTTGTTTATTATGTGGACTAATATGCAAGTATTCAACAAGTATTTCTCTTCCTTCCCAGGTCCCCCTTTAGGATAGTACTACTACTTTTCTAACCGGAGGCTCGTTTTCTTTTTACTAGCAGTGGATGTTCCCTCGTGCACCTTACATTGGGTGTCTCACAAAGCCTACATACTTTTTTCCCAAAGAGGTGTTGTGATCTCTTATGTGTGTGTAACCAAGGCATACCTTTGAAACCTTTCCAACGGTGGTCAGACTGTATGCACAGATTGGACTCCTACACCATATGTTGTGAGGCCTAAATGGGACCTCACATCGGGGAGATCCCCTTACATGTTGGCAGCATCCAGCACCATCAACATTTTTGGTGCTAGAAAGAGGACCAAATGAAAATTTGAGCCTTTGAAGTCTATTTGAATCTTCTATCTTTAATGACTTCATCCCAAATCATAATCTCAAGGTGTTTTTGTGAAGCTTTAGATCTTTAAATCCCCACATAATTTTTACATGGCTTGTCGCATTTAAAATTTGATGGCAAGGGTAAAACAACCATCCTTGGTTACGCTTTTGAATTTGTTTTTTGAAAATTTTGTTTCTTGAATGGTGTTTATTCTGAGTAAATCCCCGCAAGGTTTTTTAACCTTACATTGGATGGTTTTGCAAAGCAATGGTGCTATTGTTTACCAACTACTTTTATCTCATCTTTCAAGCAATTGGTTAATGAGCCCTATCCTATCTTTGACAAATATGAATATCAAGATGTTGTTAATGAAATTTATCAGCTTAGAATGGAATTGAATGAATCTCTTGAACATTTTTCTGAATTTTTCCTTCATCTTTCTTATGAATTCCCAGATGAGGATGTGGGTTGGTAGTTATTGGATGAAAAGTTTCATTTCTTAGTCTAGATTTCAACAAAGTCTTTTGAATTTTATTGATTATGTCCTCCTAAACATAAATAACTTCACCATCCTTAGAAAGAACAGTGTGTTTCTTTTGTCCCATGTCCCCCTGCTTTTGATGTTCCGTGTTTTGAACCCAAATCGATCACTAAACCGAAAGATAAATGTGTTGATGAAGAAATAATTTATCTTTCACATATTTCCTCTAATGGTGATTCATCTAATCTTATCAATCAACCATCTTTGAATATTGATATCTCACCATTCGACCCTTTACCATTAATCAAGTTGAATCCTTGGACAACCATGACCCTAATGATTTCCTTTTCTCTTAATTATATTGGAATGATTGTTCAAGTAACATGGATGAATATTTATTCCTACAAGAAGATTTATATTTGCAACAATTCCAATTGGATTCTGATGCGATTATCGAGGATTTTCTTTCAACTATAACTCCTTTTTATCAAGAAGATGACATGCTTATCATTGACAATTTTTGTGGTAATCTCAAAAATCTATTTGATCGACCTCAATTCTCATTTGAATCTCATAATCTGAATACTAACTCTTGTTTTGATAAGCAGTTGAGCGTTCTTCCTTAGAATTCAAATTTAAGTCAAGTGAGTAGGACACTTCAACCTATGATGTTGGTTATGTAAATTTCTTTTCACCTTGATGGTAACTGTAATTTTGATCAGTTCATGATTCTTTTGCACAATTTCGTCGTTAATGTCATCACGTGGGATGTCGAATATCTCTTGAAGGATTCTTGTTTTCTTCACATAAAATTTTATAATCCCCAAGGAGAAAAGTTTGATTTGACTATTGAACTTCCACTGCTACATCCCACATTAACAAAATATTTAATCTGTGATGTGGAAATAGAGAGTGATTTTAATGGATGTCAAATATCTCAATCTAACCTATATTTTGCGCCATCCATCAAAGAATGTCACTCACACAGCAGCATGGATTGTGGTCAACCTTTTAATGTTTCTTATGATTTGGATTTGTCTTTGATCATCTTTTCCTATCATAGTTTCCCAAAAGGTTGTTTCCATGATCCTATTGCAGATTCCTTAGAAAAATCTTATCAGTCTGGACCCATGTCTCGTGGTGTGTACTTGTATAGATTTCATTAAGTCTTGTATGGCCACAGACTTGGTGATTATTACTGTTGTGGAGCCTTTCATTTGGTAGATTGGTTGAGTTTGATACACCGTTGTTATTACACTTCCTATGTCTTTGTGTCAGTGCATATGTTCGCATGATTTTCGACATTGCATTGTATTTTGGTTTCACACGATCTCATCCCTCAACCCAAAGGTTGGGAGAAACTTATTTGGATGCATTGAAAGTTCCATTTCACATGACCCAACCTTGTACTACTTATTTTAGGATAAGATAGGTTGCATTTAGCTAGATGCATTACATTCTTGTTTTATGTTTTCATTTTTCCTATTTTTATTCTTTTTCTTTTATCTGTTCTAAATAAAGCTAGTTTGAGTTTCAAGAGAAATTGGCTAATCTTTTGTGAAAGGAAATTTATATTAACACACAACCCTTGGATTACCCGTTACCTTCTTTGATTTGGTTTACATATTTTCAATTCAATGATTTTTCTATGGAAAATATGATACTTCAGTTGGGAAGTTGTAAGTGAACCATGATACATGTACCCATTTAGGATTTGCAATCCTGCACTCAATCCTGTTTATGAATTATATGTTCTTGCTTATCCATCTGAGTAGAGTAATGTAAGGGGGGAATTTAGCGAACAAAGCATCAGAGGTCTTAAACCTGTATCTGAAGGAGACACCTCTTATGCTCTCAATAAGTCGGGATCCCTCTTCCACCAATTGAAAAATAATAAGTGTTTATGCACAGCCCTATGAAACTGAAAAAGAAAGAAAATATAAAGGGTGAAAGAAGAGAAAGGATTCTTGCACAAGGAGGTGAAGCAAGTGACTTCGTCAGGATATTTTCGAGGCTCATTGATAGCGAAGCAACGTTTTTGTTCCTAAAGTGACTCTTTCGAGGTACTGTCCATGTCTGTTAGCAGCGGAGTAACGCTAGAGATGTAAAACTCATACTCTGATTGTTTTAACTCGTTGTACTATATTACCCTTACTTACATCTACAAGATAATGATATGGCTTGTTTACGTTGTCTTATGTGGAGTAATAGAACAGTGAAGACTATATCTTTAACCAGGTAAGAGTGGGAAGCTGAGGTAACCCACCACTTGAATCAATACTTCTTCGAGAATTGAGACTTTGCACCTAAATGAAACTATTTCAGAGAAGTTATGGTTCTCCTAGTGTCACTAAGTGGTTTTTTTTTCGACAATGACCCTTCAAAAATTTTGCCTAAGTCAATTTGGGAGCCTAAATGAACCATTGTTTCAAGCCCCCTAGTGTCGTCATGTTGTTTGGTTTGTTATTTGTGTGTTTTCTCTTAGTGTCGGATCCTCCTAAGTAAATGTTTCTTAAATGTCATCACCTAACCCTTATAAGCACTTAGGTTATCTATTCCATGATTAGGTGAACTCATGACTCTTCTTAACTTAGAAACCAACCTTTTCGCCATGCACACCCTCGAAATGCACACAAAAGGCAAAAAAAAGCAAGAAATCACTCTTTAAGGCAAAAAGTGCACTCCAAGTTGATGAAGACATGTGCTTGTGTTGAGCACACTCCTTCGGGTTGAAGAAGTGTGCCCTCCTTGAGCACACTCCTTCATGTTGAGCAAGTGCACCCCTTCGTGCCAAAAATGTGCTCTCACTAGATGCATGCATGCCCCTCTGTTGCATGTGGGTGCACTCCTAGAAAATAGGAGCCCACTTAACTTCCCTTAACTAATATTTTGAGTTGTAGACAAGTGGCAAACATGCATGAAAAAGTTTTGCGTGTAAATTCTTTTAAATTAACCCAACTAATCATTTATTTTCATAAGCATTCTCATCTAGGTTGGGCGCATAGTTGTGGATCAAGAAACTCTTCATCAACCTGAATTACAAGTAAGTTTTACATGTTGAATCTATTTATTGCCTTTCATGATTTCACTATCGATCTTGTTTTCCTTACTAGTGTTTCTTTCTTTTTTATTTTATTTACTGGCATTTTTATTCAATCTTGATTCTTTAAATGTTAATTTGTTTCCACATGTTGCAGATTTTCACATTACACCATGATTGCGACAAGATCCATATAAGCTTGTAGATCCTTCTTCTTCTCATTCCTATCATGAAATCTAGTTGTCAAACTTGTTCTTAAGATTTTCTTGGGCAGATCACACTTCTGGAACTCGAAGCCCAATCAGCCTTGAAAATTGTGCCTAAAATAATCAAGTTTCCCTTTTGAGTGCACTCCTTTGTCACAAAGAATTGCGCCCTCCCTTGAGGACACGAGTGCACCACGAATTCCTGAATGATTTCCCTTCCTCCCCTTGACATGTCCTAGTGCGCCCTCCTTGCCTTTGAGCACATGAGCACACCCTAAAAGCCTAAATACATTTTCCTTCGTCCCTTCAAAGTGCACCAATGCACCCTATATATATCATTGAGTGTGTGAGCACATTGTGAAGGCTAGAAGGCCTAACAACTCACCCCTTCATCCCTTCGCAATACACCAATCAGCCCTTAGTGGTTTTCTTCTCTTTCTTGAGTGCATGAGCGCACTGTAAAGACCCAAATGACCCTTAACTCTCCTTTGTGCTTTAAAAGTGTGCCCTCCTTGTGGCATGAAGATTTTCTTAAGCATGCAATTTATTCTACACTTTCGTTGATATATTTTCATGATCAGTTACATTTTATGGATCTTTGTACATGATTTATGAGGTATTGTTCCATAGTTAAGTTGCATTAAGCTAATCTTGGCATTATGAGTGTGCTTCCACAGATAGGAGTTTGAGCTACAAGTATTGCCACCCTCTCGTCATTTTTGGAGCCATGCCTCCCTCTACACATAAACTTTCCTCCAAAGAAACTTCAGAGGAAAGCACTGAAGAAGACACATTCATGAAAAAGAGGTTTGTTAATAACTTAGAATATGTGCAAGCATACATCAACATTAAAAGCTCCAGAATGTATAGGATCACATGTAGATTACCAGCCATCCCGTGTGTGGAAGTGATTAAGTGGATCATTACACATATGGATGACTCACATCTCGTGCTTCATAGTGAAAGCATGTTGCTTGTGGATCTTGATTATCTTCCTGATTTTTTAGAGTTTTTTTTGTTTTACCCTCGTTGGTTCCATGTTCCTAATGGAGTGGCAACACGCCTATTTAATCACCCTCAGGGGGGTCCAAGGGGGGGCGATGATGACTTTTATGAGTCCCCCCCTGGAGGGGGTTCAGGGGTAGTGCCCTGGTGCTAAAAATAGATGAAAAATTGTCTAGGTCATTCATTAGGCAGATTATTTGACGGTAGAAGTAATGTTAATTTAGGGTTTTGTTGGCCCTAGAAGGAAACACTCAATTTATATGAGGGAATTATATTGAATTTGTGTATTTATTTATTTCTGAGTGACAGAGAGAGAGGAGGAGGAGGTTGTGTGAGAGTGAAGATGAAATTATGGTCGGTCTATTGTAGGTTGTATCTATTCATTTTGTTGGATAATATAAAAGGAAGGATTGGTTGTTTCTCCATGGACATAGCCCAAATTGGGTGAATCACATATACCTGTGTTTCTATTGTTTTATGAATTTCTATATTTGTGTTTCCGCAATATTTTATGCATTTCATTGCTCTGTTAATTAATTTCTAACAAAGTGGTGGTCAGATCACCACCTAATATGGATAATACATGCATACCTACTACAAGATGCATAAACCCACATAATATGAAAATGATGACTTCTACATCAGATGGGCTGACCTCCACACAAGAAACATCATCAAATATTGGTGTTGCAAGCCTGATAAATGTTGTCATGACCCATCTGTAGTTTATTCAACTAAGATTCTCATAGATGTGTATCAGTATTTGATTTCCATGTGTTGTCAGATGCATGGGAAGAAGAACGTTGAGGTGTTTGAGGAAAATTAGATATATAAGCTCAATATGGTGGTAGCCCGTGGTAATGCTTTCAATTGGCCAGATATATTTCCATTTGAGTTACAATGTCATGCGGGGCACGCAAAAGCCTATTTGGGGGCGAATCAAGTCCTAGAATTCTATATGTATGTGTTTCTACTAGATGGAATCTATGCATAATATGAATCCCCAAGAATGTACTCGAACTAGACCCCTAAGGGAAAGTTCCCAGTTTATTTTCACTATAGAGTGTTGTCAGAATCAAGCTTCAAAGGCAAATATAATAGATTGGTTGAACACTGCTTTACAGTTATCTTCCATATGATATTTGAGATCAATCCTCCTTGCATGACCTATTAGTTGAATAAGTCACTACAGGATATCTTGGATTGGTTTCCAACTTTTGAGGGTACATACATCAGATGTTTTGTCTATAAAATATCCCCTAATATCATGTTGTGATCTGTGACCAATAAAGTGGTCATGCAGGAAGTATCAAATCAGTTGGACAAGGGATTGTTGGGATTTCTTCACAAGCGGAAGAAAGCTCATTGGCCCATCTTCCCTTTGAGGATCATATTATATGAGTTGAAGAGCCACAACGCAACAATAGAAGAAATACAAGAGTTGGATTATCTGCAGTTCACAACCAACGACTTTCATGGTTATGAACCCGCGAGAGTGTGCATGAAACATTGTGAAAGGATTGGTTTCAATTTGGGTTATTCATTAATGTCCATAACATAAGATGAGAAGGTGAAGAATTGTTATAATGCAGTCAAAAATACACACCCAGAAATGGATACTAGTTTACCCAAGATCCAACATCACAAGACATGTAGGTGCAGGAGGCAGAACGCATAACCCCTAAACCAAGGAAAGTCGCTCCTAAAAAGAGGACCATGTATGATTCGACAGGCAAGAACAGTAGGAAACCTACGGTTGATCCTTTGAACTTGTTAGGTAAACTTGACTTGGGATAGAGTCAAAAGTTGCCCAGGTTAAACAGTGATGGTTTTGGGGCACATGGTATTGTGCACCCATGGTATTCTTCCCGTGGTATTATATGTAATGGAGCCTATAAAAGGCTGGAAAGATTTCATTGTAATGCAAGGGCCTGGAGGTGAGCGGTGAAGGCTCACTTCGTCGGGTTGGCTAGGGTTTTGGCCAAGGATATTGAAATTTCATTATGATCGGGTTTTTCCCCGGGTTTTCCCAGATAAACATGTGTGTTTATGGTTGCTGCTAGTTATTTCTTATATATATTCCTCTCGGTAATTATTTATGTTATGCAGCAAATTTCTCAACAACTGGTATCGGAGCCAAGTTCGAATATCCACGGTGCATGCCATCACCTTGCTCTGGCAGTTTTCGTTAAAACGTTGGTTGTTACTCTTGACGTTGTTGAAGGATCTATCCAAGAAATAGCTGAGGAACGCCGGAACTAAAAGGCAGTGTCATTCGAATGATGGCTCGCTGAAGAAATGAGATGAAGTGTTGGGGGTGGTTTTGGTGGCGTCCAGAACAGTGGGGTGCCTCTTCAACAAAACCATTTTAATATTTTCACATCGCAATGGAAGAAAACCAGGTGGCGGGTTTTGTGCGAGAGCTAGTATTGCAAATCCTTCCTGCGAAGGGTGGTGGCAGAAATGGAAACCGTGACCTGATGGCGGAGCGGGCATTCAAATACGCAATGCGGATCGTGGGGAGATGGATAATACCATCCCTTGCCAACGATGAGGTCACCATGGTAGAGGCCATTAAGTGTCAACTCGTGAATGAAGGTAGATCCTCTGATGCCCTAACTTTCGCTAATTTATACAAGCATTTTTCAGCTCTCACAAGACCCGGTTGCATTGAGAACAAATGGGTTGTGCTTTATTTGCTAATGGCTATTTCCGAGGACCAGAGAAAAGAGAGGTGGTGATGCCTTGATGAAAGATGCTTCCAACAAGTGGTTGTCGAGGAGGCTTTCGTGGTATAAATGTTGTTGGTCCACTATTGGAAGTCGTTGCCAAGTGGGCAACGACTGAAGAGATAATCGTAAAGAGGAAATCCATGGCTGAGGCATCGACAATAGAGGAGGAGGAAAGAAGGATGAGTGGGATTTGCTCCCTCTGTAGGATCGAGCCAGAATGAAGTCCCGCCAGGGTGTGTGCTACGTCTTGCTGGAGGGGCTGGATGTGGAGAATCCGGATAGCATGGTGCCCATCTCATCCGATGGTATCACCATAGGGGAAATGTTGATGAAGGGCTACCTGAGGAACTCAGAGGCTAACCGGGAGAGCTTGCGCGGTGGGTGGTATCACTCCGACGACCTGGTGGTAAAGCACTCGGATGGATATATCGAAATCAAGGACCCGTCGAAGCACATCATTATCTCCGGCGGGGAGAATATTAGCAGCGTCGAGGTGGAGAATGTGTTGTATGGTCATCCCAGGGTTTTGGAAGCCTCAGTTGTCGCAAGGCCAGACCAAGGTTGGGGTGAGTCTCTTTAGCACGTGATGATGGGTTGTGCACAGAATATGAGAGTCAAAATCGATACAGGAATGAAGGAATTCATGGTAGATGATAATTCTACAGTGATGTTGGGTGGGAATTCAAGCAGTTTTATAGAAGTTTTTGAGCAAATCAAATTGAAGATGGGTAGAATAGCAACAAAAATAAACAAAAAAAAAATTAATGAAGTCAAAATTATTGCATGTAAATGGGCATACTACTGTAAGACCTGATAAGGCATGTGTACTCCTCGGTGATCACCAGTAAAGTCTGGGTTAGACCTAGGTGATAGGGGGGATGTCGGGTTAACAATACCCTGGGTAAAAACTCTGAGGGGGTAAGAGCTAGAGTGAGCGGGATTGTCTCATTTAGCAGGTTTGGCTGGAGTTAGTCAAGGAACCCCAAGTCAAGTTTAAGGGGGGAATTGTTAGGTAAACTTGACTCGAGATAGAGTCAAAAGTTGCCCAGGTTAAACAGTGATGGTTTTGGGGCACATGGTATTGTGCACCCATGGTATTCTTCCCATGGTATTATATGTAATGGAGCCTATAAAAGGCTGGAAGGATTTCATTGTAATGCAAGGGCCTGAAGGTGAGCGGTGAAGGCTCACTTGGCCGGGTTGGCCAGGGTTTTGGCCAAGGATAATGAAATTTCATTGTGATCGGGTTTTTCCCCGGGTTTTCCCAGATAAACATGTGTGTTTATGGTTGTCGATAGTTATTTCTTATATATATTCCTCTCGGTAATTATTTATGTTATGCAACAAATTTCTCAACAACTGGTATCAGAGCCAAGTTGTTATGCAGCAAATTTCTCAACAGAACTTATGAGTAATTTAAGCAAAATAGGAGAGGAGAGAAGCAGAAGAAGAGGATAAGAGGAATGAAGATGAGCTGCTTGAGAAGCAATAAGCAGAATAAGAGGAGAGGAGGATAATAGAAGAGGAAAAACAAAGGCAATCCGATAAGGAAGAAGCAACACAAAGACTGGAAGAATGTAGGTTTTAACCCCATACAGAAATTACCTTCATATGAATTCTAAAAAACTAAAAATAAACAATTTCGAGAGCATAAAACATAAAATATATATACAAACATATTTTCCCCTGGATCCCAAAAGCGGGACTAGCAGATTGATTTTTAATTATATTCCTTTCAATGTTACAACACATATATATACATGTCGAAGCATCCATAGACCACAACCCATTAACCCTAGATTAGAACATAACCGTAGTTCCCTTGACTAGATCTACAAAATACCATGGACAAAAAACCATCATGCCCAAAACCATAAGAAAAATCCATGCACAAAACCATTGGTAGGTCCGCCCACCTAATATAGGGTCCAAAAAAAATCCCAAGGTGCTGCCCCGGACCCCGTGCAGCAGGGTTACCCCCCCCCCCCCCCGGGCACATGGGGTAGTCATGGAAATAATATAACACACATCCAACATTCTCCCACTTGTTGTTTTCTTTCCACAGGAGAGCTTAGTCATTGGTTCAGCCCTACAACGCCCATTATTTCTCTACACCAAGAGAACTTCTCAATGCTCATAAGCTTTGTCAATGCATATGCAATATTCTTCAAAGTGTCCACCTTTACCAGCAACACCTTTTTATCAAGCATTTCCCTTACAAAGTGATACTGAACATCAATGTGCTTTATCTTTGAATGATAAGCAGGGTTCTTTGCCAAGAAAAGTGCACTTTGGCTGTGACAATTTATCCTTATAACTCGTTGTATTAACCCCATACTTGAACACAATCTCTGTAACCAAACTACTTCCTTTCTTGCATGAGTGGTTTCCATTTATTATGTCTTTGTAGCTGAAAGTACCACTATAGACTGCATGTTACCTGGTCAACAGATCACCTTCATCAGCGTTGGACGATAAGACTCCACAAGAGGTATGGACTAGTAAGGAACCTTCTTTTTCACATATGAGGGTATTTGGATGTGATGCACATGTACATGTTCCAAAGGAGAAAAGAACAAAGTTGGATATTAAATCTGAAATGTGCATCTTTATTTGGTATAAGGATGGTTTAAAAGGTTATAAGCTTTAGAACCCAGAAACAAGGAAGGTTGTGTACAACCATGATGTGGTGTTTAGAGAGGTGAAAGATGTCATTAAACACGAAACCAAATGAACCTAAGAAGATACAGTTTGAGCTAAAGGAGGAAGAATCAGACTCTACAACATAAGAGGAATCAAAAGATGAAGAGCCAAAAACTCTAGCTGTGAGAAGATTGGTTTGAGAAAGAAGTCAGCGAGAAAGGTATAGTCTATCTGCTTTCTATTCAAAATTTTCTTTATCTATTACTGATGATGATCCCATAACTGTGAGGAAAGCAGTAGATTCAGAGGATGGAAGACTTTGGAAAGAGGCCATGGTTGATGAAATGGCATCTTTGCACAAAATGAGGCTTGGGATCTGGTAGAGTTATCGCTTGGAAGGAAACCCATTGGTAGCAAATGGGTGTTTAAGAAGAAGACGAATGCAGAAGTCAAAGTGGAGAAATACAAAGCTCGGTTGGTAGCACAAGGAAAAGTGGAGAAATACAAAGCTCGGTTGGTAGAAAAGGGTTATTCCCAGGTGTCGGGAATTGATTTTGGTGATATTTTTTCTCTTGTTTCCAAGGTAGCTTCTATTAGATTACTTTTATCTATTGTTGTTGCTTTTGATTTTGAGGTAGAATAGATGGATGTGAAGACAAAATTTCTTCACATGGATCTAGAAGAAGAGATCTAAATGAAGCAACTTGAAGGCTTTGCGATGAAGGGTAAGAAAGAACTGGTATGCAAGTTAAAAAAGTCTTTGTATGGGTTGAAACAGTCACCAAGGATGTGGTATCAGAAATTTGATATATTTATACAGCGACTTGGCTTCACCAAAAGCAAAGCAGATCACTGTGTATATTTTAAATTAATTGGTGACCTTGTTATTTATCTGGTCTTGTATGTCGATGATATGTTGTTGGTTGGAAATGAAAAAAGAAATTATCCAATATTTGAAGACCCAATTGTCCTCCAAATTCGACATGAAAGATCTTGGTGTTGCAAACTATATTTTGGGCATGGAAATTAAACGAGATCGGGAAAAGAGGAAGCTCTCGTTAAACCAAAAGAAATATGTCAAGACAATACTACAGAGGTTTAATATGCAGGATAGTAAACTGGTGAAGGTTCCTATTCTTGTATGTGTAAGGTTATATGTTGAACAATGTCCCAAGACACAAGAAGAAGAAGAGGACATGTCCCATGTTCCATATGCAAGTGCAGTCAGTAGCTTGACGTATGCAATGGTTTGTACTAGACCAGACATTGCACATGCAGTGGGAGTATTGAATAGGTTTATGTCAAAACCAGGGAAGGAGCATTGAACAACAGTGAAGTGAGTTTTCAGGTATTTGTGTGGCACTAGTGATTATGGTTTGTGCTACCAAGGAAGACCAGGATTGGATAGAGTTTTGGACATTCATGGCTTTGTTGATGCAGACTGGACTGGAGATCTAGATCAAAGAATATCTACAAGTGGGTATGTGTTTAACCTATTTGGAATGCAGTGAATTGGATGAGCAAGAGACAGCCCATAGTGGCACTTTCAACTACAAAGGCAAAATACATGGCAGCCACTCATGAAAGCAAGGAAGCAATTTGGTTGCAGATATTGTGTTCAAGTATGGGGTTAGCACAGCGAGCTATAAGGATAGACTATGACAGCCATAGTGCAATTTTATTGGCAAAGAACCTTGCTTATCATTCAAAGACAAAGCACATTGATGTTCAATATCACTTTGTGAGGGATATGGTTGAGGATAAAAAGGTGTTGCTGGTAAAGGTGGACACTTTGAAGAATACTACAGATTCATTGACAAATTTTTGAGTATTGAGAAGTTATCTTGGTCTAGAGAAACAATGGGTGTTGCAAGGGTGGACCAATGACTAAGTTCTCTTGTGGCCCCTATGGAAAGAGAAACAAAAAGTTGGAGAATATTAGGTGTGTGTTATATTCTTTCCACGAATACCCCACACGTGAGGGGGTCACAAGGGAGCGAATGTTCCGTCAGGCGTAGCAATGGGGTCGCAGGGGGGCGATGCCCCTCCCATTAGGGGCTATGAAGGGGGGCGGTATCCCCCTACACGAGGTCTGGGGCAGCACCCTAGGAAAAAAAAAATTGACCCTATATTAGGTGGGTAGACCTACCTATGTTTTTTTGCAAGGATTTCACACATGGTTTTGGGCATGATGGTTTTTTGTCCACGGTATTTTGTAGATCCAGTCAAGGGAACTACAGTTATGTTCTAATCCAGGGTTAATGGGTTGGGGTTTATGGATTCTTTGGCATGTATATATATGTATTGTAACATTTAAAGGAATATAATGAAAAATCAATCTGGTAGTCCCATTTTTGGGATCTAGGGGAAAATATTTGTGTATATATCTTTTATCTAGTATGCTCTCATCATTGTTTATTTTATGTTTATGAATTTGTATGCAAGAAAATTATGTACATGGTTAAAACCTACATTTGGTATCAGAGTTGTTTCATCTTCAAGGGGACGCCTTTGCTGTTGGGGGGTTTTTCTCAAGCCTGTGGTAGACCATGTTCAGTGGGAGATCTGCGGGATTGATTCTTATGGTGGAAAAAGATGGTGAGCAATGGAAAGATAGAGATTAAGAAATTTAATGGCCAGAGTTTTGAGTTGTGGAAACTCAAGATTATAGCTTCATATTCTGCCATGTTATTTGTGAATTTAAAATTTAACCTAAATGCATTACCTTCAGAATGATTATTCTCCATGTTGTGAATCCACACTCCTGCACCTACTCCTAGTCTATTCACAGATCCATCAAAATCCAAATGCCATAGTGATTCATGAAAAATGTTTTCACTGTTAGGTGTTTTGTATTTCTGTTCTACAACTATGATTTCCTTTTTGTCATGGTCTGAATTATACAAGATGAAAGAGTCCATATCAGAATGGATGGAGTATATAGGGAAATTTTGTGGTTTTTCTGCACTTCTCACCATGTATTTCATTAAGGTCTCTCTATAAAGTTTTCTTTGTTGACCAAAAACAGAGATGGTGGCATATGACATATCTAATTGTAAATATCCCTGCAATTTTTCTCCCCATGAGCGAGATAACATCATTCCATATTTGGGTGGGATGTCAGCAACTACTATGTCCATCACAATACTCTTTTTTGGGCACTGGACTAGAGTCACACACAAATCCTTAATCAGACCGAGGCATTTAACTTGGCTAGAATCAAAGGAAAATAGGTCCTTATATGGTCTAGTGATATCTAAGTTTAGTCTCTCCATGATTGCCTTTGGCATTAAGTTATGGGATGCCCCTGAGTCTAGCATAGCATTATGTAATATTTTGTCATGAATTTTCAAAATAATGTAGAAAGGAGGGATACCCCCTTCTTGAAGGGTTCCATTTACTTCAGGGCCAAACAATAACTTAGGTTGATCATCATTCAAAATCACAACATCTTCCCCTTCACCTATATTCAATTTTTGAGTAATATGTGATCTATATGATTCATTTTTCACTAGATCAGCCAAAGGGACTGATATTTTCAATTTCGCTATCCCAGTTTTAATGTTGAAAGGAAATTGAGTTTTGCTTGATTAGATGAGATCTTCCTTAGCGAATGTGGTTTGTGTGTTTTTATCTTCTTTTTCAGTTTTAGGCACTTCAGTCTGTGTTTCAGGAATTTTGTTTTGAATTCTCTTATTTGGAATGTTTTGAGTAATTGTTTTAGTTTGAGTTTCAGATGAAGTTATATCTACAATTTTTGGGCTAAAAGTCTCCTGAGTTACCCTAGGGAGGATTTACAGGATTTTGGTTGCAGGAGTTTCTATTATCTTTTTAGTTTGGGTCTGGATTGATCTCTTAGTGGGAATTTCATTGTTCTTTTTACTTCTTAGGCTATATTGTTTGTGAACCTCATATATGGCATATTCATAGCCTTGTTTAAAGTCGAAGGACTCCCTAGATTCTAATTGCAATTATTGCAACATGTACAATTCTTGTTCTTCTTGAGTAAGAAAAACATCATCTTCATTTTTTATTCCTAATAAGTTTATCTGGGTTTCATCCTCTCCTTCATGGATTTGTGAACCCTCAGCATAGTTTTCCTAGAAGGGTGGTCTAATTTACTGATCTGGTATTGCATTCTTTCCAGTGTTAGGATTCTTCCTAAAGTTAGGGTTTCTTATTGGGGGTGGTTGTTGATTCTCCCACTGAGCTTTTCTTTCCATGTTTTCTAGTCTATCCATTATTCTTTCTACACTCTTTGCTAAACTATTTATTTTACCATCAAAAGTGGAAGTTTCCTCTTTAATGACAATTCTCTTTTAATTTCTCATTCTAGCTTTCTTAGCTAATAGATTGGCTTCTACACTGATAGCATTACTGTTAAAATTGGAAACGAGGGAGAAAATTCATGTGGGGCATCTTATTCATGGTTGATAATATTTTTATTAGATTCCTCTCATCGAGAGGTGTATGATTTATATAAATATCATCCTATTCTGATAAGTATTTATGGAGATATGAATTTATTTTGATTATGGAATTATTATCAAGCCGACCTACAACTCATGTAGGCTCAAAATCCCAACAGTCTCATCTATTCAAACACCAACGTTGTGTATAAATATAGGAGGAATTTTCCTCATTTTGACTCAGTTATCTCATCACATCTCTTTCTCTCTACTGCGCAGAAAAGAGTCTCTTCTCTACTACGCAGAAAAGGGTCTCTCCCTCACACATGTGAAGCCGGAGGCTGCCGAATCTGAAGCCGCAACTGCAGAAGTAAAGTTTGACCTACATGGAATAGAATATCTCGTTATCAGAACTATGTTGTAGGTTCATCTGAACCTCCTCTGAAAGCCGCAACTTTTGGTGGTGGAATCAAGTCAATCCGACGGACGGTTTGCAAGATATCAACTACCCTAGTTTGAAGCCGGAAGCTACCGAATCTGAAGCTGCAACTGCAGAAGTAAAGTTTGATCTACATGGACTAGAATATCTCCTCATCTGAACTACGCTATAGGTTCATCTGAACCTCCTCTGAGATTTGCAACTTTTGGTGGTGGAATCAAGTCAATCCGACGGACAGTTTGCAAGATATCGACTGCCCTAGTTTGAAGCCAGAAGCTGTTGAAACTGAAGTTGCAACTGCAGAAGTAAAGTTTGGCCTCCGTGGACTAGAATATCTCCTCATCTAAATTTCATTGTAGTTTCATCTGAACCTCCTCATAAAACCGCAAATTTTGGTGGTGGAATCAAGTCAATCTGACAGACGGTTTGCAAGATATTGACTGCCCTAGTTTGAAGCCAAAAGCTACCGAAACTGAAGCTGCAACTGCAGAAGTAAAGTTTGACCTGCGTGGACTAGAATATCTCCTCATCTAAACTACATTGTAGGTTCATTTGAACCTCCCTTGAAATCTACAACTTTTGGTGGTGGAATCAAGGCGATCCAACGGTCGGTTTGTGATATCGTCTGCCCTAGTTTGATGATGAAGCCGCTAATGCTGATGTTGTTGATCTAGTGTTTGCTACTGTTGATATAAATCAGATTTATTGTACTATTTCTCTCTGCTCAATTATTGAAGATCAAAGAAGATTTTATCAAAGGCTTTCCCCACACAATGTGGGGTTTGTCCCTGGCTAGCCGCCACATCTTGTGTCTCTTTTCTTGGCTTGTTTTCTGTCGATCGTTTAATGTTCTATCTGCACTTTACTTTATGTACATGTGATTGCTAAATAAGAAAAAGAAGTAAACTTTTATAAGCATAGAGCATACCATAATTTAACATGGTATCAGAGCTAAGGTGAAGACAAAGCCCAAGCAAGAGCAAGAGAAATCATCGAAGAGAAGATTGGCAAGGTTATTCTAAAAGAACAATGGGGTCCTCAACAATCTTTCCTGCTGAAGACAAGCTCCGTGAGAAAGCTGACTATCACGGATGGAATATTTCTATTGATCTAACCCTTGAGGACCAAAGAGTGTTGGATCATGTGAGAGGCAATATTATTGAGCCTCCATCAAATGCACCTCCTGCTGCCAAGAACAAATGGAAGAACGGATAAATTAAAGTAAAGAAGATCATTCAGGACCCTATCGACAAGCACTTGGTGGCCTACATCTCTAAAATGGACACCTCCAAGGAAATCTACAATAGACTGGTGAGTTTATTTAAAGTTGATGATGAAAATCAAGTTTTGTTTCTTAGAAATAAGCTGAGGGAAATCAAGAAGGGTAAAAATGAGAGTATGCAAGCATACTTCTTAAGAATCACCGAGATCAAGAACAATCTACTATCTATTAGGCAGACTATTACTGACAGAGAAATTGCACTCACAACTCTTGGAGTATTACCATCTGAATGGTACGTGTTCAATACTACTCTTCTGAACAATAATATAATTCCTAGTTTGGAGGAATTAATGACTAGATGCATTCAAGAATAACCAAGGGTAGAAGATCAAGAAATGCCATTGCGTAAAGGTCCTCCTACTGCTTTTTCTTCTAATGCTAAGAAAAGAAATAATTCTGGTCTAAATCGAAAATAAAGGCTGGACCTAAGGGTGGAAGAAAATGACGATGTTACATCTACGATAAAGAAGGTCACTATGCAAGAGAGGGCCCTAATAGAAAGGACTCACACCGGGACGATGATCAAAATCCCTCTAATGGTAATCAGAGGAATGACAAATTCAATAGCAAAGGTAAGAGGAGAGCTAGGAATCAAGGAAGAGGAAAAGCATTCAAGAAGGCTAGAAATTCCAAGATGTATTAAATGCACCTGACCTCAAAAAGAACCTAGTGTCCATCTCGACAATGGAAGACAAAGGCTACAAGGTAACCTTCAGCAATGGCAAGGTACGTATATGAAAAAATAATGTTAAAGATGCCTTTACTCTTGGGTTTCGTGTTGATTCATTATATCAAGTCAATGGAAATCCGCTAGGTGTCATGTCTTATGACACATCTCTTTAGTCCGAACTTTGGTATCGGAGGTTTTCCCACCTTCATTATAAAGCTCTACTCGGTGTAAGACAAATTGTGACAGGGATGCCTGAATTCTGAGTAGAGAAAGAAGGTGTATGTCCAAGATGTGTCGAAGGAAAGCTCAAAAGGGGATCATTCCCCTCAAGCCAAAGCAAGACCTCTGATATATTACAGTTGGTTCACTCAGGCATATCTGAGGCTGGCATTAAGAGGGAGACTACTACACCACATACTCCTGCGCAGAATGGTGTGGCAAAAAGGAAGAACTGTACGATTGTGGAAGTTGTCTCTATGGGCAAATGATGTAACAATGCCTGAGGTGGAGGAACCCATGGATCCTATTTATCCACCTGAGCCTCCCTCTTCTAGGAAGAGGCCTTCATGACTTGGGGGGATACTTGATGATGCTGAAGGACATGTTGCACCCTGAGGAACCTTCTATCAAAGTAAGAAACCTAACATGTATCAGGGATACCTGACCATCATGAGCACGATCATACAAAATGAGCCTTCATCATTCTTAGATGTCTTCTAGCATCAGGTATGGAAGGATGTTATGACCATAGAATATGAGTCTATTATGGAGAATGATGTCTGGGAAGTAGTTCCCAAACCCTGGACAAGACAATTGTTACTTCAAAATGGCTTTATAAGATAAAGTGTGCAGCAAATGGAAGTACGGAAAAGTATAAGGCTCGTTTTGTTGCTCGTGGTTTCTCCCAGAAGGAAGGTATAGACTATGATATTTACACCTGTTGCCAGATATACGACCATCCGCTTGATCACAGCCCTTGTGGCTTCACAAGTATGGAACCTACATCAGATGAATAGACCATTTTCTTGCATGATTCAATCAAAGAAGATGTCTATGTGGAGCAACCTGAAGGATTTGAGATTTATAATTGAAAATCTCATGTATGCAGGTTGAAGAAGGCTCTCTATGGGCTGAAGCAAGCACCCCGAGCATGGTATGAGAGGATTGATAGCTACATGATGAAACTGGGATTCACTAGGAGTGAAGCCGACCTAACCTTTACTTTAAGGTTGAAGATGACAAGCCTCTCATAATGGCGATGTATCTGGATGACCTCTTTCTAACAGGTGCACACCCTCTCATTCAAAAATGTAAGAGGGAGTTGGCTTATGAATTTGAAATGAAGAACCAAGGACTTGAAGTGTGGCGGAAGCCAAGGGAAATTTTCCTATATCAAGGAAAATATTTGGTGAAGATTCTGAAAAGATTTGGTATGGTGGACTGCAAGCCTGTGACTACCTCGAGGATCTTAACTTTCAGAAGTTATATGGTAGTGATGTCAGACCAGATTTTGTAAATGCCTCTGAGTTTCAAAAACTCATTCGCGTTGATGTTCTTGGTGAACCTTCGTCCGAACATATGTTTTGCAGTTAGCATTGTGAGCTCATATTTGGTTGAGCCTCACTATATTGGTGCCAAGAATCTTCTGAGATGTCATCAGGACACAATCTCTCATGGATTGAGATACACTGCCGGAAATATAAAATTGCATGATTATTTGAATGTTGATTGGGCAAGTAGTGTGGAGGATCACTAGAGCACTTTTTAATGTTGTTTCTTTTTGGATTCTGCTTCAATATAATGGATGAGTAGGAAGCAAAAGTCGGTTTCCATAAGCACTGCCGAGACCGGATACATATCTATGAGTATGATCTCGTATGAAGCTGCCTAGTTCGCGAATCTCTTCAGTGAGTTGTTTGAACACATACCACTGTGATTCTCTATAACAACTAGAGGTGGGATTTGATTATTGAGGAATCCTGCATTTGTCTATTGCTCCAGCAGATAGACATCATCTGGGATATGGTAAGATGATGATCAAGGAGGCTCCATCACATTAATATGATGTACAGGTCGATACACCTTGTCAAAGCCCCGAGGAAATATCTAATCTGTGATTTTCCCAAACGACTTGGAGTCGTCAAGAAACCCTTGTACAAGGGTCATGCATGTTGCATACATTGAACTCTGGGAGCTCTAAGGGCTTGTGGTTCTTACTGGAGCAACACACGACCACAAGGTGACTCACCCTCCCCTAGTGGTGCACACTGGAACAAGATGATTCGCTCTCTTGTGGGACAAGATGATTTGCTCTCTTGTGGAACAGGATGATTCGCTCTCATGTGTAGCAGGATGATTAGTTCTCCTGTGAGGCCTGGATTGATGTGTTCTCCATGGTGACTGTAGCAGGATTGATGTTTTCTCTTGTGAGGCCTAAATTAATGTGTTCTCCATGGCGATTGTAGCAAGATTGATGTTTTCTCCTATGAGGCATGGATTGATGTGTTCTCCATGGCGATTGTAGCAAGATTGATGTGTTCTCCTGTGAGGCCTGGATTGATGTGTTCTCCATGGAAACTGTAGCAGGATTGATGTGTTCTCCTATGAGTCCTGGATTGATGTGTTCTCCATGGCGACTGTAGCAGGATTGATGTGTTCTCCTGTGAGGCCTGGATTGATGTGTTCTCCATGGAGGCCTGGATTGATGTGTTCTCCATGGCGATTGTAGCAGGATTGATGTGTTCTCCTGTGAGGACGGGATTGATTAGTTCTCCTGTCGAGGCATCCTACCCATGTAGTCTGGGACTCATGGGAAGTACCTCTCATCTGATCAATGAGCAGGGAAATGAATTTAGGGACAATAGTAGTACCGATGGACGCATCGTTGTATCTACCATACTCCCTATGCTAGGATGACCTCCATTGATATGGGATCAATGATACTAGTCTGGGACCAGTGGTAGGAGTTGTACTTTACTATGACACTGACTTCAGGTTGGTTGAGATTGGTATGGGACTAGTGGTACATACTCCAAGACTGAATTTGTGTCAGTGCAGTACTGGTCTGGGACCAGTGAGAGTGGTACATACTACGACGCTAACTTCAGGTCGGTTGAGACTGGTCTGGGACCAGTGGTACACTCTCTGAGACTACAATACTGGTCTCGGACCAGTGGTAGGAGTGGTACTTACTATGAAGCTAACTTCGGGTTGGTTGAGACTGGTCTGGGACCAGTGGTACATACTCTGAGACTGACTTTGAGTCAGCGGAGGATGATACTGGTCTGGGACAAGTGGAGTTGTACTAACTATGACGCTGACTTCGGGTTGGTTGAGACTCGTCTGGGACCAGTGGTACATACTATAAGACTGACTTTTGAGTCAGTATGATACATCCTCGATCAATTCTTCTTCTTCACAATTCGGACAAAAGCAGAGAAGAACAGAACAATACAACAGCAGAGCAGAATAGTGCAGAACAATACAGATCGGTACAGGGCAAAACAAGACAAAGAAGAATAGGAAAAATAGAGCAGAGCAGGGCAAAGGTCAGGCTGTACAAGGGCAGTTCATTTGATGGATGAATAGTAATGACCGATAGACATATTGTAGATGAAGTTCTCCCTAGTTGAGAAGGAGTGTTAAAATTGACAACCAATACAAAACTTCATGTGGGTCATCTTATTCATGGCTGATAATATTTTTATTAGTTTCCTCTTGTCGAGAGATGTAGGATTGATATAAATATCATCCGATTCCGATAAGTATTTATGGAGATATGAATTTATTTTCATTAAGAAATTATTATCAAGCCGACCTACAACTCATGTAGGCTCAGAAGCCCAACAGTCGCATCTATTCAAACACCAATGTTGTGTATAAATATAGGAGGAATTTTCCTCATTTGGACTCACTTTTCTCATCACATCTCTCTCTCTCTATTGCGCAGAAAAGAGTCTCTTCTCTACTGCGCAGAAAAGGGTCTCTCCCTCACACATGTGAAGCCGAAGGCTGCCAAATCTGAAGCTGCAACTGCAGAAGTAAAGTTTGACCTGTGTGGAATAGAAGATATCCTCATCTAAACGGCACTGTAGGTTCATCTGAACCTCCTCTGAAAGCCACAACTTTTGGTGGTGGAATCAAGTCAATCCAACGGACGGTTTGCAAGATATCAACTGCCCTAGTTTGAAGCCGGAAGCTGCAACTGCGGAAGTAAATTTTGACCTACATGTACTAGAAGATCTCCTCATCTAAATTTTTCTATAGGTTCATCTAAACCTCCTCTGAAAGCCGCAACTTTTGGTGGTGGAATCAAGTCAATCCAACGGACGGTTTGCAAGATATTGATTGCCCTAGTTTGAAGCTGAAAGCTACCGAAACTGAAGCTGCAACTGCAGAAGTAAAGTTTGACCTACGTGGACTAGAATATCTCCTCATCTAAACTACACTATAGGTTCATCTAAACCTCCTTTGAAAGCCACAACTTTTGGTGGTGGAATCAAGTCAATCCACGGTTTGCAAGATATCGACTGCCCTAGTTTGAAGCTGGAATTCGCCGAAACTGAAGCTACAACTGCAGAAGTAAAGTTTGACCTGTGTGGACTAGAAGATCTCCTCATCTAAACTACATTGTAGGTTCATCTGAACCTCCTCTGAAAGCCGTAACTTTTGGTGGTGGAATCAAGCCGATCCGACGGTCGGTTTGTGAGATATTGTTTGCCCTAGTTTGATGATGAAGTCGCTAATGCTGATGCTACTGATCTAGGGTTTTCTATTGTTGATATAAATCAGATTTATTGTACTATTTCTCTTTGCTAAATTATTGAAGATAAAAGAAGATTTGATCAAAGGGTTTCCCCACACATTGTGGGGTTTGTCCCTGGCTAGCCACCACATCTTGTGTCTCTTGTCTTTGCTTGTTTTCTGTTGATCGTTTAATGTTCTATCTGCACTTTACTTTATGTACATGTGATTGCTAAATAAGAAAAGAAGTAAACTGCTATAAGCATAGAACATACCATAATTTAACAATTACTTTGCATTTGTTCCAATATTTCGAGGTTTCTTTCCCTTAACTAGTATGACATATCATTGTCAAAACCATCAGGGAATTTGATTAATGCTAGGTCTGCTGGAGGCTTAAGATTAGAAGGGATTGCATTGTAGATGCTATTGAACCTAGTACATTAATCCTAAATTGACTCATTAGGAGCTCTTCTAATGTTATCATATTCAAAAAGTATTTTCAGAGGGTTTTTCTTTCTCTCCCATCTATCAATAAACAATCTATGAAAAGTAGTTAAGTCTGCAATATGATTAGTAGGTAAAGATTTGAAACATTTATTAACATCCCCAGATAATGTTTGGGAAAACAACCTCATTTGGACATCAGACTCATCAATCTCATGCAACTCAAAATAGTCAGTCATTTTGTTCATGAGTTGTTGGGCAGTATTGTTATAGACATTTTTGGGCACTGCAACCCCAGGCATAAATGTCCATAAACCAAGGGCTCCTAAGTCCCTAAAGGTGTTGTTCCAACCCCTAAAAGAATAAGGTCAACTGATTACAGCATCTCCCAGAAGTTCTCCATGAAAAACTACTCAGAACTGGTCAAAACTGGACCATTTCACCTGCTCCATAGGCAAAGTGTGTTGCATCCCACCTAAATACACACAGTAGGTGTGTTGCATTTCAAAAATCCCTTCTATGGGGTGCGATGGGTGAGAAGGGACAAATGGCAGGGTCAATCCGCAAGGTGGAGAAGCATGGAATCTTCCAAAAACTTCTCCTGTGACACTTGCCTCTCTGAATTCGACCAGGGATGAGTAAGAGATCATCAATCTCCAAGTGGAATCAAGAACTATCAGAGGGAAGACACTAATCAAATCTCAAGTTGACTCACCTCCCTTGCAAACATCTATATATGGATCCCTCATCCCATAGATCCAGAGGCTGGAATTTTGCATCTTGTAAGGAAGTGTTGTTGGTTTCTTGAGACAACATCATAGTGTTTGGTCAGAACAATTGGTTGTAATTCTCTTGGCTCTTTCTTGATTATCAATAAAACTATTCAAGTTTTCCTCCATACACTTGTGTGATTGATGCTTTATGCATTTGTGTGGTTAATATACATCTGATCCTATATTGCTTATGATAATAGATATATGTTCTTGTATAGTTTTATGCTTCTTTGATTCTACAGGTACTCTGTGAAGCTGGGTACGAAAGCAAGTAGCAAAGGACTATCAGAAGAGAGAGGAATCGAGCAAGGAACCAAGCGCAAGACAGAGCTTGGTCTCCTTTATTCTTCTCTCATCTATCTTTCATAAAGGAAAACGAAAGTAGTTTTAGTTTGTTTGTTTCTAAGGTAGCTACCAGCCTTAGTGGGATTAGCAGTTCTGCATAGACACTATTCCCAGTAACAAAATGGCGACTCCGCTGGGGAGTGAGTAGATTGTTTTTTCATCTACATTTGTTTACTTTGTAAACTTACAGATGGAGCTTGAAGTCAAGCCAACTAGCCTTCGCACTGCATTTTCTATGCAAGTGCAAAGTAGATCAATGCTACTTCAGTCAATCTTCGAGTTTTGTTTATAAATTAAACAATTGATTTACAAGCTTTCTAATTGCCCTCGTGGTGGCTCTAGTAACCTCCTTAGATATACCCCCGTGATTGATTTACTAATTACCACTTGCTTGGCATAAATGCCTGAACTGAACTGCAAACTGTGACCCGGAATCCAATCAAAGTCTCGTCCCTGGTCCAGCGCACTGTCTGTTTTGTGAACTTCAAATGCAGCGCACTTCCCGAGTGTAGCAGGTGCATTGCATTTCAGTTTCACTGTGTTACACTCTTTTCAGATGGTCTCTGTGTTCACTCTTTTCAGATCTATTCAGGAGTTTTGCTGCCTCTAGTCAGTACACCTTTGTTTGAAACCCCTTTCCTTGTTGTTATTCCGCCTCCATTGTGCAAAGAACTGTAAATGTTTTTATGTATTTTTGAGTCATTTTCAGTTCTCCTTTACAAAGAAGTAGCGTAATTGTACTGTTGTTTTTTGATTTGAAAGTGTCGCAAGTGTCGTTTTCAGTCATAGAAGAGAATCTGATTGTTCTTGATAGTCGATTACACTGTTACTCTTTTATTTGATCTAAATTAGTAGTTTTTCAAGTGTCAAAAGCAAGTTTTCAATTCCAAATCGCAAAGTGTTGTCATTGTCCTCATTTTGTTTTGAAAAGAAACTTGTTAGTAATTGTCGCTTTGGAAAATAATTCAGATTTGCGCTTAGCTTTCTTTTTATCATTCGCACATTAAGAAAGCTGAAAACAAATACATGCATGTGCATTTGCATTTAGACTGTTTGTTGGTTTGATTTAGGACAGTGCATATAGTGTGTGCTCTTTGCTCTTTGTTGAAAGAATGCCATCTCTCTTTCCTTAGTAGCTAGGATTTTCATTTGCAAAAAGAAGATTAAACGACTGTTTATCATCTTAGATTGCATTTTAGGAATTGTACATCTACATCACGCGGTGAACCTGAAAGGCAAATTTCTTAAGTAAGATCAACTATAAAATAAATTTAATGAATCTAAAAACGCTTTGGAACCTAATGCACAACATCTAGAAGTCTAGGCTAGAGACCTATTCCGTTGTCATAAAGCCTGGTAACTATTGTTTTCATTGTTGGTTGGGTGATTCCTCCACTTTGAGACGATAAGTGCCAGTACGGACTTGTGCTCCCACGTACCATCGAGTATATTTTGGGAGACCACAATAGGCTTTATCCTTTATCCATAGGAAGCCATGTATGTCACCCTATCGATCGCAATGCACTGAACACAGCATTTGGGAAGATTGAATGTCGTACCGTAAAAATTATTCTACAGTTTTGCGATTGGTTTGGTAGCCCCTCTATCTAGATTTCCAGAGCAGTCCCTTTTGTTCCTTTTCAGACTCCTTAACGGAAAAGGTCCATCTGAGCACTTGTCACTTCAGGCTCATTAAAAATCGAAGGCGACTAGAGTCATCTTTTGTTTTTTCTCGACTCTTAAAAATTTAAAAAACAAGTTGTGTCAAAGTGTCTAAAATTTATTTTAAACGGAATAATTATCACCTTTCCTACGTTGGTCTTAGGTTGAGGAAAATGGAGTCCACCAACCAAGGAATTCCCCTTGGAGGAAATCTTAGTCCCTTCTCCTCTTGGGGAGATGTTGGTGCACCCCATATGGCCACATTGTCGCTTCTAAGATTGACAATTGGCTTGCTTGTATGGCTCTTCTCAACCTCTGTCGTTCAGAACACCGCGATTCCTGAACAATCAAGTTAGCAACTAAACGATACCAGAGTTACCCCCCAACCCTCTACTTCGTCCCATTCTTCCTCTCCTCCTTCCTCTTCGCTTGATGAGGCTGGTAAAGCCAAAAATCAAGTACCTGAGAAGAAGAAGGAAAAGAAGAAGAAAGAGAAGAAGAAGAAGGAGCCAAAGGCGAAAAGGGGCAACCAAGCGTCGTCTAGCGAAAACCCACACACTACACTGACCAAGCCTAAATCGCCATGTGTCATTTGCAAAGGAGACCACTATCATCGAGATTTTCCTTGCATCCCTCAGATCTTAAGGGACTGGTCTCCTCGTTTGCACAACCCGGTGTCGTCAACCTCTGACGATCATGTTGAAAGTACACCATCAACTAGTGAAAGTGAAGCCCCTGGACAAAAAGGAAAATGTAAATTTCCTTGTAAACTGTGTGAAGGCGATCATGCAGTCCACCATTGTCCCTTCTTAGATGAGGCTAAAAGAGTTTTGGACGACCGTCCGGTTTCACCGTTACGGCTTCCTCCTGGATATAAGAAACTCTTGCCGAGCCCGTCACTAGTTGAAAATCCGACAGATACACCCTTGTGGTCGGCCGAAGCATCTATCATTGAATATAAACCATCTAAATCCATACCAGATGAAATTCAAAAGGTCGAGGTGGCAGTTGACCCGGTCATGCCTTCAGAGGATCAATCTTCAGATGATACAGTCACCGAAGAGAACAAGAACGACACCATCCAAATTCTCTTTGTAAACACAGACTCCAATGAACATGGGGGCAGTCTACCCATTCCTTTACTGCAGGAAGGAAGTTTTTCAAATTCATACCCGGCCGTCTATTCGGTCCCACCTCCAAGCAACCTGGTTGTTTCCTTTGACTGGAATCTACTAGGCAGAACCCGTTTACCAGCTAGTGTACCATTCCGAATCATCGCTCAAGTATATAGAATGGTTATGGCCAGTACCATCATAGATGAGGGGGCTTCTATGAGTATCCTTTCCTCAACTGCTTGGAAAGCACTTGGTTCGCCATCGCTTTTGCCTGAAATGAGAAATCTAACAGGCTTTGACAAAGAAACCAGTCGACCGTTAGGGATCCTTCCCGATGTGCCCATAACATTGAGAGGGAAAACCGTTCACATGAACGTAATGGTAGTCCAAGGACCCCTGGATTATAATCTACTCATTTGACGAGACTATATTTATTGCATGGGATCCATTGTCTCCTCATTCTTTAGAGTAATGTGTTTTCCACACGAAGGAAGAGTGGTCAAGCTCATAGACTAGCTTTCATTCCCCGGTTCACGCATAGCAAATAGTCATATACCATCCCTGAATGGTCTTTTCACGCAAGGAATGTCTCATCAATCCCCAGTCCATCCTCCTGATGAGCGCGAGTGATTCGGAGGGCATGACTGAAACCCAGGGGGCATGCACCCTGGCCTGTTTCGACAGGAAAACTTCAGGTATAGGGTAGGTTTCCGCGAAGGATATCTGACTAGTCTGACACTCCCGTCCGTTTAGGAAAAGGGGATTAGACTAGAATAAGATTCCCTCGTCAAAGTTATGTGAGTGGAGGCGTTTGCGCCACTCACCTTTGTCTATTTCGGTAGACATCGCCGAAGAAGTGTTTTGTTTGTGGCACAAATAGAACAATCTTTGGTAACCTGAAAAAGGTAGGCCTTTCCCGATAAAACAAATGTTTTGTCTGCAAATTGAGGGGTAACCTGAAAAGGTAGGCCTTTCCCGATAAAACAAATGTTTTGTCTGCAAATTGAGGGGTAACCTTGAAACTCTATTTCACTATACCTGGGGGCATGCAAACCTTTTGGCATGCAAGCGAAGAGCGACAATTTATTTTTTTAATTTGTAGGTCCTCTAACCCTCCAAAATCGTAGGATTGGTTGTTTCCTAACTTGCATAAAGAAAGAATGTGGGGCAAAACTTTGAAATAATGCCGTTTTTATATATGAGACATCCTTATCATGCGACTGGATATCGAGCAGTTTTATCGCGGAATTCAAGCTCGTTAAAAAATAAACATAAGCCATGAGCAAGTGTTTCCCCCAGCGTTTAAGCTCATTAAAAAATGAACCAATTTCTGGTAAATAACCATCGTGAATGAATTACTTTAGCCTTTGAAGCCTTGGTCATGTTCTCATCATCACCTCCACTCTGTATCGGCTGATCATTCACCTCCACTTGATTGTTTACCCATTTTGAGGAACAGCTGCGAAGAGTGATCTTGTTAGCCATCATTGTGACACCGCCATGATTGGAAAATTCCAAACCTTACCTGGAATCAGCTGCTACCCGAACCTATCACTCGTTCCTCGAAAAATGAGTCTCCTTTAAGCTCTTTTCAACTGACTCATAAAATATGAAAAGATTGTCGAGCTATTGGCCTCTCCAGCTCGTTAAAGCGGCCGAAAGTGCTATCCCTCCTTTAGATTTTAATGTTTTTGTACCTGAGGGATTATTACACAAAAAGATCGAGCGCTTGTCTTGTTCGGCTCGTTAAAATTACTGAAAATTCATCCCTTTCATATTATTTTATACTTTTTCAGACTTAAGGGATTAGATGACGAAAAAGGATTTTGGAGTTTCCTTTACGTTCCTTTTCAAACTCTCTAAAATTGAAAAGGGTCGAGTTATCTTTGTCGTTAAACGCGTTAAAACCTAATAGCGACAAACTTGTCCATAGCAGACAAGAACGAGTTTCACTATCGCTAGGCTCGTTAAAAAATAGTGATGGGTTTGCCCGAAGGGCAAATTATAGAACAAGAATATGTTATCCTCCTCAAGCTTGACAAAAATAAAGAGGTACTGGTCAGCAATGACTGGGGAAAAATTGGGAAGAAAACTTGAAGAAACTTTGTTGGTAGCAAGTCGCTCTTGAACATGACACTTTCACTTCGCATCCAAGTCGGGTTGGGTTGTTCCATTCACTGGTCACATCACCATGGTTCCATCACAGCATCCACATTTGGGGTTAATGCTACCAATCCATCATGTCAATGTCACCGATATGTTCAAGAGAAGTCACTCAGAGAATTCACCTGTGTCTCACCCACTATAATACATTTTCGCTCCATTCTTTCATGACCACCACCCTGAACTGTATATCACCAGATTGTTTTCACCTCCATTCAAATCATTTGCTCCGTTCTGTGTCATTGATGTGGGATTCACTAAGGCCCTCCTATGACAGATCGTTTCTTGTGACATCAGCTCATTATCCAACAAGTCGATCTAGGAACAACCCTTTTAGTACTTTGAAGCTTGCATGCCTCAATGGCAAGTTTCTCACTTCTGGCGACAGGTTTACATCAATGGCCTTTGACCGAAAGATTTTACGTGGTGTTCGACGCCAAGTCCCTTATTCACACCACGTGAATTGTACTACAGTACCTTGAGGACCATTATCATTATCGGTGATTCCTCTCGCACCTATTAACAACTTACATCATTGGTTGGTAATCAGGCAATGTCCTTCCATGTTCGACTCCAGAACATCTCTCACATGGATCGACTTGTACTTTGAGTGAAGATCGAACGAGATTGAAGACCCCGGATCTAGTTTCATCCATCCGGGTTGTGATATATATTCAGGAAAATAAAGACATCAAATGTACATCATTGCTGCACAGATAATCATCCAATCTAAGGGATGATGGCTCTATCGGAATCATCAGTCTACACTCAGACGATTGTCTGTCCTATGTACATGAAAAATGAATTTATAAATCTGAGCATGGGAATGCCCGCCTCAGCTAGATCATGAAAATATTATGAAGATAATATATTGTATTGTATCTTATTACAGGTCTCCTTCCAGCTTGAAAGAACTTCAAATCCTCGTGATAAAGCATTTCACCCGACATGAACAAGATTAACGACCTCATGCTTTAGGGGGAAACTGTTATAGACATTTGTGGGCACTGAAACCCCAAGCATAAATGTCCATAAACCAAGGGCTCCTAAGTCCCTACAGGTGTTGTTCCAACCACTAAAAGAACAAGGTCAATTGATTACAGCATCTCCTAGAAGTTCTCCATGAAAAACTACTCATAACTGGTCAAGACTGGACCATTTCACCTGCTCCATAGGCAAAGTGTGTTGCATCCCACCTAAATACACATAGTAGGTGCGTTGCATTTCAAAAATCCCTTCTATGGGGTGCGATGGGCGAGAAGGGACAAATGGCAGGGTCAATCCGCAAGGTGGAGAAGCATGGAATCTTCCAAAAACTTCTCCTGTGACACTTGCCTCTCTGAATTCGACCAGGGATGAGTAAGAGATCATCAATCTCCAAGTGGAATCAAGAACTATCAGAGGGAAGACACTAATCAAATCTCAAGTTGACTCACCTCCCTTGCAAACATCTATATATGGATCCCTCATCCCAGAGATCCAGAGGCTGGAATTTTGCATCTTGTAAGGAAGTGTTGTTGGTTTCTTGAGACAACATCATAGTGTTGGGTGATCTAAGCTTTTCATGAGGTGAAGAAGGGCTTACTTGCAGAGAGGATGATGTTGGGTCAGAACAATTGGTTGTAATTCTCTTGGCTCTTTCTTGATTATCAATAAAACTATTCAAGTTTTCCTCCATACACTTGTGCGATTGATGCTTTATGCATTTGTGTGGTTAATATACATCTGATCCTATATTTCTTATGATAATAGATCCATGTTCTCGTATAGTGTTATGCTGCTTTGATTCTACAGGTACTCTGTGAAGCTGGGTACGAAAGCAAGTAGCAAAGGACTATCAGAAGAGAGAGGAATCGAGCAAGGAACCAAGCGCAAGACAGAGGTTGGTCTCCTTTATTCTTCTCTCATCTACCTTTCATAAAGGAAAACGAAAGTAGTTTTAGTTTGTTTGTTTCTAAGGTAGCTACTAGACTTAGTGGGATTAGTAGTTCTGCATAGACACTATTCCCGGTAACAAGTATATTGACCAATAGCATCAAACAAAAATACTTTTCTTTGATAATCTTGGGGCATGGCATGGAGTTGTGCTGGTAAAACCAAAGGTGCATATCTGTCTGCCATGGCTAAGATTCTGGTTTGATTAGGGGGTAAAGTGCTAGTACTTGAGGTAGCGCTTGAAATAGATGGAGATGAACTAGATGAGGATGAGGAGTTTGGTTGAACATGAAGCTGATGAATGACTGGTTTAGGGGAATGGACTGTTGTGGATACAATTTTTGAGGTGGTAGTAAATGAATGTGCATTTACAGTATTTGAAGATTGTGCAAAAATTTCAGAGGCAGCAGCAGTGATGGCAGCTAGTTCAACTGATCGTTGAAGGTAAGCACCATCCATATGGCTTATCAATGTGGACGTTAAAGCTTCTAACTTGTCAAAATTATCCAACACAAATTTATCTAAATCTGGATGTATAGGCACCTTTTTTGACTTAATGAATTGAATAAATTAGGGTCTAACAAAGTTTCATAAATTGCATTCTCTAATTTAGTTCTAAACAATGAGAGATCAAATGACAAATCAAATGGAATTTCCTCTAAAGTTGATAGTTCCTCGGGGAGTGAATTTGTTTTAACTAACTGGCTACTACTTCCTTGAGTTTCTACCTTTTCTGGTTTTCCTAAAATCCTATCAAGGTCGTCAACTATGGTAGCATGGTTTTGATCTAGATTTTCCCTGGTATAGTGAGTCTTTTTGGGAGCAAAAATTTTAACTTTTTAATTGTTTTTATGAAAACATTTTTAACAACACTCAAAAAATGACCTTAAGGGGTAGAAGATGAAATTTAAGGTTTCCTTAAAGTTTTATTACACTGAGGATCGAAGTCCCCAGTATGGTCGCCAATATTTCTCTAGAGTGTTGGAGAAAGAAATTATTAGAGGTAACCACAAACCAACTTTGGAGATTAGGATCTAGCCTTCCTAACTCTCAAAGAGAGCTCTCTCTGTTTTATTTAACTTTGTTTAGTTATTTGATTTTAGGCTAGTTATGATTGTGCTTGGGTTTTGATTTAGATTTGGTGGTGGGATCACTTACTTAGATGAAAATAGGGGTGTCTTTTATGATTGGGCTATGGGGTCAAATGTCATAAAAACAGGACTGGATCAAGTTCTAAAAACAATTTCTATAGGGCAAGATAGCAGAGTTACTTCAGATCTCAAGGCTGGATGGTGAAGTGGTTTTCAATCGGATCCAAAGAGCAAGGTTTTCAATCAGATCCAAAGAGCAATCAAGGGTTCCTTAGGCCGGATTATGAAGAAAGTGAAAGAGGTCAACCAGGATGGGAAAGAAATTAAGGATTCTCATATCTGGATATCAGAACAAAACATGTAAATGATTAACTGTTGAAAACAGAGTATACTTAAAAATATTATGAGATAAATTTCCAGTTAATTCATTCAACTTTAGATAACATTTAAGTTTGTGAAAAAGCATAAGAAAATAACAAATTGACAAAGAAAATACTTTATTGTAATAGCTCTACACATGAATCTTGTAATGCAATCTCTTTATTACTTGCTCCAGTCTGATGACTTGAAAATTGGTACAATAACCCTTAGGTTTAAGATTAAAATAACTCTAAAAATGTATAGTAATCCACCCTCAATACTTCGATTTATGAAGTATTTATACAAAAATAATTTACAAAATATCCCAAACTGTCTTGGGAACTAATCTAGGAGAAAGAAAAAATCTTCATGCAAGAAGATACAGATAGTTATTGAACTATTGTTTGTTGTCCCTATTTATTAGGTTGTGTTGTCTTTGATCTTTGATATTTTTCCTTTTAATCTTTGCTTTGTTTTTTGGTCTTCACACTAGATGTTCTATTTACTCTGACCTTTCAACTGATACACTGTCATCTTATACACTTTGACCTCGCTGACCTGTCATGATCCTTTTACTGTGCCTTTTTACTCTTACTGTACATTTTTACCTTTTGATTGTGTATTTCTACAGTAAGTCATTTAGTTTCTCCCATGTTTCGGCATCTAGTAATTGGATATTCATCATCTTCCTGTAAATCTCATCTGCCTCTGTATACTTGGTAAAAGTAGGCTTATTCACAAAAAGGTGTTTTACCTTATGCTAGAGATAAAACAAATTCTCAAAAGTTTGGTACAAGACCTTGCCAGTAGGTATCCCCTTCATGGATGAAGTGTTCACTTGATCTCTGGCCACTTCTCTTATTTTTCTATTGCAGTCCTCCTGCGTCATCAACTTATCATTTATTACCAAGAGATTTGGTAAACCCTTTTTCCTCAAAATTTCAAATTTAACCATGAATCTTTGAGTGGCCAGTTGCATGGTTTGGCACTTATCTTCCAGGTTTAACATTAAATTCATCTTCGTGAGGACCCTTTTCACTTCCAAAATTGTACCTGTTCTGTCAGGTATCTCTAATTCCTACAACTCATACTTTTTTTTGGAGTTAAGGAAGTGTATGATCCTTGTAGCTTCCTCTGGCATGTCTCCAAGTTCTTCTTTTACTCTCTCTATGGCTTCTGTGGCCTGTTTTATCATATCAATCTGCTCAAAAATTACTTGGATGGATGGTCAAATATCATTAACAAAGTCAATGATATTGGCCCACAATTGTTCCTTAGCCTAACCTAGAGGTTCCTTCAATGTCAGTTCTTTCTCTAGGCTTTTTATTCTTTCGTTCATCCTGGTTACTTTCTGCACTTCTTCCTTGTGCATAATCTAGGCAAGCTTGTAGTCAATTTCCACACTGGTCACCTTCTCCTTGAGCTTGTTCATTTTAGTGGTCTAAATGGACATTTCTTCCATTTCTTTGACCAATCTACTTGCTTCATCTCCTGTTGACCCTATTGTTGTAGACCCTGTTGTTGATGTAGATGGTGTAGAAGCTAGCAGTGTTGTAGCCATTGGATCTGTAGGAGCCAAAGATGCTTCCAAAGTGGAAGGTACTACAGTAGTTATTATTGGGATAACAGTGGCAGAAACAATCTCCAGACTAGCTTGTTTTACCTATATCAAGCTATCCAATTCCTTCTCCATTTCCTTTAGCTGATCATTCAATTGAAGCACCAGGTCCATCATTTCCTCATGATTTGTTTTGCTCTCCAGGACCTCTTTTGTTTGTGTTTGTTCTGAATGAGGCAGCTTTAATTGTTTCTTGAGAGCTATTATATCCTCATTCTTCCTTTTGATCAACTTTTCAGCATCTTTAATGTCACTTGGATCATGGCCCAGCTCAATGACCAAGTCCTCCAATGACTTGATCATGTTGTCTTTGGCCTGTGAGGAGGCCTTTTCAAATTTATATTGGGTTGTGATATTGTCCAGTGAACCCTGCGTCCATGGCCTTTCCTGTTAGGGTGGAGTATATCATCTCTCCAGCCTGTTTGTGAAATTCTATCTGGTCAATGGGATGAACATCCCTGGCCAATACCTCAAAATCGGTTTTTCTATAATCAATTGAGGTCTTTGGCTGTTGGACAGTTGGTTGCATGAATGAGACCTACATATTTCCTACTTTGATATCAAAAGCTGACATCAACCTGCTCTGGTTGGCTGGTGTGTGCTTGAAGTATTGGGCATATGTCCCATCCTTCAACTTCTCATTTCTCATCTTTATTTCCTTGTACATGTCTTTAATGTCTCTTTCTTTATCAGTTGGCCTAGTGAAGGAGGAAACCTAAACACTTAGTTGTCTCTCAATCATTTGAGTTTTGGAGGTTGATGGTTTTTGTGTCTCTCCTGAAGCAGTAGTGGCTTTGCTTCTTTTCCCCATTGTTTCAGTGTCAATGATTTCCACTGATTCAATGTTCTCTTCCTGTTCAAACACAGGATTTAGCTTGGGCCTTTTTCTGAGTTCAAAGTACTCGTATGTGGTCTCCATGGTAAGACTAGAACCCTCCTCCCTGTTTCTCTTTGGATTCCTCTCCTCATTGGCTGGGGTCTGTAAGACAGGAGGATTACTCATTGGTTCCCCTAGTTCTAGAACCTGCAGGAAAGAACTCTGGTCAATTTACTTTTCAACATCAATGAGTGTGTTCTCTACATCCACTATTATGTTATCCATATCAATTAATGTATTCTCTAACCATTCTGATTGGTTGGAAAATTTCTCAATATCAGGTCTTGTATGGTGGATGAAAGGTCCCAATTTGACCTTGATTCTCAATTTTTTTATGACCCCATGTGGGTCATACTGCCACATGAAGTTGATCCTGAATTTCATGTCCTGCAACATTTTTTCAACCTCGGGTCTAGCTTCTCTATTATTACATATAAAGTGGCCTAATTGGTTTTTCATTTTAAATTGGGTCTTCTTCCTAGCTGCTAGGAATTTTACTTCTTCTGAATTAATGATTTGCCTAAAATACTCAAGTGCAAATATCCTCATGGGGAGGTATTTGCGCAGTTTATAAGGGGCAAGTTGGCATCCATAAAATCTGATTTCAGTGTGGTTCTGGTACAGATACCAGTTTCCCACCTTGCTATTCTTGGCAAACTGTAACACCCTTTTCATTTCTTGGTTGATTTTGGGTTGAGGGGCATTGGTCAGCATGTTCATGATTGGATGGACAAACGAGTCGATGAAGTCCTTATATGTGAATGTTGTGGAGTATTTCTGGATCAAAGGTGTCCAATAAATAACTAACCTCTCTTCCCCCTTGGTATCCAACTTTTGGATGCTGACAAGGAATTTATTTGCTTGATAATACAAAAAAATGTGAAATAACACTGAAGAGTACTTGAAACTCTTTCAGTTGGCAGTCTGGTAAAATCTTCATGCATCCTATCTGTAATGAACTGAGCATAGTTGTACATGATAGCAGGAGGCTTTCCTGGGGTGAAGATCGAGAGAAAGGCCAGGATAACCTCATCCACATGCTCGTCTGAGGTATATCCTAGGATGCAAGAGAGCATGGTAATTATATGTCTGCCTCTCTCTGAAAAAATGGTGGCAGCATAAGGTGGACTATCTGTGGGAGTATGGCAGTCTTCTATGATGAAGGTCTAGAAAATTTGTGCTATTTTAGCCAGGTCTAATTTTACATAACGATCTAGCAAGTCACCAATAGACAGTGGGGTTTCATTTGGGCTAGGTTGGACCTGCGGCATTTGGTTGATGGATTCAACAGTGATGGTGAATAACAACTATTGGTTAGGGGCAACAATATCCCTTTCACTAGGAATATAGCAAGCATGACATAAATGTATGATATCAGGGAATGGGTGCACTTCTGGGAATAAATACTTTGGTAAATTGGATTCCCAAAGGTAGATGTCATCATTTTGGTTTAGGAATCTATCCTTACTCCAGCAGTGGAGCTTTAGAAGGTAGGTTGGTGAAGCAGTGACTTTTATTTGAAAGTCCATGTCTGCTAATGCCAGGTGGGCAATGTCCAGGTGAGGGGTTGATAGGGGTCTCATGTCTAGAGAGGTATGGAAAGCCATATTTATAAATAGAGGTATGAATTAGGCTTGTGGTTGGTGCAGAAGTAAGGTTTGGGGGCTTTGACTCAATGAGAGGGTAATTACAGTTTGCAACAGAAGGGCTTTGTGTATTCAAGTGAATTACTCCTGAATTTAAATAAATATTAATTAATTTTAATTAATTAATCTTTTAATTGTACTGATACGCTTTCAAATTAAAGAGTCGTTCTGGTTTTCCCAAGAATACCTAGAATTTGGTGGTATGGGCTGCAAACTAGTTTCAATGGTGAATGCAGTGGGTACGGTGGCTTCAGCTGTGAACTGGATGCTCGAGTTGTGTGTCTGGAGCTTCTTCAAGAGGCAGATGATGGTCAAGTTTGGTTGCAGAGGTGCAGGGTGTCGCAGAATGGCTTGAGCAGCATTCACAGTGAAAACGAGTGAAAAGAGTGAAATGGAGCTTCCCCGGCCTTTTAACCCACAACGGTTACATTTTTCCGCAGAATTTACAAATGACCAGTGGATGGTTTTTGGTGTTGGCGGAGAGGCGGTCTTTGGGGCCATCACACCGCTTTTGGAAGGTAGGTGGTATTTCCTTGTGAGCACGCAATCTAACCTTGGGCTGCCATGTAGCAAAACAGTGACTAGGAAAAACTGTGAATCTCGCGTGCTCTCAGGCTGCTAACGATCGGATGGTGAATGTGCACGATATGGATGTGCACCTTCGATCTGGGGGTGGGATATCGAATGGCAGTCGTGTGGTCAAGCTACACGGAGGGAATCAGGACTGGGATTTGCGGGGCTAATGGGTTTAATTACAAATAATTTTAGTTAATCAATACATAAAGTCAAAGATTAAATATAAGCGCGGGTTTAATGGAGTGGGACCAGGGGTTACTATGGCGGGGTTTTTTAACTGCACCAAGGGTTGGTGGGTTAAAAGGGCTTTTGTTGGGGAAATATGAATCAGGGAGTTATTGAACTTGTGCGGGGGCATAAAACTTAGGATAAGGGGGTTTTTATGGGTTTTGAAGGGAAATAGGGAAATGAATTTGAGGGGATGATAATATTTGCAATGGGGAATGGGTTTCACAATAGGGAAAAGGTGTTTTGGGTAAGGGGGTGAGTTTTGCAAGGTAATTTACCAGGGAAATGTGTGAAACCAAGGGGTAAGTGTCAAAATGAAGGGAAAAAGGGTACTTAATAGGAAATGATGAAATAATGGGGAAATTAGTAGTAAGTATGTGGGGGTGAAATGAAATGAGGGGAAATTAATCAAAGAAGCTTGTAAATATATTTTCACTCTCATAGATGCTCCTGCACATGAAACATAGGATTAAGCATGATAAATGTGCTTTTGACTTAGCAACCTTGTACATTTGCAATCTTTCTTCTACCTACCCTTTATTTATCCTAACATTTTTTCTTCACTTTATTGGGTGCATTTGAGCTTGCAGACCCTTTACTTCATTTTCTTTTAACAAGCAAACTATCTAATTCTAACCTTATAACATCCCATGGCTCAGATTAAGTTGATTTGCACATTTTTATTCTCTACCTAACTATTGATCTGCCAAGGTTAAATAGTTTGGCTAGATCTTTATTCTTTATCTATCAACATGAAATTTAAAACATGTATGAGTCAAGATTAAGTTGTTTGACCATCATGGATAGTGGCATTTCTAACCAGCTACACACAACCTTATTTTGCATAGTAAAGTATAAAATAGTGGCATTTGAATTTGCACACTTTCATGATCTGTTTTATTTCTTTTCTCAGGTTTATATCTTTCACTTTTTTATCTTTTCCTCTTTGTTTTTGTCCTTTGATTGTTCTTTTAGGACATACCCTCTTTACATTTTTTAATTTTTTAATATGGAAAAAATTTTGCAGAAAGAAAAAGTATGTACAATATTACAGGACTAACCACAACCAATTCAAAATTATGAATCTTATTATTATAGGACCCTAACAATGTCTCCACATGGGGATACCATTTCCTGGTGAAATGTCAAGAACTGTAAGATTAGTAGCCTTAGAAACGATGACTGAAGTTACCTTGTAAACTATTCTTCTATGATTCTAATTTATTCATACTTATGATGGTGAATCCTCCAAAGCTCAGGGCCTTCTCTTTGGGCTTCAACTTTAAAATATTACCATCCAATCCGATCTAAACTCTGCACTATTATATACAATGAGTAAATTAAAGTGAACTATTGTTAATCTGTGTAAAAGTAATGCTTCAGCATTCTACCATTGACAGGTCCTCCTGGTAGATCTGATCCATCTATCTCTCTCAAGAAAAATTCATTATTACCCATGTAACCATAAATGACATAAGGGCCTTGCCACAGGAAGTCAAATTTTCCATGTTTTCCCTTGTCTTCTCTTCTTGAATCCCATTTAAGTACTTTGTCACCTATGTAAAAATAATCATCTTTAGTCTTTTTATCAAAAATCTTTTTGATTTTATCTTGGATTACTTGTGATTTGACATAAACTTCTTCTATGATCTGCTGCAAGTGTATTGTTTGATTTATCCTCCTCTGGATCTCATTTGGTTCTACCTGCAACTCCTAGATGATCTTCATCACTGGCACTCCCAAAGAGGATTGAAAAATAGCATCCATTCCATATACTAACTGATAAGGAGATGTCCCAATGGACTTTTTGGTAGTTAGTCTGTCTGCCCATAAGGCATTGACCAACTTTTTGTTCCATGTCTTTTTGTTGACTTCCAGTAATTTCTTAATGATATTGACAAGGCTTTTGTTAGAGGATTCTGCAAGTCCATTACCTTGAGGATAAAAGGCAGTGGAGTGGCCAATGGTGATGTCGTATTTGTTACAAAAGTCTACCATTTTCTTGGATTTAAAAGCAGTTGCATTATCAGTAATGAGATTTTGGGGGCATCAAAATCTTGACAGGATATTATTTTCAAGGAATGAGATAATGACAAAGTCTATAGCTTGTCTAGAAGGGATGGCTTCTATCCATTTGGTAAAGTAATCAATGGCTGTCAAAATCCATTTATGTTGGGCTGAGGAGGCTAGGTGAATTTCTCCAATGAAGTCTAAACCCCATTGTTGAAATAGCACTTCTGTGGAGATGGGTTTGAGCGGTAAAGGTAAAAGCTTTCTTTTTCCCTCAAATATCTGACATTTATGACTAGATGTCACATGTTTCTTAACATCTGCAAAAAGAGTGGGCCAGTAAAAACCAACCCTCGGAATTTCGTCAGCAGTAGTCACCAATACAAGTGTCCTCCACAATCTCCTGTATGAAATTCTTTCATAATTTTATTAGCTTCATCTTTCAGTAAACAATTTAATAGAATACCACCATTATCTTTCCAAAATAAAGCATTATCTATGATATAATATCTCATTGATTTCACTTTCAAAAATACAGCTTTAGTCCTAGATAAACCAAGAGGAGTTTGTAAGTTTAGTAAGACAAATATGATATTTGCATACCAAGGTGAATCTGTAAAAGGTTCAATGATTTGTGGAGTCGCCATCTCTTCCTAATCATCAAGGGAACCAATAAAATTTATATCTAGGGCCTGACAGTTCGATTCAGCCATTAGTTTGTCTAAACCTTGGCCTTTGATAAGTTTTGTAGGCTTTATTTCTATGTCATATTCCAAAATAGTGACAGTCAATTTGCCTATCTTCCCTTTAGGCCCATTTTGTGTCAATATGTCCTTTACTACTAAATTTGGAACATAAGTAATGATGTGTGAATACAAGATGTATACTCTAAAATCTTTAATAGATTTCACTAAATCTAATGCATGTTTTTCCATTATGTTGTATTTTAGTGTTGCATCTCTTAAAGACTTGCTTTAAAATGCAATGGGTTGTTCATATCCTTGATCATTCTTTTGCAACAAGACTGGTGCAATAGTATGTTCTGAAGCAAAAGAAAAAATTATAAAATCTTTTTGAAAGTCAGGACTTATAAGGACTGGAGTTTTGGTAAGGGCTTGTTTGATGGCCTCAAAAGGTTGTTTAGCTTCCACTTTCCATTTAAGTGCCAAATATTTTCTTAACATGTTATTTAGTTCTCTAATTGATTTTGCTAAATTTGAAATGAATCTCCTAAGAAAATTTATTTTTCCTAAAAATGATTGTAATTCTTTTATGTTTCTAGGATGGGTGATGGTCAAGATTGCCTCTATTCTAGCAGGGTCTATTCTAATTCCATCTTTAGATATTATATGTCCCAAGAGTTTACCTTGTTCTATACCAAACAGTGTCTTTTTGGGATTTAAGGAAATACCAAATTTTCTGCATTTAATGAAAACTCTTCTCAAGTGATCTAGATGTTCATTTTCATATTTAGAAAAGATGTCATCTCGGTAAAAAACTAGGAATTCGTGGATTTATTTATCAAAAGCTATATCCATAGCTCTTTGAAATGTTGCTCCTGCATTCACTAATCCAAAAGGCATTTTCAAATACATGAAAGTACCCCAAGGAGTAGTAAATGCAGTTTTTGCCTGGTCCTCTGGTTGAACTAAGATTTGGTTATATCCAAAAAATCCATCAAGCAATGAAATTTTGGATGAACCTACTACCCTCTGAAGAATATGGTCCAATTTTGAGAGAGGATAGTTATCTTTCAATGAGACTTTGTTCAGATTTCTGAAATCAATGCAGAGCCTAATTTCTCATGTTTTCTTCCTAATAGTGACTAAGTTTGAGACCCAATCTAAATATCTAATGGGAGCTATAATTTGGGCATCATACATTCTCTTTACTTCCTTCTCAATAGATGGCATAAGAACTGGATTAATTCTCCTAAGTTTTGTTTAAAAGGTTTATGATCTTCTTTGATAGGTATCTTGTGTTGAATTATGCTAGTGTCATAAGCCTTTAGGTCTTCATAACTCTAGGCAAATACATCTTGAAACTATTTAAACAAATTTATGTATTAAACCTTTTCATCTTGAGGTAAGGATTTTGATATTTTAATGAGTTTAGGTTTTTCTTTAGTTCCTATGTTACATTCTTCTACGTATACTCTTAAAGGCTCCATTTTTGGTTTCCTAGCTACATCATTCGAATCAAACAAATCTTCTAAGGGGACTAATCCCTTAGGCAAAAAAATATTTTTAAGGTTTAGAATTTCAGGATCATCATTCATTATCTCTTCTATTTCTACATTTTCCAAGTTATCTATTTCTAATTTAGTGAAGCTAGTGGGTTTACCTATATCTAAAATATTTACATCTATCCCACTATCTATGTCATTGTCTACTGTACAATCTGTATCTATATTACAATTCTGAAACTCATCTTGAGCATTCATGAAGTCATAAATTTGAGAATCCTGTGAGAAAATCTACCAATATTTCAAATTGTCAGGTATGACAGGCCTATGTCTCACTTTTGCGGTGGTTGGGCTTAAAAGGTAGTTTGCAGGTACTAGCAAAAGTGGCTAGATTGTGGGCTTGCATATTCTGTTTCCTAGGAATGGCAGCAAAGTCTGTTTCCAGAAGGTCTTTGATCAAATCTAGGACAATCTCTCTATATTGACTCAGTCTGGGATTATTTACAGAGTATTCACCTTTGATTTGTTTAATAATCAATTCTGAGTCTCCCATTATAGAAACTCTCTTGGCTCCAAGTTTTCTAACCATTTGAAATCCTAAGATTAGATTTTCATATTCTGCCATGTTATTTGTGCATTTAAAATTTAACCTAAATGCATGACCTTCGGACTGATTATTCTCCATGTTGTGAATCCACAATCTTGTACTTGCTCCTAGTCTATTCACAAATCCATCAAAATCCAAATGCCATAGTGATTCATGAAAAATGTTTTCACCTTCAAGGCTTTTGTATTTCTGTTCTACAGCTATGATTTCCTTTTTGTCATGGTCTGAATTGTACAAGATGAAAGAGTCCATATCAGAATGGACGGAGTATATAGTGAAATTATATGGTTTTTCTGCACTGCTCACCATGTATTTCATCAAGGTCTCTCTAGAAAGTTTTCTTTGTTGACCAAAAACATAGATGGTGGCATATGACATACCTAATTGTAAATATCCCTGCAGTTTTTCTCCCCATGAGCGAGATAACAGCATTCCATATTTGGGTGTGATGTCAGCAACTACTGTGTCCATCACAATACTCTTTGTTGGGCACTAGACTAGAGTCACACACAAATCCTTAATCAGGTCGAGGCATTTAACTTGGATAGAATCAAAGGAAAATAGGTCCTTATATGGTCTGGTGATATCTAAGTTTAGTCTCTCCATGATTTCCTTTGGCATTAAGTTATGGGATGCCCCTGAGTCTAGCATAGCAGTATGTAATATTTTGTCATGAACTCTCAAAATAATGTAGAAAGGAGGGATACCCCCTTGCTGATGGGTGTCATTTACTTCATGGCCAAACAATAACTCAGGTTGATCTTCATTCAAATTCACAGCATCTTCCCCTTCACCTATTTTTAATGTTTGAGTAATCTATGATCTATATGATTCATTTTTCACTAGCTCAGTCAAAGGGACTGATAATTTCAATTTCACTATCTCAGTTTTAATGTTGAAAGGCAATTGAGTTTTGCTTGATTAGATGAGATCTTCCTTAGTGAATGTGGTACATGTGTTTTTATCTTCTTTTTCAGTTTTAGGCACTTCAGTCTGTGTTTCAGCAATTTTGTTTTGAATTCTCTCATTTGAAATCTTTTGAGTAACTCTTTGAGTTTGAGTTTCAGATGAAATTATATCTACAATTTTTGGGCTAGAAGTCTCTTGAGTTCCCCTAGGGAGGATCTGCACGATTTTGGTTACAGGAGCTTCTGTTATCTTTTTAGTTTAGGTCTAGATTGATCTCCTATTGGGAATTTCATTGTTCTTTTTACTTCTTAGGCTATACTATTTGTGAACCTCATATATGGCATATTCATAGCCCTGTTTAAAGTCAAAGGACTCCCCAGATTCTAATTGCAATTGTTACAGCATGTACAATTCTTGTTCTTCCTGAGTAAGAAAAACAGCATCTTCATTTTTATTCCTAATAATTTTATCTAGGTGTCATCATCTCCTTCATGGATTTGTGAACCCTCAACATAGTTTTCATGGAAGGGTGGCCTATTTTGTTGATCTGATATTGCATTCTTTCCAGTGTTAGGATTCTTCTTGAAGTTGGGGTTTCTTATTGGGGGTGGTTGTTGATTCTCCCACTGAGTTTTTCTTTCCATATTTTCTAATCTATCCATTATTATCTCTATGCTCTTTGCTAAACTATATATTTTACCATCAGAAGTGGAAGTTTCCTCTTTAATGACAAATCTCTTTTCATTTCTCATTTTACCTTTCTTAGCTAATAGATTGGCTTCTACACTGACAACATTACTTTGCATTTGTTCTGATGTTTCAGGGTTTCTTTCTCTTAACTGGTATGACATATCATTATCAAAACCATCAGGGAATTTGATTAATGTTAGGTTCAGTGGAGGCTTAAGATTAGCAGGGATTGCATTGTAGATGCTATTGAACCTATTACATAATCCTAAATTGACTCATTAGGAGCTCTTCTAAAGTTATCATATTCAGAAAGTATTTGCAGAGGGTTTTTCTTTCTCTCCCATCTATCAATAAACAATCTATGGAAAGCAGCTAAGTCTGCAATATGATTAGCAGGTAAAGCTTTGAACCATTTCTTAACATCCCCAGTTAATTTTTGGACAAACAACCTCATTTGGACATCAGACTCATCAATCTCATGCAACTCAAAATAGTTAGTCATTTTGTTCATGTGTTGTTGGGCAGTATACTGACCAGTAAAATCAAACAAAAATATCTTTCTTTGGTAATCTTGGGGTACAGCATGGAGTTGTGCTGGTAAAACCAAAGGTGCATATCTATCCGCCATGGCTGAGATTCTGGCTTGACTAGGAGGTAAAGTGCTGGTACTTGAGGTCATGGCCTGCCACCTCTTTAATATTTATTTTTTTTATTTTTTTAATACAAGAAACATTGTTTTGATTTTGTCTAATATAAGGGATATTAGACAAATTAAGTATCCAACAAATTCGACCATTTTCGAGAGCTAGGTTCCCACGCCAGTTGGTAGTGAATTTGTAGGACACTTAAACCTGGCCCAATGCCCAACTTTGACTAGCTTTTTCTCCCTCATACGAGCTCGGATTTGAGTGTCATTTGCACTGTTGGAATTAGGGTGACGAGCACTTCGATCTAGTGCTAGTTTGGGAGCAATATGACCACTTTGAATTTTTACCCTTTCTGAGTCCTGTAGGAATTCTGCATGTGTCTGGAGCCACCTGGATCAATCCTCCCCACTGAGGAGATTTTGGTCCTCCAAAAGCATGAAAATAATCTGCCACTTCTTTGTACCTTGTATGCACTTAAAAGTGTCTGATAATTCACCCTTCCTTCTCCTTCACCTTTGTCCTTCGGAGCCATAAGCAATGAGCCGACACCTGCACCCTCTGCAAACCTGCAATACAATTCTGCATATTACATGCTTAATTTACATGACCAACTAATGACCCAAGCATCCCATGCTTTCCACGAGTTTATAACACATACCCGATGGTCAATTTTACATCAAAATGGAAACAATACCCCAAATATGAAAACAAGGCCAAAATATCATTGTCTCTTCAACAAGTGATGGAAGACACATCATCACTGCAACACATGATTTACAAAAATAAGGCCAAACACTAATGTTTCTTTGACAAGTGATGGAAACACAACATCACTTTTAAAATGCATCACAAAATAAGACGAGACATCATTGTTGCTTAACAAGTGATGGAAAATGAATCATCACTTCTACATTTCAAATTGCAACAAATGATTCACAAAAGTATGACCAAGCTAACATATCTAGAAACCATTTTTCACTTATTGATGTGAATGGTTCATCTCCCTGTGTTGGTTTTTCTTGTCGAACGACTTTTTCAACTGGTTCATCCACTAACTCTGTCTTTAAGGCACTGCTCTGGATAGAGCCTTCAACACATGGCTCTTTGATGGCCACCTCTATTGCAATGACTCCAATAAGTCTTTTTCCTCCAGATCTACTTTACCTTCTTCTTTGCATGTTGTTGAGAGGGTCTTTCACGCCTCATCCTTTTCCGTGCTGCCATTCTCTTCCAACACTCGGAAAATACATGGTTATGTAAACCACAAAAAGTACATGTTTTTTTATTCCATGATTTACGTTCGTCTTTAACAACATAATTATAATTAAATTAACATTTGAATATCGAGACTGGTTATACCTTTCCTTGCTGTCTCTAGTGTCATTATGGCGATGAGAGCTTACCTCGGCTCTTTCCCTGCAATGGGCACTACCATGGGATGATGGTGATGTGTTCCCATCATTCTCTTTCTTTGATGATTTCAACAATATCTCAAAAGCATCTGACACCTTTGAGCATTCTCCTTCGGTGTATCCCAAGCCTGCAAATCAAGGTCTCTTCACAACCTCCAATGGCTGAGTTATGCCTTGGATATTAACACCAAGTTCTTCTTCTTCCTTGTACCTCCTCCTGGTAAGGAGCCTCAGGTTTGTCCCCGTAATACGTATCTCCACATTTTCAACAGAAATCATACTATGTGAAGATGAAACTGAGGGAAAATCAACATCTTTTACCTCCTCTTTCGATTTGGAAAGAATTGATGAGGGCTTCTCATCATCTATTGTTGGTGGTTTGTTGGTTGTCTTGGTGCATTCCCCAACATCCTTTCTGACATACCCAAGTCCTGCTTGACGGGGTAATTCCTCTACTTTGATGAGGTTGACAATTCCTTGACCATTAATTCCCAAGCCTTTTCCTTCATAGCCCATTTTCTTCAATAGTTTGGAGCTAATTCCTGTGGTATGATTTTCAAAAATAGTGAAATCATCATCAGGAAACATACATGAAGTTGAAGAACTACTTTTTACCTCACATGGGTCATGATGCAGCTTTTCCAAGGCCTTGTCCTTAGCTTGTAGTTGTCATACCAAACTATGTTTCTCCTCTTTCTCTTCTTGTAGAAGCATCTTCAATTCAGTGTTATCTTCTTGAAGACTCTGGTTGTTTTTCTTCAGTTCTTCCAGGGCCTCTTCTGTGGCTCGCAACTGAAGCTACAATCACTAATTTTCCTCTGTCTCTTCTTGTAGAGCTTCATACCATGCTCACAATTCACATCCATGCAAAGACTGCTTTGATACCAAACTTGATCCGAGTTGACTCAACTCTGGGATTTAACCAAGATCTTTTACTTCCATGATGTTGTTAGGATTGCATTTAAAAGAGAATAAAGGAACATATATGCATGTTGTAAATAAGAGGGACATGACAAGCATTAGTAACATAAAACACAAGACATTGATAATGGAGTTTGTCCAATGTGGACTACGTCTCCGAACCCGATGTCAAGATGGTGTTGGCCGCTTCATTCAGTGCTGCAAATGGTGAACATGTACATGGACTTTTTTTTTGTCATACAAGGATATGTGCCCTCTACATGAGTGGAAAATTCTCTCCATGAGATGTTCCGCTATAGGAACTATCACTCACAACAGACCTCCTATCAGCATGACATAATCTTACACATGGTTACAATGAGTATCCCTGCCATCATGGCATCAAAGGGATCTCAACCAAAACACTCGTGGTGACAATAAGTATCCCGCCATCACACCAAAAAATGGATCTCAATCAAAACATACATAAAAATCCATGATGAATACATCTCACATGAAATAGATGCAAAGATTTTGCATCATACATCAAGCAGGAATCGAAACAACATAGTACATCTCACAGCAAATGATCAAATAAGTACATGACAACAACACTTTATATACCTCAACTTTGTTGCTAGCTAAAGAGTAGAATACTCAGCTTCTGGATCTGAATGCACCATCAAAATTGTGGCGTCACATGGCATAAGATTGACTGTCCACACTCTGAAATATAGCATCATAGTTCTAATCTAGAAAATGGTTGAAAAATAGAATGATCAAATGGAAAATATGATTACACCATCAAATTCGTGGCGTCGAAGAGTGTAAAATCGACTGTCAAATTTCTGAATTCTGACAAAGTGAAAATCTGGGGCTACAGGAATCTTTTAGATTCCCCCTATTTTCCTCAAATATTCCCTCCTCTGATTCATCTGAATATATGCTCCTCAGACCAAAATTATGTCTACACCATCAGGTTCGTGTCGCCGAGAGGTGTAGGATCGACATAAATTTTGTCCAATTTGGATACTGGAAAAATTTCGCCCTCCTAAAAGTTGGGCTCAATCATGGTTTTGCCTGCCTCTTCTCCACGCTCATGGTTCCACCTGAAATTAATTAAAAAATTGTCTCAAACTCCGTGCTTTTCCTTGGCCTCGGTGCACTGAAGAAATGTGGTTTTATAATAAATTTTTTTGGTAGATAAAACAAGCAAGTTGTTTGGACGCATTGGTAAAATGAGCAATTTGTTAAGAGGAGGTCGAGGGATCAAATCCTGCCTCCCCAAAGAATTAGCATGCATATTTTTATTAGGGTGTGGTTTATTTTGTTGCAACTCTTTTCATTAATTATTATATTAAATGGGTAGATTTTGGTTGTCACATGGTAACCGTTAGAGTGAGGTTGGGTTGCCCGTGGAGCGGGCCGGCCACATGGTCGAGCAAGTTCGATTCCCGTCGGCCCATAAATAGTGTATGTTGTGCATTGTAGTTGGGGTGTGGGCTGAATCCATCAAAGGTGGCCCACCCACCCTATTTCATTTTTAATGTGTTATAACAGTTTTGGGTCTGGTGGGGGTGGCGGGGGTCATGGCTCGCCACCTCTTTAATATATATATTTTTTATTTTTTTAATACAAGAAACATTGTTTTGATTTTGTCTAATATAAGGGATATTACACAAATTAAGTATCCAACAAAATTTCCCATTTTCGGGAGCTAGGTTCCCACACCGGTTGATGGTGAATTTGTAGGACACTTAAACTTGGCTCATTTCTCAACTTTGACTGGCTTTTTCTCCCGCATATGAGCTCGGATTTGAGTGTCATTCGTACCATTGGAATCAGGGTGACGAGCACTTTGATCTGGTGTTGTTTTGGAAGTAATCTAGCCACTTTGAATTTTGACCCTTTCTGAGTCCTCTGGGACTTCAGCATGTGTCTGGAACCACCTGGATCAATGGCACTTTCAACTAAAGAGGAAGAATACATGGCATCCACTCATGCAAGCAAGGAAGCAGTTGGATTGCAGAGATTGTGTTCAAGTATGGGGTCAGTACAACGAGTTATAAGGATAGATTGTGACAGCCAAAGTGCAATTTTCTTGGCAAAGAACCATGCTTATCATTCAAAGACAAAGAACATTGATGTTCAGTATCACTTTGTGAGAGATATGGTTGAGGATAAAAAGGTGTTGTTGGTAAAGGTGGACACTTTGAAGAATAATGTAGATGCATTTACAAATTCTATGAGCACTAAGAAGTTCTCTTGGTGTAGATAAACAATGGGTGTTGTAGGGGGGTGGATCAATGACTAAGCTCTCTTTGTGGGCCCCTTTGGAAAAAAAAACAACAAGCGGGAGAATGTTGGGTGTGTGTTATATTTTTTCCATGACTACCTCTTACGCGGGGGGTCACATGGGGGGTGGATGCCCCCTTGTCGAAGGACCCTAGTATTTTGGACCCTATATTAGGTGGGTGGACCTACCTATGGTTTTGTGCATGGATTTCACACATGGTTTTGTGCATGGATTTCGCACATGGTTTTGGGCATGATGATTTTTTGTCCATGGTATTTTGTAGATCTAGTCAAGGGAACTACGGTTATGTTCTAATCCATTATTAATGTACTGGGGTTTATGGATCCTTCAGCATTTATATATATGTATCTTACAATTGAAAGGAATATAATGAAAAATCAATCTGGTAGTCCCGGTTTTGGGATCCAAGGGAAAATCTCTGTGTATATTTGTTTTATGTTTTATGCTCTCGCCATTGTTTATTTTCTGTTTTTAGAATTTGTATGCAGGTAATTTTTGTACAAGATTAAAACCTACAAAGTTCATATAATGATAACTACTGAGGCAAACCTTGTAATTTCATCCACTTTTCTGGCAGTTTCGAGAACAAGTTGTCTCGACCATGCATTTTTGGCTTATAGTTATTGGGAAATATGTACGATCTGAAATTGATTCTTAATCTAGTAACTGCTAAATCCTAATGAAAGTTTAGTTTTGATGACTTCAACAATTAACTTGCCACCATGTTGGACTTCTTTCGCTGAATCTGCTTCTGTCTTCTTACTCTAGTTGTCACTAATAAATTCGACACGATAAAATGTTGTTGCAAGTAGAGGGTTTGGTCATAATTCTCAGAATGAATTCTAGTAATTTCCCTGACCAGGCTTGAATCTGGTAGTTGTCATCTTGAAAAAAGTCACAAGCCTTCACATGTTCCACCATTTTGGGTATAATCTCTCACCATGTGAATAAATGGGTTCAAGTCGAGCATGTGAGAGAATCGTTGGATTACCAACAATTTATGTATGTTGTTAACCAACATGAGGCCTTCCACCTTTAATGTCAATGCAAGCTAAGGTACCCCAATACATCTTGAGAGGTACAAATGGATGTGTTGAAGTTGAGTCACCTACAAGTTCCGGTAACCAAAAGACACTGATGTATTCCCACTAATTTTTGACAAGAGAACCTGCCATTGATGCATTCAAGTCTCAAGGTATTGTAATAATCCGTAGTCCCCCTCCCCAGATAATATGTTGAAGTCGATGCGGGAAGAACCATTATAAGGAGGGCCTTAAGGAATCCCTCATCAACTTACATGAGATAACAAAAGAAATTTGGAAGATTTATGAGTTAGAGAATAAATATATGATAACAACATTTTAACAACCTAAACATGCTACAAGGTGGCTTTCATTATTAGGTCCCTATATGTATTTTCAGCAAGAGAACCTCCCATTGATGCATGCAAGTCTCAAGGTATTATAATAATCCCTGGTCCCCCTCCCTAGATAATATGTTGAAGGTGATGGGGGAAGAACCATTCGAAGGAGGCCCTTAAGAATTCCTCATCAACTAACACGAGATAACAAAAGAAATATGGAAGATTTATGAGTTAGAGAATAAAGATGTGATAACAACATTTTAATAGCCTAATCATGCCACAAGGTGGTTTTCATTATTAGGCCCATATATATATATATATCTATATATATATATATATATATATATATATATATATATATATATATATATATATATATATATATATATATATATATATATATATATATATATATATAATTTGTTTTTAACAAAAAAGAGAACAATTAAGAAGAGGAAATAGCAACGGGAAGATAATCTCCCTACTTCTCCACTTCCATCCCATTGTCCTTGAATATTTCAGCTACAAATTCCTCCTTGGACATCAACTTTCGGTAGAACTTCATCCTATGTCCATTCACAAGAAAATACATTTATTGTTCATCAATGGTTTTGATTTGAATTAACCCATTTTCAAAAACAGTGTCCATTTCATATGGTACCAACAAGTGAGTAGTGAATTTCCATTTGAAATCCTTAAATCTAGAATAAAAAGGAGAACCCAGTCTCCCTGTTGGAATTTCTTCTGCAGAATGATATTATCATGCCACTTATTTCGATGCTCCTATCCCAGTACTTTATGTTGGACTACATCATGCCTAATTTCATCCAATTGATTTAGATATAACAATCTCTTTGCTCTTGTGCTTTGCTTGAATCCAGACCCAACTGAGCGACAGTATGGAATATGTGAATTTGAAACTCAATCGATAGTAATAATTGTTTCCCTTAGACTAGCTCATATGGTGTGCATCTCGTAGTACTCTTGCACATTGTTTTGTAGGCCCAGAGAGATTCAATTAATCAATCCACCCACTATTTATGATGGATCTGAATAGTCGTAGTGATAATTCCCTCTAATACTTTATTCGTGAATTCTACTTTCCCATTCTCCTTAGAGTGATAAGGTGTTAAAGTCTGGTGTTAAATCTATTATTGTTCCATAATAAATTTGATCAAGTTGGATGTAAATTTTGTCCCTTGGTCTACAACTATCTCCCTTGGCACACCAAACCCAGTAAAAATCTCCTCACATAGAAAAGTTGTGACTACCTATTCATTTACTTGAGCTAGTGGCTTGGCCTCAACCCATTTCATAACATAATCCATACACACTAACATATATATATATATATATATATATATATATATATATATATATATATATAATTTTTTTGGGACATTGGTGTGATTGGGCCTACGAAATATGGGGCCCACCCCTCGAATGGTTTGAACAATACCTATGGTTGTAATGGAATTTCATTTTCCTGAACTGGAAACCCCATCCTTTGGCAGTTATCACACTGGTGCACATATTTCTTTGCATCTTGAAACAAGTTGGGCCAATAATACCCAGCTTACAATACTTTGTAGGCAATGCGTTTATCTAAAAAATTGCCTCCACAAGGCTCATTGTGACAAGATCTTAAATGTTAGGCATTTCATCCTCATGTACGCGTCATCTAATGATAATATTTGCACTTGTATAAAACAAATCATCTTTAATCCAAGAATATGAGGAACTTCTATTTATGATCTTGCGCTTCTCACGAGCAGGAAGCTTTGTAGTTTTCTTATGGCAAGTTAATTTACAATATTTCCAAACCAAGGTAGGTAAGTAGAAACCGCAAATAATTGTTCATCAGGAAAATCCACATTTACAGCAACATTATTTTCTTCATGTTGTAACCTAGAAAAGAAATCAACGACCAAATTATCTTCACTAGACCGATCTACAATGATAACATTAAATTTCTATAATAAGATAAGCCATCTCATGATCCAACCTCTAGCTACCATTTTGTTCATGAGGAAATGGATCATTGTATGGCATGTATGGATTAAGAAGTCATAACCTATAATATAATGCCTAAACTTGTTTATAGAATGCACCATCGCAAGGAACTCCTTCTTTGACATAGTGTAGTTCAATTTAGCAGGGGTTAAAATTTTACTAGTGTAATAAATTTCATAATAAAAAATGTCATCTTTTTTTCCCAAGGACAGCTCCCAAAGCTATTTATGAGGCATTTGTGGAAATATGAAAGGGTAAATCCCAATCGGGTCCCCTCAAAACAGGAGAAATAAAGACTTTTTCTTTCAAAGTCTTAAATGCATTTTGGCACTGCTCAATCCATAATAAAACATCTTTAGACAATAATTTCAAGAAAGGTGTAGCAATCTTTGTGAAACATTTAATAAAGCATCGATAATACCCTGCAAAACTAAGGAAACTTCTCATCTCTTTTCGCATTGTAAGAACTGGTAATTGGGATAAGACCTTGATCTTGGCGGGATTAACCTCGTTACCTGTAGGAGAAACGACATGACCAAGCACAACATCCTTAGTTAGCATCATCCTACACTTTATATTACTCAAGGAAAGGTGTGCTTCTTGACATCTAATTAATATTTTTTTTAAGATTTTCCAAAGCTTCCTTGAAGGAATCCCCATAAACAGTGAAGTTTTTCCATGTACACCTTGACATAGTCATTGATCAAATCAAAAAAAATGTCCAATACTACTCTTTCAAAGGTGGGTGGGGAGTTACACAACCCAAAAGGTAAAACTCAATAAGGCAAAGTTCACCAGGGACAAGTGAAAGTAGTTTTATCTTGATCCTTTGGAGCTATCTCAATCTGGTTGTACGCGCTAAACCCATCTAAGATCGAGAAATATTTCTTTCCTACTAAGGTGTCTAGGACCAAATCTATAAATAAAAGAGGGGAATAATCCTTCATAGTGGCTTTTTAAACTCCCGGAAGTCTACACACACTCGTCATTTCCCTAAATATTTGGGAACCAAAACTAAGGGGGAAACCCATTTTCTATCAGATATAAGGTAGATTAAGATTGCATCGAGGAGCTTTTGTAGTTCTTCTTTTACTACCTCCTTGAGTGTTGGTTCATATGCCTCTAAGGTTTCCAAACAGGACCGGCGTTGGCCTATGTATAAATATGATGAGAACAGACTGCATGATAGATCCCCTTTATGTCTCACTAATCCCATGCAAAGGCCTTTATTTGTTCCTATAGAACCTACATCAGTTATTTTTCATTGCTCATTAGTAAGTTCAACATCGATATTCAAGAATTGACCAAGACTTACTTCAACATAAATATAGCATGGTTCTATTTCTTGGGATAGTGCTTTAGTAGCATTGCATAATGAGGACAAAAATGTCAAACCATCCATTTCTTGCACATCACTCTTTAAAACATGCTCAAATGAATGATTTTCAGAACCATAAGAACTTGTATTACATAAAATAGAATTAAGTTGACATTCTTCAAAACCTTCCTAAAAATTGTTTACCTTATCGATCTTACACATGTGCTGGACCGTTTCCTTGTCACTTGTCAAGTCATAAAACCGAGGGGCTTCCTCCGATTTTGTGAGATATTTTGTAGATGGATACAAGGTAATTTGTTTTACAACTCCACCGTGGGAAATGAGCATGTTAGCAGACCTTCAGCCTATGAATGCATTTGTAGTAGAAAGCCACGACCTCCCAAGATTTATTGGAAGCCCTCCAGTTGTAGATTTGGTTTGTGCAACCATGAAGTCCGTGAGATATTCCCATGAATCAAGGGAAACAATTACATCATCCAAAACTCCTTCTGACATAATCCTAAATTGGTCAGCTAGTTCGAGAATAATTGGGGTAGGAAGAATATTAGTTAGCTCAAGCATATTCATGGTATGTGCAGTCATGACATTGATGGTCGCTTCAAGGTCAATCAAAGTATTGGTAATGCATACTCCATTAATATGCACTAAAACAATAGGAATCCCAGTTTGAGTTGATCCGCAAATAGACCCGGTACCAGCTTCTTCACAGGTGACGATCCAAAAGCTAGTTCGAGAATAATTGGGGTAGGAAGAATATTAGTTAGCTCAAGCAGATTCATGGTATGTGTAGTCATGACATTGATGGTCACTCCAAGGTCAATCAAAGTATTGGGAATGCATACTCCATTAATATGCACTAAAACAATAGGAATTCCAGGATTGGGATATTTTTTCATTAAATTATTTTTAGTAATCACATCAACACACTCCCCAAGAATATGAATAGTTAGTAGATCCTTTCGCTTACTCCCTGGCTTCTTCAAACACAACTCCCTTACTGTTTTAGAATAAATGGGTATATTTTGAATAACCTATAGCAGGGGAATTTTAACAAATTTTCCTCAATTCGTTAATCACATCATGTTTATGAGGTTTTATCAATTCACTCTCATTCAACCTCTCAAGAAAAGGGGTATTTGACAATTGTTTAAATGTCTTATTCTCTTGATGAGGGGGTGTAGGTCCATTAGTTCTTTCTACAAGGGTAGGATCTTCTTCCTCTCTTTCTTATTCTGCAATAATGGGGATGGAATTCGACAACACTTTCTTTGATCGTAAATGAATATCATGTACTTCTACAAGAGTGATAACATAGGTTGGGAAGGGCTACAACTCATCTTGCAGGATAGGTTAGGCTACATTATTATTCAAGTTAGTGATAGGTTTAATAGGAAACTGGTTCAACCTAGAAGATTGGGTAGAAGGTAGTTGTATTAGGTGCTTGAAGTTTGTTGTTGATATGTTGGCATATGGTAGTTCTGTAAGAACGTTTGAGAATGTGGGGCATACTGAAGTGGTAGAAGATAAGGATATGGGGGTTGAGGTCCATAACCTAGCCCTCACCAACATTGTTGCTAAGATTAGCTCTGAGGAGGCTATTATGGGCACATCTGCCATGGTGTGGCAACATTTCATGGTGCATACTATAAATTAGAAAGCTATGAAAAACTTGTGGCACCAAAATCAAAAGATGTACTTTGAGGCCTTGGCTACCACGACTTCTTGGTTGCTAATGAATACAACTGCTCTACTATAGGCTCATCCCTGTGGTATATCATTTGATTCTTGGTAGATAAGGACAATAATTCATATAATGATCTTCTTCACATGGCACAAACAGTGAGATTATCGAGAGGACAATGTTTTCTAGGATGTTTCTTCTGACATCTGGGACAGAATATAGCAAGGGAGGCTCACTCTTCCTCATGTTTATTATTAAAAAACTAGTGTTAATATGGATACTTAAATTACTTAATATATTCATTTTAAAATATTTCAGAATATCTCCCAATTCCGTCCTGGTCACTCCACTGAAAGTCAACTTCTGATTTTTAAGGAGATCATGAGATCTTTTCATTATTTTTCCATATCCATGTGAATATCTCTTGCAAAACTTGGTGATATCATCTAAAGTAAACACCGAGATATCTCCTGCTCCCATAAAATTTAGCGCTTTCATTGATTCTTCTACCACACCCTTTAAGAAAAGAATCTTCTTTGTTGCACTTAAGTTTCCTGACACGTTGAAGATTATGTAAAAAAATCTCTCCAAGTAATCTTCTAAACTTTCATCTTCCCTCTGCACCATTCTAAAAATTTCCTCTTTCAGTTCATGAGCCTTGCAATAATCTCGGTATTTCTTAAGGAATTTCAATCTCATGCCTTCCATAGTGGTGATACTCTTTTTTGGTAGTCCCATGAACCACCTCAAAGCATAATATTTTAAGGTATCCGGAAATAACTTCAACTTCTATGTGTAAGTCAAATAATCCATACTATAACATAAGATGTCAAATTCAAATAAAAAAGTATCAGGATCCTCACTTACCAGTCCTTGAAAGCACAGAAGTATTGTTGGGGAAATGTTCTTCATTTGTACGTTAGCAATTGGAATAACAACTGGAAAACCGAAAGTCACCTCATTCTCTTTCTTTGGATAGTTCATCTCACCTTCTCCTTTGGCCATTCTATTACCTCCAATAGAACTAAATTTAGATTCCAGGGGCAGAAGTCCAGTAGTTGGGTTGTTGTGAAGTGGTAACCCTACTCCTCTTCCCATTATTGTTTCGATAACATGACCATTGGAGGAAGTGGCGTAGTGATCTTCTCTCCCAGCTATTGACACTTCATCTAAATTCTTCAGCACTTCACCTTCTCTTCTCCAATCAATGTTGCTACCTGCCAAGTTAGTACTGGGGGGTCATTATGTTTTATCTTTTATAATTGGAGTATCGAACTTTACCTTACTTTTTCCTTTTCTACCTCTCCCTCGACTCATACAAGACAAACATCATCTAGATCTAGTGAGGAAAGAAACCCACAAAACATGGAATCGCAAGTTCTTACCTCTCATCTTACCACTCCCACCACTCAATGTTCTAGGATGCTTAGATACTATAGATGAGGAAATATTTTGGCCAATCAACACCTATTCCCTGGCACCTCCCTGGAAATGATTCCAAAAATGATGGGAAAATTAATTGCTTAAATTGTGAGTTATTAAATTATCAACCAAGGCTTATATGTTGATGAGGCACCCGCACAATATATGTCATATTAGATCTTATTGGTAAATTATAGCACACGTTGCAGCATTCAATAAATAATTACTTTCTTGTAGACATGATTCATACTTCATTTAATTAGAAAATATCCAATATTCACTAATCTTCAAAAGAAATTTTCATTCATCAATGTGTAACAAGGTCCAGTAGCAATAACAACTAACAATCAACTCACACTCATGTTGAAAAGAATAAGAAAACTATACAATTAAGAGAAATACAAGTCTAAGTCCTAAGGGTATCTCTCAACCCTTCAGTAGACCCCTAGGTAGTATTCTCCTTAACACACAGTAATAATCCTGCTCATTCAAATTCAAATGCGATGCTCAAAAAAAAAAATCAATAATATTAACCAGTTGTAACGAAAGTAATACAAAATAACAATTTTATAGTATTAACATTACAAATCTATATAAATAGTAAAGCATCACACTAAATCTAAGAAACACACATAATCCATGCAAGTGCATTTTAGACCAGGGGCACTGCCTAGCTAGAAGCACTAAAGTTAAAAGAACTTGTTACTCCAACAAATAAAAAAACAACAATGTGAATTATATTATATGGTAATCAAAATGCAATATAGATTTTAGAACTTAGTTCATCCACTTTAGCAGTCTCACAATAACATTATGAATAAGCTTTCTTCGGTTGGTTACAGAGAAATATATAATACTATCAACCAATCCAATCTGAATAAAAAGGAAAAGTATTATAACTAAGTGGCTACTCTTTCCAAAAATGACAGTGGATGAAATTTCCTAACTATCATTGAATAGTCTCATTCTAAATAAAAACTTGGCTAATATAAAAAGATAACAAAATAAAAATCGCCCTAACTATGTTGGTCGTAGTCAGAAGTATCCATGTTGGCATGTAAACTGAACATTGCATCCTTCCTTCCCATAGCTATCTAGGATGGCTCCTAATTCTAGTAGATGTAATATAATGCTCGATCTCGTAACAAGGAGTCATCCACCCTAGGACTTAGGAAAAAAGGAGACTGCAATGCCTCACAACCATTAGATAAGAAAATTTACTGAAATGCGAACCAATTTAGCAAGAAAATGTATAAAAATAGTAATAATCACATTTTGTATTCGAGATGCAATTAAAGGCACAGAATGGAAAGAAATAATAATAAAGTGTAAGGAAATGCAAGGTTAGGCTTGGGGTGAGGCATGGAAATGGTTGGTAGGTGCTTTGAATAGGCTGATTTTGAGGCTCTTCAAACATTGAAAGAGATGGCTAATAATATGTTGCACGTTAGATCGCTTCCTCTTAAGTTATGGAATGAGACTATAAAATATGCAACCTATATTTAGAATATAATTCCTCATAAATAAATAAATGGAATCACTCCTTATGAGGCCTTGATAGGGAAGAAAATGATTATTACTCACTTCAAACTTTTCAATTTTCATGTATGGGCTAAGATCCCTTTTGATAGGAGAAAATATTTGAAACCTTAGAGTAAAGAATGTATATATGGAGTATCCATAGGGAATTAAATGATATAGGTTATTATACTCTTCTACATATAATTTATTCTTACATAAGAGTGTCCAATTTGTAGAAGTTCCCTTCTAGTTACCTTTAGATAATTTTACTACACTATCGCCACCACCTTTGGTTATAGATCTTAGAGATACTTATTCAAATCAGATTTTAGAATATGATTTTTCTTATAAGTGGCATGCTATTGCATATCCAAAGTGAAAAAATCAATTGGTAGAGAAGACACTTTAAGAACTAGATCTAGAACTAGAACTAGTTAGTGATTTATTCAATCCACAAAGAACTAGATCACAGTTTGTGACCTTTCACAAGTTCTTGTTTCCATGGGGCCTTTATTTCATATTCATAACTATATTTTACTTGGATAAAATCCTTATAATTATGCATAAGTTGAAGGAAGCCCCTTATGGGATGTAGTAATGAAAGAGGAGTACAATTTCTTGGTGGAGAACAACACATGGGAATTAGTTCCACTTCCACCCAGCAGGGAACTTGTTCAATGTAAGTATATTTTTAAGGATAATAGGGATATTGATAGGATTATTACAAATTAAAAATATTTGTTAGTAGCTAAGGGCATCTCCTAGGTACAAGGCATTGAATATGAGGAGATTTTTGCAGCAATAGCTTAGATGGAGTCCTATCCATTAGCTCTAGCTATTGCATTTTTTCCACAACTAGTCGCACGCATGGGGGGCAATAACTCCTCCTGTACATTGCGCGGGGTGCAGTGGGGGTCATAAGGGGGGCTACTGCCCCCCCTGTTGGGGGTTTATAGGGGCTGGTAGCCCGCCTACACGAGGTCCGGGGTAGCACCCCAGGAATTATTTTTTTCCTATATATATGTGGACCCAAAGATGGTGGGCGGACCAACTCATGGTTTTGTGCATTGATTTTGCACATGGTTTTGAGCATGATGGTTTTCTTCCCATGGTATTTTGTAGATCCGGTCAAGGGAACTATGGTTATGCTCTAATCCAAGTTTAATGGATTTGGGTTTATGAATGCTTCGACATGTCTATATATGTATTGTAACATTGTGTTGTAGTGGCTACAACCATCCTCCAAAATTTTGCCTTAGCTTCGTTTTGGAGCCCCCTACCAACCATCCTTAGCAGCATGTCTTACACTACCCAGGTACTTATGCTTTTAGTTGAGTTTCTTTGGCTTATCAGCTTGTGTTCACTAACTTGTTGCCTTTCACCTGCAAGTTGACTTCCTGTGACTTGGTCTTCAACCAGTTCTTGTGTTGGATTGGAGAATTGCGCAAAACTTGAGGGAAACCAGCCTTGTTCTCCAGAATTGCATAGAGCATCAAGGCAGTCAACTACTCTCTGAAATTGCACACAACATCCAGGTTTCCTTCCCCTTGAAAATTGCGCAGAGCATCCCATCATTGGGCTTGCTCTCAGAATTTGCACAGTTCTGGTTGGAAACCTTGGCTTTAGTACAGAAATTTCACAAAGCTTGAGGGGCAACCAAATTCACTCTGCCCATAAACTACGCAGAATTCATCCTGAAGCTTGTTGTCCATTACATGTGCTCACAGGTTGACCAGTTCCCTCCAAGGTTGTGCAATATTGCCTTGCATGCATGGGAAATTTTTCCCGAAAAAGAAAAAGGCAAAAATAAAAAAGCATCCCTAGATTTTAGGGATCTATTTTTAGCATATGGGGTTACATGCAAAAGTCGTTTCAAAAACCTCCTGCCAAGTGTCACTTTTTCCTAGATTTGTGGCATGCGCATCATAAGCCTCGATCCTGTCAAAACTATTTATTCGGTGCCTCAGAGATCATTCTTCACTTTGATTTTGGAGCTCTGGCATTCCCAACACATATAGGAACCTTCGACACACTTAGCACAAATTTTTCTGGGTAAGTTCGCTTTTCATGTCTTTTGTTGCTTTTCTGTTGCTTTTTCTATTTTGCTTTGTGTGAGTGTTGTTTCCTTGGTTTTTTTGAACACTTGTTGTCATTTTAATGCATGATGGCTTGTAGAAGCATTGTTTCAAGTTTTCCATTACATTTCCTTGTTGTCGCATGCATGACAGAGCTTCTCCACTTATAATCGTCGTTGCAGTGACTTGCTTCACACACTTCGTTGTTTTCCCTTCTTACTGAATCCTGAACTTATTGATTGCATGCATGTTCATCAACTCATGTCTGCACCTAGCTTCACACATGCATTCATTCCTTACTATTATTAGTTTCCTGTCGGCGGGTCCGAGCTGCCTTGGCCCGGACCCTGCCTTGGCCGGCTTTCACTGCGTATTTCTCGGATGGAAGGCCTTGGCTTGCTCCCAAAAATTGTGCAAACCTTACCTCACACTGGTCTCCCAGAGTGTTCTCTGCTCAATTCTGAGAGGCACTGCCTCAGTTGGCCCCTGGAATTGAGCAATGTAATTTTCCCGAGTTGCAGTCATGCTCGCTGAAACTGTGCATTACGCAGTTTTAGTCCTCAACAAACAAATATGGAATATTCTCTATGTAGTTTCAGCAGTCACTCAGTTGAATGCAATTTTGGATTGTGCTCTACGCAATTTCAGTAGTCAGTCAACTCACTGGAAGTCTGGACTCTGCTCTATGCAGTTCTGGCAGCCAATCTCCCAGCCTCCCAGAGAAAATTGAGCGAATTTCCCAGTCAATCACCCAGGTGTGTTGCATGTTAGTACTCAAGTTAATTTTTGTTTTCAACTGAAAATTTTATTTCCATGAGTGTTGCTCTGTCTCCAAGTATCACAGGTGTTCATCAATCTCTCAGTAGTACAGGTACAATGGCTTCCAAGAGAGTAGAGTCAAAGGACACCATTGAGAGTGCAACCGGAGATATGGTCGAGCAAGTGTCTATGAGCTTGCCCATCTATGAAGACACTAATATTTTCATAGACAAGGATATCAAGATCAAATGGCAGGATATCAATGACATCTTCTCAGGCACCTTTTAGGAGAATCTGGAGGACCGCAGAGTCTATGTCAACATACACAAGTCTGGCTTGTACCGAGTTTCATGCAGGTATCCCGCATTTCCATGCGTGGACATGATCCACTGGATTGTCTCGTATACTAATCCAGAAACAATGGTGTTGAGTAGTGTTAGTGGAACAAAAATTGCTACCTTTAGTGTAGATAACTTTCGGGAGATGTATCACTTTCCACAGTCGGTGATCACAATGGATGCACCCTTCACCAATCCTAACAGTAGCGCAAACTCAAGAGACATCTTGAATAGTTGGGTGAGAGCATCATCTAAGTTTAGGACAAAACCCATCCAAGTATAAAATATGAAGACATTTTGGAAGGATTATCATTTCTTGGTCATCTTCGCATGCCGCTTATACGGCCAAGAGAGCACAGAGACCTTCCCGCAAAGTTGGGTGATTGTTTTAGATCAGCTAGTGAATGAACGAATACCTTTCAATTGATCCAACATGTTGGTTGTCCAGCTAAAGGGGCAAGTAACAAATGCCCGACATCCGCCCAAGGGTTAGCAAGCAAATATTTTCATGTCCGCTTACATACTTGATGCAATCTGTGCCCGTCAACAGTTCCTTAGCTTGGGCTGGACATGTACACCTTGATAAACTCTGTGCAAATCTATTGCAGGTTGTTCTTCAAGTGCAGTTTCTGTGGAGTTATACTACAACTATCAGACCACTTTGTCAGCCCAGTGTACAGGATGATATTTGAGCAGGATCTTCCTTGCATGTCATAGATAACGATGGAGGCATTGGTTAACATAGTAGATTGGTATGCCTCACCCCTTGGCACCTTCATCTAGATGTACAGTGCAAAGAAAGCTCTACGTGTTTTACCAAAGTTTTCCATTGACAAGATGGTCATGCAAGAGGTTGCATACCACATCTTGATAGGGTTTTTAGAGATACTACACAGGAAGAAGAAGGCACCTTGGCCCACTCTTCCTTTGCAGATCGGATTATATGAGATCCAGAATCTCAATCATGGTGAGGCTGAGATGGAGGAATTTAAGAGGCTCACCTTTGGCAACAGAAGTTTCAATTCATATGACCCACATCGCTTCATGGAAGACCATTATGTGAGAGTGTATCATCCTTGGATCGACGGGGCATGACATTGGCCTGAGGAAGACAAATGGAGATACTGTTATAACTCCTCAAGGCTCAATCAACTAGTCAAAGTGGTTGTAGAATGGTTAGCAGTATACAAAGAAACAACATCTTAGAGAGCAACAACATCAGTAGCAGTAGACCTAAGAATGAAAAAGGAAAGAGGAAGATTGCCGACAACGCAAAGGTAGAGAAAAGTTGCAAGTTCAAAGAAGATCCACTTGTAATGAGAGCAGATTTGGTGATTGGGGCAAAGAAGTGACAACGCAACAGAAGGATTGTGAAAAGACAAAGGGAGAAGTAAAAATTATAGGAGACAGAGAAGAAGTTGCAGGAGTTGAAGCAATAAATAAAGGAAGAACAAGAGATGCGCAGAAGAGAGAAGGAAGTGCAGTAGGAACAGGAACAACAAGAGATGCAACATGCACACATTGATGAAACTATGCCAAGATAGGTTATTGACTCATCACAGCTGGCAGATAGAAAATAGGGTGAGCAGTCACAAGAACAGGACTTTTCTCAAGAGATTCAATAGAGGTTGGAATAAATGGATGCGGATGTGGTTCAGTGAGAGCAAGATCAGGATATGGACCTCATGGCCAAAGACCAAGAGGTCACTCCACCAGCTTCACCAGATCCGAGAGCAGAGCAAGTCCCAAGTGAATAAGGAGACACTTAAATCCTTGAGGAAAATCCAGAAATAGATGTGCACAACATATCCTTTGACGGGTCACAACACAGAGTTGTGTAGTCATGCAGAGTGCCCACTCTAGATGTCCATGTATCTCATGTACATTTTCAAGAACGAGTGATCGTGTCTAATGTGCGCATACACCTAGCTACATTGGCCGATGCTACAAAGGCATATACCAAAGCCACCAGCTCAAGTGTGATATTATTGATAGCTGAGAACGAGTGCATGGCTAAGGAGTTGCATGTGGCCAACCAAGGAGAAGAGAAAGCTACAGAATCCACCAGAGAAGAGTTGAAGAAAGTGATACTTGATGGAGTATCGTCTCTTGAGACAATCATGTGGAAGTTGTACTTCAGGTTCGTCACTGTGCATAAGTCAGTTGTCCATCTTAATGGTTGGTAGTAGCACTGTGTTAGGAGAGCACTCATCTTGAAAAACATACACATTTTTTTGGATCACATGCAAATATGTACAATGAGGTACAATGGAATCATGTTGTACTTGCAAAAGATGATGAAGCCAAAGGCAGTGGAGTTGAAGGCACGCATCCAGAGTCAGATCCAGAACTATGAGGAATTCCCACAACTCATCACCAACTTACATGCTTCACATGCACAAGTGTTCAGGAGCATGGATGTCATTGTGCACACGCATGCGATCCCATCCATTGGCACACTCATCAAGGTGAAAGCAAAGAACCAAGTCCGACTAGAGCTGGATATGTACTTCGAGCAGTTGATGTGCATAGCCACCAGCGCAGATTTTCAGATGAGCGCGGACACTATGCACCAGTATGTCATATGTTCAGCTGCACTCAAGACCATGTTGCACATGCTATCTGAGAAGTTGGACAAAGGTGCCAAATTAGTGTACCCAGATGCAACGGAGGCAAGAGTTTGCTTTCAAAAGGATGTCACCGCGGAGTATGTAGACACCCTAACAGACTACCAAGCTTGGCATCAGTTCACCACCATAGATCAAAAAGAGGATGTCGACGAGTTAGTCTTCCCACAACTATCCGGGTCTCAGTGATGTCTTGCATGGCTTACTCAAGCCCATTTTTGTCTCACATGGGTACATGTGCAGATTGTATTGTAAACATTTTGTAAAGTGAAAGACCAAGTGTCAATAGTAGAATGTAAACAGTCATGTGTAAGTTGAAGAGTCATGAGGGTAGGTGAAGAGTCACAAAGGGGAATGTCAAGGGTCACCCCACCCTTCGCTATATACAAAACCTCATAACTCATTGTATGGGCTTTTGGGAGCCAAGCTTCTGATATGTATAACTTAGAGAAAGCTTGGAGTGTATTGTAACAAGCCTTGGCTTCTCCATAATGCAGAGCGAGTACATCTCTTTGGAGGAGCAGGTAGCAGTGACTGTAATGTTCCACTATTAGGGCTAGTGGCTTTCATAGTTGTATGTATGATTGGATCTTTCACTCTTTTAATATAACAGAGACAGCACGTTTCATGTGTATATTGTTATTGTAGTTCAGTTACCCTTGTTACTTTAACGATGTATGTAGTTTTAATTTACGCATGTATGTATGGACTATTCCATATGTGTTTGTATGAATCTTATCGAAGCGTGTTGTTGGTATAACTCATCACTTTGGATTTTCGTCTATCCGTCTTTCCATCTCGTGATGTCTTTCAACTCGTGTATTCCCTTTCAAGCTGCGTGTTATCACAGGCTTCTAAGGGGCACACTCCTCTCCCCTTCCATGTGTTATAGCCTTTCATGCACCTCCCTTGACTTGTTGCAAGGTCACACCCTTGCTTCCAACAAGGACATCCTACTTACCTCTACATGCAACCGTAGTCAAGGCGATACTGTAGTACCCACTATTGAGACTCCTACTCCAAACGATCTGAGGTCTAGTTGGGACTTTTACCAAGGAGATCTCCTGACATGTTGGCGGGTCCAACACTGTCAACATTTCTGGCACTATAAGGAGGGGAATATCATAAGTTGAGTCCTCACCATCGGTTTTGAATCTTCGCATATCTATCATGGATATTGTTATAGTTAACCCTCCGCAATGTTTGTCCAATGGACATCCCTTTGAAGTCAAGAGGGAGTTATTTGATGACTTATTAGAATTAGCGTATGATGGTGAAGGCGAAGTGGCTTGGCCTGAGCACTTAGATGAATTCCATGCATTCATGGAGAATGTGGAAGGTTTTAATGAAGTAGAGTTATGTATGTTTCTCTCACACACACTTCGTAAATACCCATTGCTATGGTGCCGCACGCTGCCTCCTATTTGCATGCACTCATTCAAACAGTTCAGTGATCTAATAGAATATGCTTTTCATCATTTTGATCCTGAAGCACTTAACAAAAAAATGTTACAACAACGGAAGAACCTGCATGAATCGCATATGGAATTTTGGGAGCACTTTCATCTTCTCTCTTTTCAAGCTCTGAAAATTCAGATGAAATTCCAATATCTTATGGACAGATATGAGTATGTCTATATCAAATAACTTTGTATCAAACCCCACTCAGGATACTTCGGTGATGGAGCTGTGCAATATCAAGTGGACACAGTCACTGTCTCAAGTGACTGTCTGTCATCCCCTCATAAAATAACTCCACCCCATAGAGTGATTTGCGAAAGCGTGCACACAAGTATGTTCAACTGTCACATCCTGCCACCCTCACGACTCTCAATTTCTGCGCAGATTTGGTTAGGAAGCCTATGGGTTGTCATATGCACTTTTTACCTCAACCTCTATCCCACGTTCTGTTGATACTCTAGATTGTATTGTCTTGTGTTCTTTCGTTTCGGACTCTACACTTGTTGTGAACGAGGATCAATCCATCAATGAAGTTGATGTTACACAACCAACTTTCACTTTCATTTACTGACTAGGAATCTGAGCATGAACCTATGGTGAAGGATGACCTCCTTCCATTTGCACCTCCTTTAATTTTCCCTGACATCTTTGGTGATTATGTTATCCCCAATTTTCCTTGTGTAAATCCATCCACCGATGCATCTACTTCCGATCATTCGCAGAACACATGTGATGCTAGTCCATCATTTGACAATGGAGAGGACAAATATTTCATTGAAAATCCACTTGATATTTCATCTACTTTTTTCAAAAACGCAGAGGGTGAACATCCTTGCTTCTCATCTACCCCTCTGTATGATTCATCATACCATGAGGATGTTGATGAACTCATTGGTTTTTCGTATCATAGTTGTCGTGATCTATTTACTCCTGTATTCGATCACGATGTTGATTCAATCATTGTTTATCTTTCAAATCCACATGTTTATGATTATTTATCTGTCAATGAAGTCGAAACCCCACAAGTTATCGAGGCACTTCAGTCGGAGCTGATGGTTGTGTAAGGCCCTCGCTATCCTGAGGTCAGTTTCACTTCCGATCAGGAAATTTTTGAAACACCCAAGGCTTCTCATCACTCATCTCTATGCATTGAAGATCAACCCAACACACCGATTTCGCTTCCTCCACCCAAATTACATGATCCTATCACTCATGCATTAGAGGAATCTTACACAACAAGCACACTTACAAAGCATAAGTTGTCTCTCTTTCTCATGTTTGCTTGTCTGTAACAGTCAAGAGAGTGCGCATGCTTATCATCTACACGCAGTGTGTCTTAGCACCATGTTAAGTCCACAAAGTGCTTGTCTTGTGTTTTCACTCTTTTCTTTTCTGTGGATGCGTTCAAACTCGAAGTGTGTTTGTCTTCATTGTTATATATTTCATGTTTGATGGTTCGCTTGACTACCCTTTTCGCAAACCATTCCTTCACCAACATGGGTCAACCAATGCATCGGTGGTTGCATTGGAAATATCACTTCACGTGAGTAAACCCATGCACTGTTAGCTTAGGATTAGAAGTAGTGTTTGCTTTATGTCTTGTTTTCTTTCATGAATGTTTGCTTTGTTTGTTTGTTTATTTGTTTGCTTGCTTGCTCCCCTGCTTTGCTTACTTGATTTTCTTTCGCATTTGCTTCTATTCTTTTATTTATGGTTTTGTCTACTTGTTTACGTCTGTAGGCTAGTTTTGCATGAAACCGTGTACGACTCTTAAGACAAGCAGGCTAAAGTACAAGAGGACTTGTATAGCTATCAACACTTGGTTATATGTTTTCCTCTCTCTTTATACAAAACTTGTTGTCTTCAGTTAATGATACACCAATGGAAAATACGTTCTGTTCGAAGTGAATCTTAGTGAAAACACAACACTTGCACTCTAACTGTTGAAAATAGCAACAAGAAATGCAAAAAATAGAAATGCTAAAAATAGCATTGCTAAGGCTAGAATTTCAGGATATATTCCAATTTTAATTTGTCCTTGAATTAAAATTGAGAATTAAAATTCGAATTAGTCTCACCAACTGTTTGAAAAATAATTAATTAATTCATCCTGAGTTAATTAGTTGGAGAAATTCAAACATGAAGTCTTTGTGAAGTCATGCAACAGTTATCTCTTAATTAAGGAGATAAGGATGAGTTGTATTTGAGTTGTAATTAGTTAGCTCATTTAACTGAGTTAAGTCTAGCTAGATTAGTTCCAAACAGTTTGTGGAACTGATTGTGAGTTTAGTTAGTTAATGCATGCATGCATGAACTAGTGTACTCTAGATAACTGAATATTCTCTCATAAATAACTCATGCATGTTAGTTCAGACAGAGACCCAGTTGAGATTAAAGGCAGGGACAGTGTACTATCAATTGCAAGAATTTTCCTATACAAAAATCTCTTGCATGCAGAAGGAATTTATTCCTTGAGATTTGCGAATTTTTACAGTGTGTTGGAGCAGTGTGTGAGACCAATGGCACACAAGGTTACAGTAGGAGCACCCAGGGAAAACAACGCAAGGAAATAGGAGGCTTGGAGGACAGAGGGAAAGGCATATGAGTTGTTTGTTCTGTCTATGAGTAGCAGTGAGGGATTGTAGTGAGAGCTGGATAGCTTGTGAGCTAAAGCTTTGTTTAATCCTGAGATATTTCCACTTGTATGACAATACAGATAGCAGGGTTTTTAGCTGAGGCTTTCCACAGAGTATTATTCTATGTTTCATGTGTGATTGATTCATCTTCTCTGTTATATGTGTTATCTTTGATCTTGCTCAACTCGATTAAGCTTCTGTATGTTTGACAGTAGAAGTAGATCAAGTATTTTGCTTTAGTTACATTGCATTATCAGGTGATCTACAGTGAGAATTTCCTCATGGTATCGGAGCAAAGGTGATCAAAGCGGAGAACAATATACAAAGAAGGGGGAAGTTTGAAGTTTAAAGTTCTTGATTGTAGGTATAAAAATGATTTCTTATCACATCTCAAAGTTCATCAATGGCGTTCAATGGCTTGAGACTTGAGTATGCCCTGGATGGTAGCTTGAATTACACAGCATGGAAGGATCACATGGAAGTGGTATTAGAAGACAAAGGTTTGAAGGACTTCATTGATCAAGAAGTCCCCAAGCCAGCAGCAGCTAATGCCCGAGAATTGGTGAAATGGAAGAAATGTGTGGCGAGAGCAAGGAGGATTCTTCTGGAGGGAGTTCAAGACCATATTGTCTCGAGTATCCATGGGAAGGAGACTATGTTTTCAATCTGCAAGACATTGAAGGATCTATATCAGAACAGCAGTGACCAGAGGAAGTTGGCACTGAAGGAAAAGCTTCGAAAAATCGAGTGTGAAAAGGGTGACACGATCTCTACATATCTGAACAAGCTCACCACCTACAGTGATGAGCTTGGAAGTGTAGGAATCACGATAGCCAATGATGACATGGTGAGTCTTTCTCTCCTTAGTATTCCTAAGAGTTGGCATAGCTACCAAGACTCAGTGAATGGAAGAGAGAAACTGCCAGATTGGGAATGACTGTGGTCAGATCTGATGCAGGAGGAGATCAGGAGAAGCAACAGAGATGGCTCTTCATCTAAGCATGATGATGAAGAAAATCTAGCCTTAGCAAGTAAGGCGCAGAAAGGGAAAGGGAAGGCTTCCCATTCCAAATCGAGTTATTCCCATGGTGGGAAGAAGATTGACAAATCTAAAGTGTGATGCTTTAATTGTCATGAGGTGGACCATTATGCAACTAATTGTCCATTTAAGAAATCCAAGAAGGGGTCCTCGAAAGGGTCAGATGGTGAGGCACTGGCCTCACAGTTCGAGTTGGATTTTACCCTCATCGCATGCATGGTTTCATCTATGGTGGGTTGTGTTTGGTACCTAGATAGTGGAGCCTTATTCCACATGACTGGCAATAAGAGTTTATTCAGTACCTTGGAGGAGAAAGACCTCCAGATGTGCATAAAGATGGGCGATGATGGAAAGTACCATGTTTCAAGTGAAGGTACAGTCGTGTTTTAGAGGGAGCATGGAGCTCCTCTCACCCTAACTGATGTAAAGTATGTGCCTGGACTAAATACAAACATAGTATTGGTCACAATGTTGGAAGACATAGGTTATGATGTAGTCTTCAGTAAAGGAAAGGCGTTCCTGAGACACATAGCCATGGGTCAGACCAAGAGGATTGGGATTCGAGTGAAGAATCTCTACAAGCTGGAGGTAGATGATTATGCTACATTAAGTTCCAAAGCAGAATTGGTGCAAAGCCAAGATATTGGCGAGTTATGGCATAGAAGGTTGGGCCACTTGCATCATGGGGCCTTGAAGATAATGCAACAGATTTCTACCGGACTTCCCAAAGGTAAACTTGAGCAAGTGGACACATGCAAAGGTTGTACCTTGGGTAAGTATGCAAAATCTTCCTTTCATGATCAAGATAGTTGAGCTGAAGCAATCTTGGAGCGAGTTCATACAGATGTGTGTGGACCATTCTCGACAGCCTCCACCGCTAAACAAAGGTACTATGTGATTTTCATTGATGATTTTTCTCGTAGATGTTGGATCTATTTCATGAAGAAGAAGGATCAAACCTTCTCAAGTTTTTATGAGTTCAAAGCCTTGGTTGAGAAAGAATTAGGAAAGAAGATCAGGGCCTTGTGAAGCGACAATGGTGGAGAGTATGTCTCTCAAGAGCTTAAGTACTTCTGTGCTACAGAAGGAATTAAACGGGAGCTAACGGCACCCCATAACCCATAGCAGAATGGGGTGGCCGAAAGGAAGAACAGAACGATTGTGGGAGCATCCCGGGCGATGCTGCATGACCAAGGCCTACCACTTCATTTGTGGGCTAAGGCATGCAACACAGCGGTTTACTTGCAGAATAGAAGCCCACATCACATACTTGGGATGAAGACACTAGAGGAAGCTTTCTCCAGGAAGAGACCATATGTGTGTCACTTCAAGATCTTTGGCTCATTGGTTTATTGCCATGTGACCAAGGATGCCTGGAAGAAGCTAGAGTCAATAGAAGAGTTGGGGATACTTGTGGGGTACACTAATACTCCCCACAACTATCGGGTCTATTTGCCTACCAGTCAGAGGACAGTGGTTCACACAGATCTTAAGTTCGATGATTGAAGGCCATGCAATTTTCCCTTGAGAGGGAGCTCAAGATGTAGGTAGAGGAGGAACTCTTGGTTCCTAAGGAGGAGGAGCCTCAGACTGATGCGGAGCAGCCGCATGTAGAAGTTTCAGGAGTGGAGACATCAACTCATGAGAGATGGGTGGAAGCTCATGAGAGAAGCTAACAGATTATTGTCAGATATAAGAGAGAATGTGGGAGAACCATATTCTCAGCGCAGACAGAGGAGGTCACCTGAGCGGTACACTGGGTACATGGCCCTTGTTGAGGAATGTGTAGAGACCAAACCATCTTCCTTTGAGGAAGTAGTGCAGTAGCTAGTTTGTGTTGATGTTATGGTGGAGGAGTATGACTCCATAGTTCGAAACAGTGTTTGGGATGTGGTTCCAAGACCAGAGAACAAGTCAGTTGTGAGTTGCCGTTGGCTTTACAAGGTAAAGCATGTTGTTGATGGTAGTGTGGAGAAACATAAGGGAATATTATTTTCCTGTGGTTTCTCACAGGTCGAGGGGATCGACTATGATGAGAATTTTGCTCCTGTAGCAAGGTACTCATCTATCATATCGATGTTGGCACTATCAGCACAAATGGGTTGGAAGATCCATCAAATGGATGTGAAGATTACATTCCTCAATGGCAAGATTGAGGAAGAGGTGTACATAGAGTATCCGGAAGGATTTGAGACCTTCGATCGTGAGTTGCATGTGTGCCGACTCAAGAGAGCTTTGTACAGGCTGAAGCAAGCACCTCGTGCTTGGTACACCAAGATCGACAACTACTTCACTGGGTTGGGCTTCACAAAGAGTGAAACGGATGTGAACTTGTACCACATCATGGTGGAAGGTAATCAGTTGATCATTGTTCTTTATGTTGATGATATGATATTGACATGTGATGATCAATTGATCATGTCTTGCGAGGACCTTGAAAGAGAGTTCGAGATGAAATACATGGGTCTCATGCACTACTTTCTAGGCATGGAAGTGTGGCAGAAGGATGGGGAAGTGTTTGTGTCTCAAGGCAAGTATGCCAATGAGATACTTAGGAGATTCCACATGGAGAAGTGCAAGCCCATGCAGACTCCTCTAGTAGGTAACTGGAGGAAGGTGGATGCTACTTCAAGTGAGGTAGTAGAGGCTACTGTGTATCGACAGCTTGTGGGTTCACTGATGTACTTAGTGAACACATGACCAGATTTGTGCTTTGCGGTGAACCAGCTAAGTCAAGCTATGGCTCAGCCTACCAAGTTGTTTTGGAAGGCAGCGAAGCATGTTTTGATATACCTCAGAGGCACATCTCAATATGGATTATGGTACAAACGATCAGAGGGAGTGAAGCTACAAGGCTTCACAGATGTAGATTGGGCAGGGAGTCCATCAGATTGGAAGAGCACATCAGAACAAATTTTCAACCTTGGTTCAGTTGCAGTTTCTCGGTACAGCAGGAAACAGAGGTCAGTTTCACTTAGCTCAGTAGAGGCTAAATACATGGTTGCAAGTCAGGCAGCATGTGAGGCCATTTAGATGCGGAAAATTCTAGTTGGTTTGTTTGTTCAGAGGATGGATCCAACTATGATCTATTGTGATAATCAGAGTTGTATCAAACTCTCTGAGAATCCAGTATTTCATGATAGGTCCAAGCATATAGACATTCGGCATCATCATCTCAGAGACTTTGTGGAGAAGAGGACCATGTTGTTGCAGTGTATTTCGAACGAGGAGCAAGATGCTGACATTTTGACTAAGGCATTGTCGAAGTGTAAATTCAAGTTCCACAGAGATAGGATTGGGGTGGCAGATAATCCCTTTCTTGTTGAGAGGGAGTGTTGAAAATAGCAACAAGAAATGCTAAAAATATCATTGCTAAAGATAGCATTTCAGGATATATTCCGATTTCAATTTGTCCTTGAATTAAATTCAGAATTAAAATTCGAATATAGTCTCACCAGTTGTTTGAAAAATAATTAATTAATTCATCCTGAGCTAATTAGTTGGAGAAATTCAAACATGAAGTCTTTGTGAAGTCATGGAACAGTTATCCCTTTGATTGAGGAAGTTATCCCTTAATTAAGCAGATAACAATGAGTTGTAATTAGTTAGCTCAGTTAACTGAGTTAAGTCCAGTTAGATTAGTTCCAAACAGTTTGTGGAACTAATTGTGAGTTTAGTCAGTTAATGCATGCATGCATGAAACTAGTGTACTCCATATAACTAAATATTCTCTCATAAATAACTCATGCATGTCATTTCAGACAGAGACCCAGTTGAGATTAAAGGCAAGGATAGTGTACTATCAGTTGCAAGAATTTTCCTATAAGAAAATCTCTTGCATGCAGAAGGAATTTATTCCTTGAGATTTGCGCAGTTTTATAGTGTGTTGGAGCAGTGTGTGAGACCAGTGTCACACAAGGTTACAGTAGGAGAACCCAGGGAAAACAGCACAAGGAAATAGGAGGCTTGGAGGACAGAGGGAAATGCATATGAGTTGTTTGGTCTGTCTATGAGTAGCAGTGAGGGATTGTACTAAGAGTTGGATAGCTTGTGAGCTAAAGCTTTGTCTAATCCTGAGATATTTCCACTTGTATGATAATATAGATAGCGGGGTTTTTAGCTGAGGCTTTCCCTAGAGTATTCTTCTATGTTTCATGTGTGATTGATTCATCTTCTTTGTTATATGTGTTATGTTTGATCTTGCTCAAATTGATTAAGCTTCCGCAAGTTTGATAGTAGAAGTAGATCAAGTATTTTTCTTTAGTTACATTGCATTATCAAGTGATCTATAGTGAGAATTTCTACACTAACTAGTACCACCTACTCTAGTTGGTCGTTTTGGGTTAACCCTTGTCAGCTCAGTCAAGTAGAGTAAGGTGAGAGGGAAAACCTTAACAAGTATGTCAATGTTATACATAAACATACTTCTCTGAAGGAACCTCTTCTACTCTCAATAAGTTGGGATCCCTCTTCCGCCTCTGAAATAAATAAGTGCCTATGCATAGTTCTTTGAAAAATGAAAAAAAATGAAAAATGAAAAATGAATAAGACAAAAGAAGAGAAAGGCTTCCTACGTAGAAATATGATGCAAGTAAATCCGCCAAGGTACTGACCAGGCTCATTGGCAATAGAGCAATGCTTGTGTTCTTGAATGACTCTGTCGGGGTACTGTTCAGGCCTACTGGCAACAGAGCAACACCGGAGATGAAACTTAAACTCTGGCAGTCATATTACTTGTGCACCAATATACCCCTCATCCCCAATCGAAACAAATAAGTTGACTTGGCTTGGAATGTGCGTTGACCGATCAAGAGCGTGGTAGGTGCTACATCTTTCACTCAAGCTAGCGTGGAAACCATGATGATCAAAGAATTGAACAATACTTTCGGAGGAGTTAGACTTTATTTTCACGAAACAAGGTCCATTCGGAGAGCTGGAGTTCTACCAGTGTGTCACCAATGTTGTAGCGGCCACAACCATCCTCCAAAATTTTTCCTTAGCTGCATTTTGGAGGCTCCCTACAAACCATGCTTAGTAGCATGTCTTTCACTACCCAGGTACGTATGCTTTCAATTGGGTTTCTTTAGCTTATTAGCTTGTGTTCGCTAACTTGTTTGCCTTTCACCCACAAGATGACTTCCCGTCACTTGGTCTTCAACTGGTTCTTGTGTTGGCTTGGAGAATTGTGAAGAACTGGAGGGAAACCATCCTTTCTCTCCAGAATTTCACAGAGCATCAAGGCAGCCAACTGCTCTCCAAAATTGTGTAGAGCATGCAAGCTGCCTTCCCCTTGAAAATCGTGCAAAGTAGCCCATCATCGATCTTACTCTTAGAATTTCTACAATTCTGGCTGGAAACCTTGGCTTTAGTCTAGAAATTGTGCAGAGCTTGAGGGGCAGCTAGAGCCACTCAGCCCAGAAACTACATAGAAGTCATTATGAGGCTTTTTGTTCATTGCATGTGCTCACAAGTTGACTAGTTCCCTCCAGGATTGTGCATCTTGCCTTGCATGCTTGGCAGCTTTTTCCCGAAAAATAAAAATAAAAAAAAAATCAAAATATATAAATAAATCCCTATATTTTAGGGATCTATTTTTAGCATTTGGGGGTTACATGCAAAAGTTGTTTTAGAAACATCCCACCAAGTGTCTCTTTTTCCTAGATTTGTGGCATGCACGTCATAAGTCTCAATCCTGTCAAAACTATTTATTCAGCACCTCAGATCTCATTCTTCACTTCGATCTTGGATCTTTGGCATTCCTAACACGTCTAGGAACCTTCGGCACACTCAGTACAACTTTTTCCGGGTAAGTCCACTTTTCATGTATTTTGTTGTTTTTTGTCGCTTTTTGTATTTCGGTTTGTGTGAGTGTTGTTTGCTTGGTTTTGTTGAATGCTTATTGCCACTTAATGCATATTAGCTTGTAAAAACATTGTTTCAAACTTTCCATTTCATTTCCTTGTTGTCGCATGCATGACATTGTTTATGCACTGACGGTCGTCGTTGTGTCTACTCGCTTCACACACTTCGGTTCTTTCCCTTCTTACTAAATCTTGCACTTACTGATTGCATGCATGTTCAATCACTCATGTCTGCACCCAAATTCACACATGCATTTAGTCCTTATTTTTTTCAGTCGCCCGTCGGCAGGTCTGAGTAGCCTTGGCTCGGAACCTGCCTTGGTCGGCTTGCACTGCACATTTTTTGGATGGAAGGCCTTGCCTTGCTCCCAGAAATTGTGCAAAGCTTACCTCACGCTAGCCTCCCAGAGTGTGCTCTGCACAATTCTGAGAGGCAGTGCCTCAGTTGGCCCCCAAAATTGCGCAATGAATTTTCCCAGGTGCTCTATGCAGTTTTAGCGGTCAGTCAAATCATTGATAGTCTGGACTGTTCTTTGTGCAGTTCTAGCAGTCAGTCTCCCAACCACCTAGAGAAAATTACACAAATTTCCCAGTCAGTCATCTAGGTGAATTTCATGTCAGTCCTCAATTTTCTTTTGGTTTTCAACTGATAGTTTTCTTGCCATGAGTGTTGCTCTATCTCCAGGTATTAGAGGTGTTCATCAGTCTCTCAATAGTACAAGTACAATGGATTCCAAGAGGGCAAGGTCAAAGGACACCAGTAAGAGGGAAACTAGAGATATGGTAAAGCAAGTGTCTATGAACTTGCCCATGCATTTAATTGAGGCTCACCTCATTGAGATATCATGTGATTATTTTTATTTTTTGACCATAATAGTATCATTTGGTTTGCAATTAAATGAAATCAAAGACAAAGCAGTGAAGTACCTTATTTATCTTGTTGGAATTTCTACATAAATGGTTGTGATGTTGTAGTCAACCCCTGTTGTCCTTCAGGAGTTCTTGATATCCTTTATGTGTTGAATGTTGTTGGAAACTTGAATTTGTGTTTTTTGTACAACCTCTTGTAGGTTTGCAGGGGATCCTCTACTTCTATACGAGATCCTATATAAGTATATCTCTAGTGGTAGCGTTGCTTTGGTGATTTTAAAATCAATTGGAGAGGTGCCATATAACCTTTCAATCCCTCCTATACCCATAGAATTTTAAGAATTAAAAATGGTGAGGTGTTTGGAGGCTTCATGTAGCTTCTTGTAGCATTTTTTTCATGGTATAATCTTCTTTGCAAGTCTTGTAGGTTCCTATATGTTGTTGGGAAAAGTATCCAATACGGAATGACCCTATCCCACTCTAAGGGTGATAGTACCTCAGCAACAACTGAATGCAAAGCTATTCAAGATTACTTCTTTATAAGATGAGAGAGAGAAGAGAAGGATGATCTACTAACTGTTATCTTGCGCTAATAGTCGATCCAATCCTCGCTCCTAGCTGCTTGCTCCTAGCTCCTTGCTCTTTCACCGGCCCAGCTACACAAAGATCCTGTAAAAGCACAAGAAAAGGAAACTACAAGAAGCATACATCCATAATCGATTCAAGGATTAGCATAAATCAAATATACAAGCATCAATTCACCATAGAGACACATGCATATAGAAGAACCTCAAATGCTTTATTAATAGAAGAAGCAAAGTTCTGAGAGAGTTACAACCATAATAGGCCCAATCCAGCAACACCTCCCAGCAGAAAGAAATCTCCTCTTCACCTCCTTCAAGCAAATCACCCAATAGTTCTATACTCAAACCAACAGCACTTCCTTACTTGCACAAAATTCCAGCCTCCCTAGACCTCATGAGAGAGATCTATATATAGGGTTTTGGAGAAAGGATGAGTCATCTTGAGACTGGCATGAAGCTGACTAGTGTCCTCTCCCACTTTAGTTAAACTTCAATTCCTGAGTCCACTTGGAGATTCTTGCTTCCACTTGGAGATCAAGACCCTCTTACTCATCACAAGGCGAATTCCTTGACCCAAGTGTCAGTTTGGAAGCTTCCTGGGAAGTTGACACCTTGCAGAATGATTGTGCCACTTGGCCAATCTCGCCCAGCGCAGGTAGCCTTCATTAAATTTGACATTCAGCGCAGGTAAAGAGTGGAGCAGTTGACATTCAGCGCAGATGCTCAGTGGAGCAGCTGACATGATCCAGAAATAGCCTGTTTTTGAGTGTTTTCAGGTGGAGAACTGATTTTCAGTGCTGTGGTTTGCTGACCTTGTTCCTCTAAGGGTAAGAACAACATGTTTAGGGACTTTGGATCCCTCAGATTATTGACATTTCATGCTCCATGCTGTTAGGCACAAAAATGTCTATAACAGTTGCCCCCTAAAGTATGAGGTCGTTTATCGGGTGAAATGCTTTATCAGGAGGATCCGAAGTTCATTCAATCGCTGAGAGGTGCCCTGTAATAAAATACAATACAATACATTATTTTTCATTCTGCCTTTATGATCTAGCTGAGGCGGGCATTCCCATGCTCAGCTTTATAAATTCATTTTGGTACATATAACAGACGACCGTCTGATGATAGACTGATAATTCTCTGCTGAAATTATCATCCTTTGAGTAGGATGATCATCTGCTGCAATAATGTACATATCAAATGTCTTTATATTTCCTGAATATATATCGCATCCCGGATGGATGAAACTAGATCTGGGGTCTTCAATCTCGTTCGATCTTCACTCTAAGTACAAGTCGATCCATGTGAGAATTGCGCTGAAGTCGAACATGGAAAGACATCGCTTGATTACCGGCTAATAATGTAAACCGTTAACAAGCGTGAGAGGAATCACCAATAATGACAATGACCCTCAAGGTACTGCAGTACAATTCACGTGGTGTGAATAAAGGACTTGGCGTCGAACACCACGCAAAATCTTCTGGTCGAAGGTCATTGATGTATACATGTCGCCGGAAGTGAGAAACTTGCCATTGAGGCATGCAAGCTTCAAAGTACTGGGGGGGGTGTTCCTAGATCGACTTCTTGGATAATGAGCTGAACAAGAAGCGATCTGTCAAAGGAGGGCCTTAATGAATCCCACATCAGTGACACGGAATGGAGCTAATGATTTCAGTGGAGGTGAAAACAATCTGTGAGATATGATTCAGGGTGGCGATCATGGGTGGATGAAGGATAATGTATGGCAGTGGATGGGACATGGTTGACTCTTTCTGAACACATCTCTTGAACATATAACGACACTGATGTGATAGATCGGTAGCATTACCCCAAATGTGGATGGTTTGGCGAGGACCATGGTGATGAGACCGGTGAATGAAACAACCCAACCCGATGTGATACGGAGGACAAAGTGTAATGTTCAAGAGCGACTTGCTACCATTAAAGCTTTGAGGTTCTCCCAATTTTTCCCCAGTCATTTCTGACCAGTACCTCTTTATTTTTGTCAAGCTTGAGGAGGATAACATATGCTTGTTCTATAACCTGCCCTTCGGGCAAGCCCATCGCTATGTTTTAACGAGCCTAGCGATAGGGAAGCTCGTTCTCGTCTAAAGACAAGTTTGTCGCTATTTAATCATTTTAACGAGTTTAACGACAAGGAAAACTCGGTCCTTTTCATTTTTAGAGAGTCTGAAAAGGTACAGAAAGTTAACTCCAAAATTCCTTTTTCGTCATCTAATCCCTTAAGTCCGAAAAAGTATAAAACAATACAGAAGGGATGAATTTTCGATAACTTTAACGAGCCGAATAAAACAAGCGCTCGACCTTTTTGTGCAATAATCCCTCAGGTCCAAAAAGATTAAAATCTAGAGGAGGGATAGCTCTTCCGGTCCTTTTAACAAGCTGGAAGGCCAAAACTCGGCAAACTTTTCATATTTTACGAGTCAGGAGAAAAGAGCTCAAAGAAGACTCGTCTTTTGAGGAACGAGTGATAAACAGGGATAGCAGCAGACTCCAGGTACAGGTTGGAATTTTCCAATCACGGCAGTGTCACAAGGATGGCTAAGTGAAATCACTCTTCGCAGTTGTTCCTCAAAATGGGTAAACAATCATATGGATGTGAACGATTGGCCAAATGAAATGGAGGTGGCGGGTATAAACACGACCAAGGCTTTTATGGCTAATAATTTTACGATCACAATGGTTATTTACCGGTACTGGGTTCATTTTTTAAAGATCTTGAATGTGCCAAAACACTGCTCAAAAGCTTATGTTTATTTTTTAATGAGCATGAACTATGATGCTAAAACTGATCGGATCTTCGCTTTTCTATTTTTTAACGAGCATAAATTCTGCGGTAAAACTGCTCGATATCCCAGTCATAGGATAAGAAATGTCTTCCTGCAAGATTCCAATTTTTATAGAGCTTGCACCTCACATAAGCTATGCTCCATATTTTGGCAAATTTTGACCTTTGCCCCCCATCCTTCCTTTATGTAAGTTAGGAAACGATCAATGACCGCTCTTTGCTTACACTCCAAAAGGTTTGCATGCCCCCAGGTATAAGGTACAATTTCAAGGCTGCCCCTACTTATCCTTCAAAACATTTGTTTTGATGGGTGAGGCTTGCCTCTTTCTGGTTACCCAAAGAATGGTCTTATTTGCTGCCGCAAATGAAACTCTTTCTTCGGCGATGTCTATCATTAGGTTACTCAAAGATGGTTACAATTTGTTGCAGCAAAGGAATCTCTTTCTTTGGTGGCTGCCCCTACTTATCCTTCAAAACATTTGTTTTAACGGGTGAGGCTGGCCTTTTTACCCAAAGATGGTTACAATTTGCTGCCGCAAAGGAATCTCTTTCTTTGGTATTGCCTACTTATTTAGACAAAGTTGAATGACCTTTGTCAAACAAGTAACCTTGACAAAAGAATCCTGTTCCAGAACAACCCCTCTTCCTTCTTTCGGACGGGGTACGAACTAGTCATATTCTTTCGCGGAAATTCTACCTTATACCCAGGGTTTCCTCTGCCCGAAGCAGACCAGGATGCATGCCCCCTGGGTTCCAGTCCCATCTTTCCGAATCACTCGCACTCATCGGGAAGGAGGACTGGGGGTGGAGACATTTCTTGGGTGAATAGACCATTGAGGGTTGGTATTTGACTATTTGCGATGCGTGATCCCAGAAATGAAAGTTGGTCTACGAGCTTGACCATTCTTCCTTCATGTGGAAAACACATTACTCTAAAGAGTGAGGAGACTATAGCTCCCATGCAATATATATAGTCTCGTCCAAGGAGTAGATTATAATCCAAGGGTCCTTGAACGACCATTACATTCAATTGAACAGTCTTCCCTTTCAATGTAACAGGCACATTGGGGAGGATCCCTAACGGTCGACTGGTTCCTTTATCAAAACCCGAGAGATTTCTTATCTCAGGCAAAATCTCTGGGGAACCCAGTGCTTTCCAAGCAATAGAGGAAAGGATACTCACAGATGCCCCTTCATCAATGATAGTTCCAGCCATTACCATTCTGTAGATTTGGACTATGATTCTGAATGGTATACTGGCTGGTAACCGGGGTCTGCCTAGTTGGTTCCAATCAAAGGACACAACTAGGTTGCTTGGTGGTGGGACCGAATACACGGACGGATACGATCCTGATGATGTTCCTTCCTGCGATAAAGGAATGGGCGCATTGCCCTGATGCTCATCAGAATCTGTGTTAATGAAAAGAATATGGATGGTGTCATCCTTATTCTCTTCAGTGAGGGTGTCATTTGAAGATGAATCTTCAGTGACGGTGTCATTTGAGGATGAAACCTCTGAAGGAAGAACCGGGTCAACTGCCGTATCGACCTTTAGACTTTCGTCTGGTCTGGATTCAGTAGGTTCATTTTCAATGATTGACGCTTCAGCTGACCACTTGAGCAGGTCAGCTGTATTTTCAACCAACGAAGGACTCGGCACGAGTTTTTTGTATCCAGGAGGAAGTATTACCGGTGAAACCGGACGATCTTCCAGAACTCTCTTCGCTTCGTCTAAGAAGGGACAACAGTGGATGGTGTGACCGCCTTCGCACAGTCTGTAGGGGGATCTTGCTCCCCCTCTTCGTCTTGAACCTTCACTTTCGCTGGTTGACGGTAAGCAATCAACCTGGCTATCAGAGGTTGATGCTCCCGAATTGTGCAGAAGAGGGGACCAGTCCCTTAGTATCCGGGGAATACAGGGACAATCTCTATGGAAGTGGTCTCCTCTACATATGACACATGGCGATTTAGGCCCGGTCTGTGTTGTGTGTGGGCTTTTGTCAGATGTCTTTTGCTTGCCCCCAGTCGCCTTAGGCTCCTTCTTCTTCTTCTCCTTCTTCTCCATGGGAGCTTGGCTTTTGCCAGCCCCACCTTGCGATGATGAAGGATTAGAGGAAGAGTTATAAGAAGTGGAAGGCTGGTGGGAAGCTCTAGACTGATCTAACAGTTGACTCGACTGTTCAGGAACCATGGTGGTCTGAACTACATTAGTTGAGAATAGCCAAATAGGCAGGCCAATTGTCAGTCCTGGAAGCGACAATGTGGCCATGTGGGGCGCACCAACTTCTCCCCAAGAGGAGAATGGACTAGGACTTCCATCATGTGGAGTTCCTTGGTTGGGGCGTTCCATGTTCTCAACTTAAGATCAACGCGGGAATAGGAGGTGATTATGTTCCATTTAAAATAAATTTTATAACGACGCTTAGACACAACTTGCTTTTTCACTTTTTAAGAGTCGAGAAAAAGCTAAAGATGACCCTAGTCCCCTTCGATGTTTTAATGAGCCCGAAGTGACAAATGCTCGGATGGACTTTTTCAGTTATAGAGTTTGAAAAAGGCCAAAAGAAATTGCTCTGGAGTTCTAGGCGGAGGGTGTGCCAAACTTTTCGCAAAACCACAGAATACGTTTTACGGTACGTGTGGTCGATCTTCGTGAATGCTGTGTTCACTGCATTGCGATCAGTAGGGCGGCCGACACGGTTTCCTATTGGATAAAGGCTTTGTTCCTATAGGGGTCTCCCAATATATACGCGACGGTACGTGGGAGCACAAGTCCGTATTGATACTTATCGCTTCACCGTGGAGGAATCACCCAACCACTCAACGCTAAGATATCATGTTTAACGACGCCGGAACACGTCTCTAGCTTAGACCTCTAGATGTTTGCGTTATGTTTCAATGCGTTGTTATGTAAAATCAATTTATTTTAAGGTTGATCTTGTTTAGCAGTTTGCCTTTATGGATCACCACGAGATGTATGATAACACTCCTAAATGCAGTCTAAGATGATAAGCAAGCTTTTCAATCTTTCAACTTTGAAAACCTTAACTACTGAGGGAAAAGAAAGATAACACCTTTTCACACAGATCATAGAGCACACACTAATGCATTTTCCTTAAATCAGCATGCAAACTGTCATAATGCACATGCACAATGCAAGTATTTCTTTTCTCTTTCTTAATGTTGGTGAAATGCAAAAAGAAAGTTGTTGTATAATTTTGAATTCAATTTCAAGTGAAAGCAAACACTTGTCCAAAATCAAAAGACGCCTTAAGATTTACTTGTTTCGACACTAGAAATATATAAAATCAAACCAAATGACGAAAGCAAAAGCTCAATCAGCTATGAACAGCAAATAAACTAACTCTTAAGATCAAAACGACACTTAATTACAGGTCTAGATCTAAGAGGTCACAGCAAGACTAGTTCACTTTTCGTTATGGGAAACTGTAAATGTATAAGAAATACACAAAGAACAAAAACAGTTTCTTTATACAACTGAGGCGGAATAGTGACAAGGAAAGTTGGTTTCAGATAGGCCCACTGACTGGTAACAAACAGCAAAAACAAGAGTGAAAACAAGGCAAGAAACAGCAGGAAACCCCAGCAGCACAAGGCAACACTAGTCCAGCGCAGGTGGAACACTGCCTGTTTGACCTTCAGCGCAGGTAGCCCCTTCGGGAACTGCGCTGAAATGCAGACAGCCTTTGTGTCTCTATGGTGAATTGATGCTTGTATATTTGATTTATGCTAATCCTTGAATCGATTATGGATGTATGCTTCTTGTAGTTTCCTTTTCTTGTGCTTTTACAGGATCTTTGTGTAGCTGGGCCGGTGAAAGAGCAAGGAGCTAGGAGCAAGCAGCAAGGAGCGAGGATTGGATCGACTATTAGCGCAAGATAACGGTTAGTAGATCATCCTTCTCTTCTCTCTCTCATCTTATAAAGAAGTAATCTTGAATAGCTTTGCATTCAGTTGTTGCTGAGGTACTATCACCCTTAGAGTGGGATAGGGTCATTCCGTATTGGATACTTTTCCCAACAACAAATTGGCGACTCCACTGGGGATCGTATCTTGTTGGTTGTTTGTGTTTTTGCTATTCATTTCATAAACAAAGGGAGTACCGAATCGAACTGTATTTGGATCTCTCAAATACAAAGTAGAGGGAAGCTACTCTAGCTCAGTTTCTGGGCAAGTTTATGATTTGAAGAGCTGATCCACAAGGACTCTAATAAGCTCTTAGTGATAGCTTTTCATCCTCCTTTCCATCCCTTAGTGTGTCCTTGACTGATAGGACACACTAAGGGATGGAAAGGAGGATGAAAAGCTATCACTAAGAGCTTATTAGAGTCCTTGTGGATCAGCTCTTCAAATCATAAACTTGCCCAGAAACTGAGCTAAAGTAGCTGCCCTCTACTTTGTATTTGAGAGATCCAAATACATTTCGATTCGGTACTCCCTTTGTGTATGAAATGAATAGCAAAAACACAAACAACCAACAAGATACGAGCCCCAGTGGAGTCACCAATTTGTTGTTGGGAAAAATATCCAATACGGAATGACCCTATCCCACTCTAAGGGTGATAGTACCTCAGCAACAACTGAATGCAAAGCTATTCAAGATTACTTCTTTATAATATGAGAGAGAGAAGAGAAGGATGATATACTAACCGTTATCTTGCGCTAATAGTCGATCCAATCCTCTCTCCTTGCTGCTTGCTCCTAGCTCCTTTCTCTTTCACCGGCCCAGCTACACAAAGATCCTGTAAAAGCACAAGAAAAGGAAACTACAAGAAGCATACATCCATAATCGATTCAAGGATTAGCATAAATCAAATATACAAGCATCAATTCACCATAGAGACACATGCATATAGAAGAACCTCAAATGCTTTATTAATAGAAGAAGCAAAGTTCTGAGAGAGTTACAACCATAATAGGCCCAATCCAGCAACACCTCCCAGCAGAAAGAAATCTCCTCTTCACCTCCTTCAAGCAAATCACCCAATAGTTCTATACTCAAACCAACAGCACTTCCTTACTTGCACAAAATTCCAGCCTCCCTAGACCTCATGAGAGAGATCTATATATAGGGTTTTGGAGAAAGGATGAGTCATCTTGAGACTGGCATGAAGCTGACTAGTGTCCTCTCCCACTTTAGTTAAACTTCAGTTCCTGAGTCCACTTGGAGATTCTTGCTTCCACTTGGAGATCAAGACCCTCTTACTCATCACAAGGCGAATTCCTTGACCCAAGTGTCAGTTTGGAAGCTTCCTGGGCAGTTGACACCCTGCAGAATGACTGTGCCACTTGGCCAATCTCGCCCAGCGCAGGTAGCCTTCATTAGATTTGACATTCAGCGCAGGTACAGAGTGGAGCAGTTGACATTCAGCGCAGATGCTCAGTGGAGCAGCTGACATGATCCAGAAATAGCCTGTTTTTGAGTGTTTTCAGGTGGAGAACTGATTTTCAGTGCTGTGGTTTGCTGACCTTGTTCCTCTAAGGGTAAGAACAACATGTTTAGGGACTTTGGATCCCTCAGATTATTGACATTTCATGCTCCATGCTGTTAGGCACAAAAATGTCTATAACACTATAGGAATGTATGAAACCACTCATGTATATTCTTATAACATTTGCATATGATTTATTTTTATTTTTTTCAAATGTATATTAATGGGTTATGATGAAAAGAATGATGTAGAATATATGTGTAATGCCTCCTCCCACGTCTACCCAAGTAACTGGACAATCGCGTTAACATGTGATGATAAGTTATTATGATATGATTTGACTCCCTATGTGTGAGTTAAGGAAGTGGGATCAATGGAAACCCACAACAGTGACCTTTTGTAGCTGCTACAAGACTCCTAGAATGTATCCTAGTCATTCCCCTAACCAGACCCTAGGTCCCACTGAGTTTTATAGCATAAAACCCCTGGACGCTTCCTTGATATGGACAAGTGTGCATCTAAAAACCTCCAGACACACACACAACATGGGTATGCATGCATCTAGGGACTTTATGCCTCAGACCTATGGTTGTGACTCGAGATTTGTGCCATTTTTCAAGCCCATAATCCATGTCACTACCCAGAAATCCCTATAGCTTTTAGAATCCATAATTTACATAATGAAAAGACTTACAAATCAAAAACTGACTCCAGGACTAGGCCTAACCATCCCCAATTGGGACCGGCATTTTGTCAAACACTTGGCATCAATGAAATCTACAAGAAATTAATACAAGACATAACATAAATGACTAATAACTCATATGAGACTTGATAATAAGGATCATCACCCTCTTCCCTTATCTGTTTTGACATTAATTAGGTGTTGCATCCATTATCCTTTCCGTTATAAGTAAATACATGAAATAACCATGACTATAACCAGTCACATAACCATGCTTATAACCAGCATTAAACCATGTAAATAACAATGAGATAACAACCATTAAGGCCACATAATAAAAAGTACAAAATCAAGAGAACTTAACTTTTATTAAACACAGGAAAGATCCAACCAAGTTCGGAACTTCCACATACCATCCGACCATACACATGGTTGACCAAATCTTTCTTTCAGCTAGTCACCCCCATGCCATATTCCAAGCATGAATGTGGTATCTCATGTATAAAACAATCCCAAAAGAAAAGGGAATCCAGATGTTAAACCACCTCCACCCTTACCAAACCGTGATCTCACCAAAACCAACACCGAGATCACAAAACCAAACCGAGTTTGGAATGCCTCCAGACTCCATCACTATCCTTGAGGAATTTTCCATCTCCTTGACTCTCAAGCTTTACAGTAATCCACACTGAACCACTAGGCCCTAAACTGAGACACCAGTCTTTGGGCTTTACGACAATCCACACCTTATCACTAGGCCCTAACCAACACTCCACCCTTAGGATTTACCATGTATCCTACTAAAATAAGTCAAGGGATTCCTAGGCCTTTGGGAATTTTCCTGAGACCACCTCCGCCCCGAATTTCGAAGCCATCCGCGATACCAAATCTCAAAACCAAGAAAAAAAATCACATCACACCATGGTTATCTATAAAAAGGCAAGGAAAGGTTGAAAACTATTGTCATAACCCATGTGAAACCATGCCACCAACAACAAGAGAACCATATGCAAACATGCAAAGCCATGCATGTCAAAACCAGATAGGAGATCACACATGCAATATGTTACCTGCAAGTATTCCTACTGAAGTTGCTTGATCGTGCACTTCTTTTCTTTATCTTTCCTTTCCTTTCCTTTCCTTTTCCTTCCTTTCCTTTCCTTTCCTTTTCCTTCCTTTCCTTTCTTTTCCCTTCCTTGCTCCAAAGCTAGAATTCTCCAATAAAACTCTAAGTGTACAAGAGTGAGAGAGAGAGAGAGAATAATGAGAGAGATCCAAAAGTGAACTGACCAAAAGCCATGAAGTGATCCTCAAAATCCTTTTTATCAATGAGGCCTCTATTTTCTTCATTTTCCCTTATTTTCCTTCAATTTCCTCCTCACATGCAACTTGTGACCTTTCACCTTCCTTTTCTCCTATTTTCCTTTATTTTCATAAATAAATGTGCCAAAATACCTTGTTTCCTTTTGCCTTAGTCATTTCCTTTGTCAATTTCCTTTAGCAATAAACACATCCAGTGATGCCCACTAGGATATCTTTGCCAACATTCAGCTTGGAATAAGTGTCCCTTAATCATGGTTTTATTTTGCCTTTATTAACTTTTATTACATGAAATTTTAACTAGGGGTTGTTACAGACCCCTGCCCCTTGGGGAACACCGTCCTCTGTGTTAAAACACACAAAGACCTTAGTAAAACCACCGAAAAAAAACATACTGCCCATGGAGGTTTATAACTTAGCTCATTGCAATATTTACTATGAATGACCTGCTCAAAAGAAAAACATCATGACAACATGACAAGGTAACAACCATACCGCTTATTGGAGCTTTATAAATTAGCTCATTATGGTATTTACGTCCATATACATATGTACATATACCAAAACATCAGCAAAACGTATGCCAAACATATACCAAACATAATACCAAAAATGATTTTCCTCCATCAACAAACGAAGAAGGATACATGGCTCACATCTAATATTCCATCTCCCATGTAGCTTCTTCGGGCCCAAAGTGCTTCCACTAAACTTTAACTTTCTCTACAGATTTGTTCTTGAGCATGAGTTTCTTCTATTCCAATATGCACTGAGGCTCTGGCTGGAATTATCCTTCTTGCTCCACCTGCAATATAGACCAATCAATAACATGTTCAACATCCTTTATATACCTCTTAAGCAGTGAAACATGGAAAAAAATCATGGACATTCACTATTGGAGGTAGTGCAAGTCGATAGGCCACCGGTCCAATCCTCTCAAGGATCTCAAAAGGCCTGCAATACTGTGGTGCCAACTTGGCACATGATCCAATCCTTAAAGAGTTCTTCTTGGGCTTGATGTGCAAATACACATGCTCCCCATCTTGAAACTCCTTGAATGCCTTGTGTTGATCTGCATACTCTTTTTTCTATCCAATGTTGCCTTTAGATTCTTCTTTATAACCTACATTTCATTTTCCATGCTTGCCAACATAACCAGTCCAATAAGTACATTATTCATTGGATCACTCTAGATGATGGTAGTATTACAAATTTTCCCATACAATGCCTCAAAAGGACTCATCGTCATTGACTCCTGATAATCATTGTTGTATGAAAAATCAACCAATGGAAGATAGTTCTCCCATGTTGGTGCATCACATACATTCTCAATACATATCCTCCAAGATCATGTTGACCCTCTCTATCTTTCCATCTAGCTGCAAATGATAAGATGTATTGAAGGCCAACTCTGTGCCCAAACCTACAAATAGCTCCTTCCAAAACATGGAAGTGAACTTTGCATCCCTATCTGACACAATCCTCTTCGAAACAACATGTAATCTCACAATCTCCTTGATGAAAACTTGTGCCACCTCACTAGTTGAATATTTCATCTTTACTGGAATGAAGTGACCTAACTTGATCAACCTATCAACCCATGACCATAATATAATCATGTGGTCTCATTGTCCTTGGAAGACCTGTAATGAAATCCATGGAAATGACCTTCCATTTCCATTCGAGAATCAGAATAGCTTGTAGTAGACCACCTAGATGCTTACATTCTTCCTTTACCTGCTGACAATCCAAACATCTAGGCATGAACTATGACACTTCCTTCTTCAGATTCATCCAATAGTAGAATTTCTTCACCGTCATCAAAGTCTTTTGATATCCTGGGTGACTTGAGTATTGCTTGACATGAAACTCCCTCACTATAAGCTTCTTGAGCTCACTGCAATATGTCACATAGATCTTGTCCTTGAATCTCACCAAAGCATCTTCCATGAGATGATAGTCTACATCCGGATCACATGTACCTATAAATGTACCTATACATGTACCTCTACATGTACCTATACATGTACATGTATCTGTCCTCTGATGTAACCTGTGCATAATATCCATATACCTTTCATCCCAATGTCTTGCCTGCAAGATCCTATCGTGTAAATCTTTCCCGTAAGAGCTCATAGTTGCTATATGAGTCAACTGTACCTTCCTAATAAGAGCATCTGCAACTCAGTTCTCCTTTCCCTTAATGTATCTTATCTCGAAGTCAAACTCACTAAGGGTAGCCAACCATCTATCTTGTCTGGCATTTAGATTTGGATGGTCAAAAAAGTATCTCAACCCACTCTGGTCGCTCATCAATACAAATCTCCTGCCAAGAAGATAATGCCTCCACATCTTCAAGGAATGAATAATAACTGCCAAGTCAAGATCGTGAGTCACATAGTTCTGCTTGTGCTTGTTCAACTTCTTGGACTCATAGCACACTACATGTCCCTCCTGCATAACGACCCCACCAAGTCCTCTTTTACATGCATATGTACACACTACAAACTCTCTATCTGGATCTGTAATCTTAAGTACTGAAACATTGGTCAACAACTTCTTTAGTTGCTCAAAACTAGCTGCACATTCTTTTGTCCATTCAAACTTCTTATCTTTCCTCTACAAGGATGTCATGGGATATGCAATGCATGAGAAGTTTCTGATGAACCTCCTGTAGTAACCTGCCAATCCCATGAATGATCTCACCTCATCCACATTCTTAGGAGTTGCCCACTCCATGATGGCCCTTATCTTTTCTATATCTACTGCTATGCCTTCCTTAGAAACAACATGTCCCAAGTAATGCACCTTTGTCTAAAATAATATACACTACGAAGCTTGGCATACAACTGATGCTTTATTAGCAATCTCAACAATGCTGCTAAATGCTCGGCATGCTCTTCTTCATTCTTAGAGTATATCAAGATGCTTTCAATGAATACAATAATAAACTTGTCTAAAAAAGGATGCAACATACTATTCATCAAACACAGAAATGTAGTTGGGGAATTAGTCAAACCAAATGGAACTATAACGAACTCATAATGCCCATACCTGGTCCTAAAGGTAGTCTTGTAGAGATCCTCTTCTTTGATGCCTACCTGATGGTATCCTGATCTCAAGTCAATCTTAGATAACATTGTTTCTCCCTTCAATTGATCAAACAAATCATCAATCCTCAGCAATGGGTACTTGTTCTTGATCATCACCTTGTTCAGCTGCATGTAATGAATGCACAATCTGAGAGTACCATATTTCTTATTTATGAAAACACTGGTGCACCCCAAGGTGATATACTTGGTCTAATGTATCCCTTGTCAAGCATCTCCTTTAAATTCAATTTCAACTCTACTAGCTCTGGGGTACTCATCTTGTAAGGTGCCTTCGATGTTGGTGTTGCCCCTGGCACCAACTCAATAGATAAATCTACTTCCCTGTGAGGAGGTAACTTTGCAATCTCTACTAGAAACACGTCCTCATACTACTGAAATACAGGGTACCTCTTGAATATTTCTGCATTCTCAACATCTTTACCCTTGTCACTAGATATATTCACTGCAAACATCACACAACCTTTTTTGCAGCTACACTTAGCCTACATAGCAGTAACCATCCTCGCTAATGTAGGCTTCTTATTTCCCTGCAAAATTCTTTTTTCCCCATTATTATCCAAGCACTCAATGGCCTTGTTGAAGTAATCCACTTTGGTCCTGTGAAGGTACAGCCAATCCATACCCAAAATCATGTTATATGATACCAATGGCAGTACATGCAAATGTGTTGTTGTAGGCATACCATTTAACTCAAATGCACAAGATCTTACCCAATGGTGAACTCTCTTCTTTGTACCTTTTCGAAAAATACTTATTCTTGAAGACCCTCTCAAACTCATTCCAATTCAATTCATCCTCCCAAATTCTTCACATCCTCCCACCAGATATTTTCTTTCCCTTTAAGACTGAAAGTGTTTATCTTTGCTTTCATGTTCTCTGAATAATTATGCAATATGAAGAAATTCCTCATGCCAAGCAACCATGCTTCTGCATCCTGTTATTTCTTCATCTCTCCATCAAATGTAGGTGGCTTTGCTTTCTTAAACTCATCTGCCAAATATCCCTTGCCACTCCTCCTATAAGGATGATAATGATGACGATCATAATGCCTGCCATAAACAAAACTAGAATAGTACTTGTGTATATCACCCCTCCTATCCAGTATCCAAGGACCTACCATATATGATCACGTCCTCTCCATCCAACCTATACTCACCATGACACCTACTGCCACATGCCCCATTAGTTATTTCCTTACACTCATGGCTGATCCGAAGTGGTCCCTACGCTACAATTCTGACAAACTCTTAAGTATCACTGCATTTACCTCTGCTTGTTTCTCTTGTGCTTGTATGATTTTGTCATTTTCTGCCTTATGGCTCCTTATTTATCCCTTTAAGCTTCTTAATGTGTCTACTAAATCTAAAGGATTCCCAACACCATGATACTCATTTGATCCATAGGGAGAGTGTTGAGATGGGGTCCCCTGGGTCAATTTTGGGGTTAAAATAACCCAAGTTTTGATTTATTTTTTGTAAGTAATGTAAAGTCTCGACGATTTGTGGATTTAGAGTGCGTAGATGATTAGGAGTCAAAGGGGTTTTAGCCCCTTGTTTATGTAAATTATGAGTTAGTTTTGAGACCCACCCATGGTCCACAGACCATGGGATTGTATGAGAAAGGCTATAAATAGGTGTGTCTTAGAGATTCTAAGGCATGTCTAAGATAATCTGGGATGTAATGGGTCAATAGAAGAGAAGTGATAGCACAGAGAAGTGGGTTAGATAGGAGAAGAAAGGCTCTACAACTGAGTGCACAGAGGCCTAGGTAGAGTCCGCAGCTGAGTGTGCGGACCCCTGCAGCTGAGTGCGCAAGGTAGTTTTGAGTATATAAATTTGTGTAGGAATTTACAGGGTAAGTTCCTCAGAAAGAACACCAAAAGGACACCGCTCACAACCAGATCTCAAATCAATACACCAGTATTTTTGACGTGGTTAAAACCCTCAGAGTGCAAGGAGGGAAACAGTCCACGGCCTGTCCCAACGTGGGTACTACAGGCAATTTATTAATCAAAGAATGAAAATTTACATAAGCTTCTCTCATGCACGGATTACCCGAACAATGACCCTCCATGCACTTTAAATAGAACTCATGGACCAATCGGGTGTCAAGCCACGGATCAAGTGTCGGTAATACCGAGGTGAGAGTGAACCGTCAGATCACTACATATCGTGACCGTCGGATTGTAAGTTACAAAATGTACAACGGTAAAGAAACACACTTTACCTAACTCTATACTAGACCAAGTTGAACTTAACTATATCCTATGTGTCGGAATATCCTAACATCCCCCCTTAAGAACAACTTGGGATAGGATTGAAGGATTTACAAATATGACACAATAGGAGAAGGAAGGAGGCACTAGAGCCTATCCCCCCTTAGTGACAACTTCCTGAACTCCAAGCATATATCGAAGTTTAGTGAACTTCGCCTCTGTGAGAGCCTTTGTGAAGATGTCTGCAACCTGATCATCTGTTGGACAATATTGCACTTCAAGAACATGGTCATGAATGAGCTTTCTGATGAAGTGCATGTGTAGTTCAATGTGTTTGTTGCGCTGATGCTGGACTGGATCTTTGCATAGCTGAATGGCACTTTGATTATCACACCAAAGTGTGGTTGGATGTTGCTGCTCAAAGCCAAACTCTGATAGGATCTGACGAAGCCACAAGGCTTCCTTACTAGCTTCCACGGCACCACGATACTCTGCTTTTGCTGACGAAAGAGAAATGGCAGCCTGTTTCTTACAAGCCCATGTAATAGGTCCTGAACCAAGAGTGAAGACATAACCGGCAGTAGACTTCCGATCATCAGGGTCACCAACCCAATCAGAATCAGTGAAACCAACTAACAGAGGAGCTGCTTTGGCACTGTAATGAATCCCAAACTGTAATGTACCTCGAACATAATGAAGTATTCTTTTAGTTGCTTTCCAATGACTTTCACGGGGGTTTTGCATAAAACGAGCAACAAGGCCAACAGCAAAGGAAAGATCAGGACAGTATGGGTTAAATACAAGAGTTTTCCGACAAGTTGACGGTATAAGGTAGCATCAACTTCAGGAGAAGTACAAGAGACTGAAAGTTTGACTCCAGACTGAAAGGGAGAAGGGGCTGGCTTACAGTCTTCCATGTGAAAATGACAAAGAATATCACAAGCATACTTGGACTGGGAAAGGAAAATACCCTCCTGGGATTGCAAGACTTGAAGACCGAGAAAATAGTGTAAGTGTCCTAAGTCTGTCATTTCAAATTTCTTTTTAAGGCTCGACTTCACATGGTTTATAAGGTTGGGATCACTACCAGTAAGAATAAGATCATCAACATAAAGAACAAGGATGATAAGAGAGTTTCCCACTTTCTTGGTGTAGACAGTATTGTCAGAATGACACCTAGAAATGCCAGATTCTAAAAGAAAGCTATCCATTTTGGCATACCAAGCCCGAGGAGCTTGCTTGAGGCCATAAAGGGATTTCTTAAGTCGACAAACAAGGCTGGAGTCTGTTTGTATGAAGCCAATGGGTTGTTCCATATAGATTTCTTCCTGCAAGTCCCCATGCAAGAAGGCAGATTTAACATCCATCTGATGGACTTCCCATTTTAAAGAGGCAGCAAGGGAAAGAACAAGGCGGATAGAGTTCATTTTGGTAACAGGGGAGAAGGTTTCAGTGTAGTCAATGCCTTCAACCTGTGAAAAGCCCTTAGCAACAAGACGAGCTTTATGTTTATCAACTTTTCCATCTGGTCCATACTTGGTTCTGTAAACCCATTTACATCTAACAAGTTTGCGTCCCTTTGGTAGAGGAACAAGATCCCATGTATCATTTGTCATCAATGAATGATATTTTTCATTCATAGCTGCTTCCCAATGTGGATGGCCTGAAGCTTATGCAAAAGTGTCAGGATCATGATTTACTGGAGCTTGAGCCAGTAAAGAAGAGGCTCTTTCAAACTGAGAATGTGTACGTTGTTGATCTGTAGGATCACCGGCAAGATCACCTGCTGCATCCCGAGTAGCACGGACCCATCGTGGAAGTTGAGGATCCTGAGAAGGTGGGTGAGGATTATCATCCTCGCTTTCATCATCTGAAGAAGAAATGTTTTCAAAAGTAGAAGAGATAGGAAGAGGTGGCACATCCACCGGACTAGGCTCGCAGGCCGAATTATTTTCATCAAATTTTACATCTCTTCTAATGATAACATTTTTGGACTTAAATGGAATAAGTCTATAACCTTTTACATCTTCAGAATATCCAACAAAAGTACATTTCTCACTCTTAGGTTCTAAAGCTTTATGCTTTTCATCTAGAATATGGGCCCATGCTTCACTTCCAAACACACGAAAGTGACTTACATCTGGTTTAATGGAACTCCAAGCTTCTTCTGAAGTGATATTCTCTAGAACCTTAGTAGGAGTGCGATTGATTATATAATTTGCACAATTAATTGCTTCGGCCCAAAAACTAAGACTGAGTCCTTTAGATTGCAGCATACAATTAGCCATTTCCTTTAAGGTGCGATTTTTCCTTTCAGCTACACCATTTTGTTGTGGAGTGTATGGAACAGTATGTTGCATTTGAATTCCATTTTCGGTGCAAAAGTTGATGAATGTGTTTTTAACATATTCTCCACCATTATCAGTTCTTAGCTTAAGAATTTGATGTCCAGATTGTTTTTCAACAAAGGCTTTGAAGGCCAAAAAAGTGTTAAATACTTCGCTCTTGATTTTTAAGAAGTATACCCAAGTGCGTCTGGAGAAATCATCAATGAAAGTTAAGAAGTACTTGCAGCCAGAGAATGAAGCAACAGGAAGAGGACCACATAAATCACTGTGCACAAGCTGTAAAGGGGCTGAGGCGTGCCAAGAGGCACGTTTGTCAAAACTGTCCCGATGATGTTTTCCCAGTACACATCCGGAACAAACACCATCTCTGCAAGATACCATAGGAAGGCCTGTCACCATATTTTCTTTACATAGATGCTGAAGGGAGCGATAGTTTAAGTGACCAAATCGCTCATGCCAAAGTTTGCTCACTTCATCATTATGAGCAACAAATACTGAGGGAAGATTTGATGACCCAAAGTTGTGAAACTTATACAACCTTTTGGAATCATCAGCAAGACCAGTAGCTAGAATCTGTTTAGGATCTTTTAGATCCTTGATTACAACATCATGAGGTGAAAATTCAACAATTTTACCTTCACCTGAATGAGTTATCTGATAGACAGATAGAAGGTTGCAGGATAAGGTTGGAACACATAATACATCATTAAACTGACCATTGTCTAGATGAATAGTTCCAGTCCCTACAACATTAAGAGATCTATCATCACCAATATATATATTTTTGGTGTTACAATCATTTAAAGAAGAAAACATGACTTGGTTTTTGGCCATGTGACAAGAGGCTCCAGAATCAATGAGCCACTCGTGAGAATGAGAAGAAGAAGAAGATACATTTAATGCATAACCAGACTGAGATGATTGACAATGACATGCAGAAAGTGCCATTCCGGAAGTCGAAGTTGAAGTAGGCTCCACATGGATGTTATGTTTCTTCATTGCGGCTTCCAAGGCTTCCATCTTCTTAAAGCATTTAGATTCTAAGTGGCCATCTCGATTACAAAAGTTACGATGTCTATCAGTCTTCTTCCATTTGTTTTTATTGGTCTTGTTATCACTGAAAATTCTGTTGCCAAAATTGCTCAGACTATCTTAAGGACAAAGTGTTTTCGCAGCGCATAAATCCTTTTTAGCAGTTTCGCAGCGCTACATGTTTAGGTGGTTTCGTAGCGCGCTACGAAATCGGGAATTTGTCCTAATCCATAGCAGACCTTACCCAGCTGTCATGTTTATGTCCACTGGTGAATGCAAGGCTAAGGTAACTGCAGTTCGCTTGTCATATTTTGATGGTGATTATTGGCCAGGCGCTGCAAAAGATATGATAATGCAACTTCAACAAGCGAAAGGAAAGACCAAGAAAACTGCAACCAAAAGAGCATCACAAGCTGCATCACAAGCTGAGCTTGCAAGCAATGCCTCAAAGGATGCTTTATTAATGCAGAAACTTGGGGAGTCCATATCTCCAATGAAAGAAGACTTTATTATGGTCCATTTGCAATATGCATGTTCTCATTGTTGTCATTTCATTATTTCTGGCAAACGCTGGGCTTGCAGCCAATGTAAGAGTTGACAATTATGTGATATTTGTTACGAGGTACAACAAAAGCTTGATGAAAGGGAGTGGCATCCTGTCAACAGTAAGGAAAAAGCATTTATTTAATTCTGTTGAAGTGACAGATGTTCCTGCAGATACTAGGGATAAAGATGAAATTTTGGAGAGTGAATTCTTTGATACCCGTCAGGCCTTTCTTAGCTTTTGTCAAGGAAATCACTACCAATGTGATACTTTTCCACGTGCCAAGAATTCTTCCATGATGGTTCTTTATCACTTACATAATCCTACAGCACCTGCATTTGTAACCGCATGCAATACCTGTCATCATGATATTGAAACAGGGCAGGGATGGCGTTGTGAAACATGTCCCAATTTTGATATATGTAATGCTTGCTATCAAAAGGAATGGCAAAAATGCAGCTCCCTCCTCATTTGTGTCACTTACTGTTGGCCCTTGGGTCTTTTTCGGCCCTTGGATCTTCTTCTTCTTCAATTGGCCGTCCTTGAGGACGAGAGATCGCCCTGCTTTTTCCTCTAACGCAATCAGACTTTGTCGACATTTATTGTCACCGACAAAATTTGTTTCTCCGTTCAGCTTTATGCATGCCAAACAGCTAAAATCGGGTGAAATTTCCTGATTTTCCTTTTTTGTGGTGATGCCGAGTTGCGCTATATATATCAATCGTATCAACATCGGGGTCGAATTGGGATGTCTGCTCGGGGGTCGAGACCAAATTGGGCCCCCCTGATTTCTATATTTTAGTTTATCATCACCATTGTTGAGGAATTTCAATTATAAGTTATGATATCGAAGAGATTGGCTTCGACCTTGTGGATCCTGCAATATCCACTGAATCCCATTTCAATCTCAAACCCAATGGAATTACAACATCGCCATCTTCTGGGTGCTCGATTTTCCTCAATGAGTCTCTTCCATAATCAGTGCAAGAGAACGCACCATGTAAATGTCAATAGCGAAATAGGGCATTGGTCTTGTTTGGGCCAGAGAAATAACAATTACAGGAACGATACATTCGTTAAAGCTATGATTGATCAGCATAGCAGGTTTGGGCAATCGCTAAATCCAGTAGCATCTTATCTGCAAACTTCAAATGCATCGGAAGGGGGCGGCAGAGATAATCTGGTATTCGTGGAGTTCCGCTGGGCCGTCAGAGCAATCGCCTGCAATCTGAAAAGCTCGTTGTTGTTGTTGACATCGATGAAGTTCTTAGCAACTTCCTCCTTGCTTTGAACACATTTATAGCTGAGCGCTTGCTCGTGGTTCAAGGACATAGTACTAGTGGAGCGCAGGTCATATAAGTTCAAGGCTGATCGAACTTTGAGACAGACAGAGGCCATTAATTTGGAGCGCCTGAGAATAGACATCGAAGATTTGAAATTGGAAGCTGTGGAATCTTTGAAGGGCTTTTACTATGCTGCAGTGGGGAAACATCTTTGTGGACCAGCGACAGATTTGGCCCTCCGATGATGTCTTAGTGAACAAAACCATAACAAATATGTATCTGAAGATACCAATAGAGGAGGAAATCATCCTTACATAAAAGGCCTTGCAATTGCAACATGTTGCCACCATCTTTGCCAATGGAAATCTTATGTGAATAAACATTTTTTCATAAACCTGGGCTTTACAAGAGAAGAATTTTGTGCTGTAACATAGCTGACCAGCTGGGCACTTGATGGGGAGCATTGCTCTGATCATTCCAATGGAGTTAAAGTCGAAACCAACTTAAATGTTTGCAATACCACTGAAGATGCTGCTAATGTTCATGATGTTGGAAATATTATTAGATGCTTGAAGCCAGCTGAAAGGGCAGTACTAGGCTTGAAATGCAAAGAACTTCTTGATACTGGCAGGCTCATATGGTTGAGAGAGTTGGGACTAAATGCTAAACTAGTAAACTATGTTCCAGCCAAAGTATCTCCAGAAAACAGGTTACTTCTTGCAAGCAATGGTTAAAGAACTTGAATCACTTATGGTTGAGTTGTAAACACCACATATTTGGTGGTTACCTTTGTGGCAAGCAATTTGGAGTTTCCATTTTTCATGTTGTTGTTAACTGTATTGGCCATTTGTTCATTAAATTGGGCTTTATGCACACTCGAATGGTCCATGGGGATACTTCACAATCATTTGAGGTGGATGATTTATTGATCTAATTGAACATCTGTCAAAGTTGTGTTCTTCGCGGTCTGGAATTTATTGAAGTGGCTATAAGAAAAGGTGCTTTGCAGTGAAAGGTTCCAGGTTAGCAGGGCTTGCAGAGAAATCTGAGCATGCTGTTTGAGTTTTATAGGAAAATCTATTGACATTGAAGCCTGGCAGCTGAACGGGATTACTTGCAAGTTGTTATTCATTTGTTGAGGAAAATGTGAACAATCAGCTGAAAGAGAAATATGAGGAGAAGATAGCAAGAATGCAGAGAAGTGATGAGACTGTGTATGATGAAATTACGCAGCAGTTTCGTAGCGCGCTACGAAACTGCTGTAGCTGCATGTTTCAGTTGAGCCAATCAATTATGATTGACAAATCAGCAAATCTTTCTGAAAGGTGTTGTCTTCACACATGAAAAAATGGCCAGCACATCGAAGACGTGGCAGCCTGTTCAATTTTGAGTAATCAAAGATAAAAGGCATACTGCTTTGGATTCGAATATTGTGAAGCACATCAAAGACCGACAAACAGGGGCCTATGTTTCAGGGTAACGGAAAGGATGTGTTATTAAAGACAAACATGGGGCATTAACTGCTCATCTCATGCCATCTCAGCCAAACGAAAAGGAAACCATGTGTCAAAGCTGCAAGGAGGAATCTTCTACGAGGAGGATAGAATTAGAGTTATAGTTAAATTAGGACTCTTTAAAATCCAGTTTAGCACTTATTGTATTTAATGAGTCAGTTGAATAGCAGATAGGGGTCATTAGTGACAGTGATCGAGCTCCCCTCATGCTGGAGGAGGAAGCTCTAAGTAGTTAGGAGTATGTATCTATATATAGCTGAAAGATCTATGTAATTGGGGTTGGATGTTTTGGAGAAGACTGTTTTGGTTTATGTATAAACAGATTTCAGTAATGCAAATGACTGTGTTTTCTTCTCAGGATTCACAATGGATCTTCTTGTTCAAATGTGTGATGGTATTCTTTCTTTAAGGTTCTTTTACAGTTTTGTTAATGCATAATCACTCAGAACTCATGAATCGTGCTCTGACTTCCTGTATGCCTTGGCAAACTGTGGTTTCAAAGTTATGTTAGAACATATAGATGTAAAGTGCCCTGATTTCTATGAAAAGATAGTGTTTTTGTTTGCTGAGATATGAGAGACTCCATAAGCCCAATGGGAATCAATTCAATGTTGTCCAGCCAGCTTATTTTTCATGTGTCTTATAAGAGTTAGCCATCTTTTCTTGTCATTAGTCAATATTCATAATCTGTGAGAGAGCCCTCTCAGACTAAGGAGGCTAAGCCTTAGTCCAAAGCCTGGTTTGAAATAGTTACACAGAATCTTGCTGATTGGCAGCCTTCAGTGCTTGATTTTGTGATAACAGGTCTTATCATTTTGCTGAAATGATCTTTCATTTTGAGGCTGAGATGGTTTAGGACCATTTTTTTGAGGATATGACTTCTTAGGATTCTTTGAATTTGGTTGCTGCTGAGCGGCTAACGCTTTCGTGGAAGAGTTTCCAAGATTAAGAAGACCAAGGTGTAAGAGTTTTTCTTGTTCTTTTATTAAGGAATCACAAAAGGAGTCAAAGGAAGGGGCCTTGTAGTCTTTTCCTTGACAAATGAAAGCTTCCCTTGTAGAATGGAAAGTGGAAACAAATACAGAGTAGGCTGGTCCCAACTTAGTAAGGATGGAATAAATAAGGTTACCATCTTCTTTCTTAACTTTAACACCTTCCAAGAGATATCTAAAGGTCTTGAATTTGGACAAGAAATCTTCAATGCAAGAAAAATTATTAGGATCCAAAGTAAGCAGCTCATTTTCAAGTTGATGGGCTCTAATTTCATTTTTAATCCCAAAAACTTTAGCGAGTTTTTCTAATGCTTCATGAGGAGTCTCAAGATCTGCAATGTGGAATCTAAGATCAGGAGAAATAGACATCCCTATCAAACCACATGCTTGATCTTGTCTATTTTCCCATTTTGCAACCTTGTCTTCATCTTTTGGTTTCTTCTCTTGGTCTGTGGCTATTCTGAAGAGACCTTTACTTCTAAGTAAATCTTCCATGTAGGCTACCCATTGGAAGTCGTTAGTGCTGTCAAGGATGACTTGGCATGGACTTTACATTTTTTTTTTTAAAACTGAAGCTAAATACGCTAAAAGTAAGTGTTCCAATGGATAGATATCGAAAAAATAGGCGGTTTAAAAAAAAACGGCTCTGAAAAAGGTTTCCGGATGAAGAAGTTATGGCTTTTTGAAAAAAAATTGTTGACGTTGCCGGCAAAGTGCGCGAATGTGCGGGAATGAAAAAAAAATCCGCCCCCACAAAATGGAGACTTGAACCCAAGACCTCTACTCTCTTAAAATAGCTTTGAACCAATTGATCTATACAAAAAATTTGAGAGAGAGAGAGAGAGAGGGAGGGAGGGAGGGAGGGAGGGGGGGGTGGGGCCTTGGTTTGCGTGCTTGCCTTGAGAAAGCTCTTTTTCCCTACAAAACACAAAATACAAAACCCAACACGAATATGCAAAGAAAAATGAACCTTGCGGCTCGAAGTTAGCTTTAGCCAAAAAACTAGAAATTAAAAAAAAAAAAAATTCTCAAAGTTAGCTTTAGCCGAAAAACTAAATATTTTTCTCAATGTTTCTGATTTTCCGAGATCACACTAAGGTGCAGGGAAAAGAGCATACGCATGAGAAAAATCCTTCCTTCCTGTTTCTGATTTGCCCAGATCGCACAGAGTCGCGAGGCAAAGAGCATACGCAGAAATGAAAAGTATAGATCCGGAAAAAAAGGCTAAATAAACTGAGACCGAAATAAGCAGAGAGAAAATAACAGTAAACTGCAAAAAAAAACAATGTATACCTCCCGATCTGAAAAAATGACGCAGCTAGGGCTACCGGAAACCTTTTCGCGTGAAACGAAAGGGGTTCCTCACTGGAACAGATGCTCCGAACGCAACAGAGCAGTCCTCTCGGCCCGAAAGCAGTCAGAAACAGCAGATCTAGGAAACGACAGCGGCATGCAGTTCTACCGGCTTCAGATTTGGATCACCAACGGACGCGGCCCTCAAATAGCTCTGATACCATGTAGGAATTTACAGGGTAAGTTCCTCAGAAAGAACACCAAAAGGACACCGCTCACAACCAGATCTCAAATCAATACACCAGTATTTTTGACGTGGTTAAAACTCTCAGAGTGCAAGGAGGGAAACAGTCCACGGCCTGTCCCAACGTGGGTACTACAGGCAATTTATTAATCAAAGAATGAAAATTTACATAAGCTTCTCTCATGCACAGATTACCCGAACAATGACCCTCCATGCGCTTTAAATAGAACTCATGGACCAATCGGGTGTCAAGCCACGGATCAAGTGTCGATAATACCGAGGTGAGAGTGAACCGTCGAATCACTACATATCGTGACCGTCGGATTGTAAGTTACAAAATGTACAACGGTAAAGAAACACACTTTACCTAACTCTAACCTAACTCTATACTAGACCAAGTTGAACTTAACTATATCCTATGTGTCGGAATATCCTAACAATTTGAACTGAGATCAATAAAGAAAGTTACCAAAGAAATCTTGTGTAATTCTGGTTATTGTTGTTAATGCTATATGTTGTTGATGAATAATGTGTTTATGGAATATTGATCCAATGATGTGTGATTTCCTTGGATAAGTCTTAATAAATGTACGCAATGCATGTTAAGTCCTTTCGCAAAGACTTTGATGAATTCTGATATGTTTACTAAATAACTTAAGTAGATCTGCATGAACACTAGTTTAAGGTTGTTCTCTGATGCGTGTAAGTGGGTAAATTGACTATTAAGGGTCCGCAAAGGTGGATCATAGACCTTCGCAAAGGTCTGAAGGTTGTTTGATCAGAGTTGTAGTATCGGGCCTAAGGGCTTATTGATCTGCGTGAAGGAAGATCTAAGGCGCTAAAAGACATCACACTCATATTTGGATGCAGAAACTTGGTTCTTGCATCCCCCCATACTGCTTCGGGTGAGACTGCAGCCTACGCTACTCAGGTTGTTGCCGAAAGGGGCAGTAGTGCAGGGATTTGTTGGTTGGCGCAACTAACTCCGAACCTGGGTCAGGACCCCCTAAGCCAACAAATAGTTCTGTTGTCGGGACCGAGATTGATTAAAAGATATGTGTGATGTCACATCACTGGAAACCAACCAAGAAATAAATTTAAAAGTGGTTGGATCGAAAGATTCACGAGTTCGCAGCGCAAGAAAATAGGAATTCGCGCCAGTCAAAATAAGAGTGATTGAACAGGTATCTGTATATAGAGATACACAAAATCTTCTTCTACACTTTTCACATTGAACTGTACGAGTGGTTAGCTAAATTGACAGTCATCCAAGGAAGGTGGAAGCTTGACAATCCTATAGTATGGACTCCTGAATTAGTGCGACGATTAGAAGCCTCTCAAAATCAGATCACGTGGGTCATTGATCATTGGCTCGATCAAATTCTAGGAGGATTCGTTACAAAATTCATAGTTGATACCTCAGTCAGCTAAAGCGAAGCAGAGCGGAAATTTTTCAAAGGATCGTGAGGTAAGTATTTAATATCTTTGAATACCTGGATTAAAATGTTGTTATGTGAAAAAAAAACGGTTATGACATTTCCTTGATGTTTGGAGCTACACAAAGTGGAAAACTCTTTAGATATCAAGAGAGATCAGGTCATGAATATAACCCGTTGATCGGACCTCCTTCAAGCGACGACGAGGGAGCGATACAAGCCTCACCGCAAAGTGTTGTCTAACTGATAACACAGGGTTTTCCACAAACACATCATCCATGCACTCCACCTCCACCTCTACCTCCACCGCATACACCTTCGCCCACACCTCCACCACTGACACCACCATTCAACATGTCGAACACAATGAAGCTATCGATTTTCAAGGGCATAGGGAGTGAAGATACAAACAAGTTCTGGTTTTTTGCAAATGTTGTGTGGATAGTGCAGCAGATTACTGATGACAATATAAAGAAGGCACAATTGGTTACCACTCTGCAGGATCACGCGCTGACTTGGCATATTAAGTACTGTTATGATAATCCTTTGGCATTGCTAGCAAAGGCTACGGCTACTTTAAACAAAGAGTTTAGTAATCCTATGTCTGACTTGCAATCAGTAGTTGGATTTAATGAAATCATGATGAGGATTGATGAGACGCCTTGGGAATTAGATCAAAGGTTAAAATATCTGAATCAAGAAGCTAACATGTAGCTCACAGATGGTCAGCATTGTGAATGGTTTATAGCTTCGCTTCTTCCCCACCTGAGGATTACTTTGTCGGAAAAGAAGATAGGAACACATGCATAATATTTGGAAATCATGATGAGGTGGCATGCAACGCCCATTCAAGATGCAACCTTGGGGGTACAGTAGATTCACTCTCAGTTACAGAGCCTCTACTTAGAATTGCAGAACTTGAAGAAAGACAAGTTGACTAAACCAGAGGTGCGCGCGGAAGTCTGGTGTCTGAAGTGTAAAATCCAGGGGCATGATAAAGACCATTGCCCTGTATTCGTGAATTATATCACGGGGGGGGACCAATTCCCCTAACGCCAGAAACTCCAGTAGGACCGAGTGTGGGGGCTACGTTATGGTGTGTTATTTGTCAGGTTTTTGGACAACATGAGATGAATAATTTCCATTTGGTTCAAAATTTCATCCAGACACTGTAGCAATTGTTCTGTAAATTCTGCAAATTAGTGGGCCATGATGAGCGCCATTATCACAGCTATGAGATGATGATGGAAAGAACACCTACATGCCATATGCAAGTAGAAACTCGGCCTCTATAGCAGGGTGCTAGAGGAGCGCGCAAAGGATATTAGGGGCAAGGATGAGGCCGAGGAGGAGGAGGGCCTGGTAGAGGTTAGGGACAGGTTATCTATTACAACTACGAAACACCAGGGCACTACGTGCAAGAGTGTCAGAATCAGACATGCTTGTCAAGTCAATATTGTAGCTAGTTTGACCACACTATAGAAGAATGCCTGGTTCTGATAGCTAAAATGTAGAAGAAGAAGTCGCAGCCTTAAAAACTTACACAGAACTTACAAATGATGAGAGTTGAGCCCCATGAGGAAGATCAAAGCATGAACATAGTGCTGAGAAACGGAATAACGATCGATGATGATAAAGGTAAACAACCTAAAGAGGACGGATGGGTCTATAAGGCCCTAGAGAAGGAAGTGGGTTTTGATCTGGCACGTGCTAAGGAAACATTTATGGAGGCAAAAAAAAGATTCGTTGAATCATCCACCTCAGGAAGTCAGGACAAGGTGCAAGACACTAGCGCACCTGTAGAGGTTGACCCCTCTGTTCTTACTACATTTTTTGAAACCTGCATAAAGCTGTTGCGTGATAGCAAAGCTGTGGAAGGCCTGCAGGATTTAATAAACAAATGTGCCAGCAAGGAGAAGGTACCTTATTGAAATCGGGTGGTCAGAAAAATTGGCAAACATAAGGCAAGAACAGGGCGCGAGATGAGGCTCACCGCGCAGATAGGATATTATGAGATGGACCAAGTCATCTTGGATCTGGGTTCCAATGTGAACGTGTTGCAAAAAAACACATGGGAAAGAATGGGAAGACCTATGCTGCAGTGGTATCCGATCCAGATTAGAATGGAAAACCAACAAAATATCATCCCTATGGGATGATTATATGGAGTAACTGTTGATATTGAAGGTGCGAGCACGACAGCTGACTTTGAGGTGATAGAGATCCTCAATGATAATAATCCATACCCTGCGCTCCTAGGAATTGACTGGGCCATTGACATGAATGGGGTTATCAATTTGAAGAAGAGGACAATTTTGTTTGAAAGGAAATCGCTTCGAGTGGTAGTGTCGTTGGACCCTGCAGAAGGGGCACTCTACACTGAACCAGTCCGCGACTATGAAGAAAGTGATGATGAACTGTTTCAGATCTATAAGATAACAGTGCAAGACCAACAATGGATCAATCTGATGGCAGATGGATGGATTGCATGGGACTGGGAGAGTTCTTTTACCTCTGATTCAAATGAAGAGTTGGAACATTGCCAGAATCGTTTGCATGAAACATCCACGTTGCAATGCAATATGATGACAAAATTGTTGCATTATGTTTCATCGGAGGTAAGGAACTTACCCTATTATGTTGGGTTAACTGACATGGATAATTTTTTGGATGCATTTAAACGTGAAGTCCCTGAGGATCACCGCTTTCAAGAATTAGATTTGGCACTACGTGCTATGCCCGCACGATGGTGGGGTACACACAAGGATAGCTTTGATCAATGAATGGATTACAGAAGAATGATGAGATTATGGTTTGGGCGTCCTAACACTAGATTGACTGAGAAATATAGCGGGAAGGATGATCTGTGTGATCACCTAGCAAAATGGACTAAATCATGGGGGACAGAACTGTAGTCGGAGTGGGTACACTTATTTTGCTATACTTAGGGTACAATTCCTATGAACTGTTATCTGGAAACGGAGCTCCGTCATGGCACTGCAGAGTGGGATATATTAAGGGGAGGGTTCTTATTGACCTTCAGTTTTGAATATGACTTTGTGAGAATCGATGAAGACCTACAGGAGATTAAGGCAATTATCTTCAAAATGCCACAAGAACCTATGGAGTCGGTCCAACCAGATTGGAGCACCCAGTTTTGCGATACGTTGGAATGCTATAATGTGACTGTTGAAGAGGAGGGTGAAGATACAAGAAAAATTAACATTCCAGAGGTAGAAGGGCATCACGAAGTCGAGGTCCCATGAATAGACAACTCAGACATCACCACGCCATTGAAGACAAATCAAGTAAACATTGGTACTAAAGTAGAGCTTAAGTTTACAAAGATTGGAGATTATTGGGATGACGCTACTGTGGATAAAGTTGTTGAGTTACTCCGTGAATATCAGGATCTTTTCCCTACCAAGTTTTCATATTTGAAGGGCATAGTGGGAGATTTGGGCATTATGAAAGTCACTCTGAAGCCAGATGTGAAGCCTATTAAATAGAGTTCGTATCACCTTAATCCTAAATACAAGGAAAAAGTGCGCCTAGAGCTGGATAAGATGATGGAAGCAAGAATCATAGAACCAGTTGAGGAATCTGATTGGGTGAGCCCGATGGTGGTTCAGGAGAAGAAGCAGAACGGTGAGATAAGGATTTGCGTATATCTACAAAATCTTAACGATGTGTGCATCCATTATCCATTCCTAACGTCGTTTACTGATGAAGTATTAGACAACATTGGAGGGCAGGAGGCCTACTTGTTCACTGATGGGTTTTCAAGGTACCATCAAATTAAGATCGTGCCTGAGGATAGGAGAAAAACAACCTTTGTGATAGAGTGAGGTTGTTTTCAATACACTATAATGCCATTTGGACTTAATAATGTGCCTGCGATATTTTATAATGTAGTCATTACAGCATTCAAGGAGTTCATTCATAAGTTCCTAGAAGTATACTTTGATGACTAGACGGTGTTCGGACTAGTAAAGCACCATGTAGCAAGTTTGTGCCTGATGTTGGATATGTGCCGCAGAAACCAGATCGCACTAAATTTGAAGAAATGCATCTTCTGTGTTCCCTTTGGAATCCTACTAGATCACGTGGTGTGCAAGCAAGGCTAATGGTGGACCCTACAAATATTGCATTAATTGTGACTTTGGAGGCCCCAAGAAACGTTAAGCAATTGTGCGCGACGCTGGGACATACAGATATTACAGAAAATTTATCAAAGCATACGCTCAAATTACCGCGCCCATGGAGAATTTGTTGAAGAAGGACGAAACATTTCGTTGGGATGAAGTATGTTAGCGTAGCTTAGATGTCTTGAAATAAAATATGGTCACCGCGCGATCTTGGTATTCCCATATTGGAAGAAGGAATTTCATGTACTTGTGGATGCCTCTTTCATTGCATTGGGTGTAGTGTTAATGCAAGCCGATGAAGGAGAAATGGACCATCTTATCACCTTTGCGAGTAGGAAATTATCAAAGGCTGAGAAGAATTACTCAACTACTAAGTGGGAAGGATTGGCCATGGTGTACGCGTTGCAGAAATTCAGGCACTATCTGTTAGGAGGGAATTTCAAAATGTACACAAATCATTCTGCTTTGAAATACTTGGTCAATAGGCCTGCGTTGGGGGGGAATATCTGCATATGGTTGCTACTATTCCAAGAGTATGACTTCAAAGTAACTGTAAATCCAGTAAGGTTAAATGCGAGACCTGACCATCTGTCGCGGATCGAAACAAGAGAAGAGCCCAATAATCTGGAGGAAGGGTTGCCAGATGCGCAAGTCTTTGCATTGCATGTAGTAGACAATCATTTTGTAGATATCATTCATTTCTTGACTACGGGGATGACGCTAGAAGTATATACAGTTCAGCAAAAGGAGGAACTCGTAGTGTGTACAATAGATTTCTCAGTTATTGCGAGACATTTGTATAAGATGGGTGTTGATGAAATATTGTGAATATATGTGCCAGATTTTGAGAGAAATAGCATTCTCGCTAAAGTTCATGGAGGGGTTGTGGGAGGACATTATGCAAGAAAGGTGACTACGCAGAAGATTTTTCGCACAGGTCTATGGTGGAAAACGCTGCACAAGGATTCCAAAGCATATTGTAAGGCATGTGATGCATGGCAGAGAACAAGTAGACCATCACAAAGAGATGAATTGCCATTACAACCTCAAGTAACGTTGCAGCCATTTGAAAAATGGGCGATTGATTTTGTTGGGCCAATTCAGCCCCCATGGAAGAAAACTGGTGCGCGCTATATCATCACCTCAACAAAATATCTAACCAGATGGGTTGAAGCATAGTTGGTTAAGGATTGTACAGGGGCTACAACAGCAAATTTTTTGTTTGAGTATGTCTTAATCAGATTTGGCTTCCTGAAAGTGTTGATGAGCGACACAAGTACGCACTTTTTGAACGAAACAACCAACACATTAATAGAATAATTTCAGGTCTACCATCAGAAGAGTACACCATATCACCCACAGGCCAATGGAACTATTGAAGCCTTCAACAAGATTTTGGAGAACGCGTTGACGAACATCTACAACGCACAACGAAATGATAGGGATGTGCACATATCTTCAGTACTATGGGCTTATAGGACTACGTGCAAGAAGCTAACATGACAAACTTTTTTTAGATTGGTCTATCGTGTATAATCTATAACTCCAATGGAGTATATTATGCCTAGTTTGAGCATAGCAGCTCTCACAGGTATGGCAGATTGCGAAGCCTTAGAGGAATGGCTCACGTAGCTAATGGAGCTTGAAGAGGACTGATTCTTGGTAGGATTCCATCAACAAGTACAAAAGGAGCGTTAAAAAGAATGGCACGATCGCCATATAAATCTCCGCACATTCAAGGTAAATGATCTTGTCTTGTTATATGATAGTAAATTCACTAAGTTTCTGTGGAAATTTTAGATGCATTCGCTAGGGCCATATATTATCAAAGAAATTACAGACGGAGGTGCAGTTCAACTCGTGAAGCTGAATGGAGAACCGTTTCCAGGAAGAGTGAATGGGAGTCGGTTGAAGTTGTATACATGGGATCATGTGCAACGAATATATGGAGGCAGGACAGTCTTAGTGCTCCAGGCAGTTGCAAGGGAGCACGGGACTATAAACTACACTGCCAGGGTTGGAAGACTACGCAGCAGGCGGGCTGCGTGGATAACAACAAATATGTAATCTAGGGAGTTGCACACATGAAATTGTGCCATGGAGGGAGGTGCCATGCAACACAGTAGAAAAGTGACTATTGGGGTCATTGTTAATGACTTGACAACCAAAAGATGGTTAAGAGAAGTGAGCTAGTGGCATTTAATTGTCGGAATTTGGGGGGAACGGTCAGATTTCAATTCAAAAACCCCTATAAATTAGGCATGTCGTTCCAACAGAGAACACTTTGTGCCTTTAGAGTTGTTATTGAGATTTTTTGTCTACCACCTATGAACCGATTGTATTGATAGGATGTAGTTGCAAGCCCTACATTTTCTAAGTTGTCTGAGTTAAATTAGAAGTTCATTCTCAAAAAAATGCTTTGACCAAGCCCTGCAGAAACCATGAGTACTGGTGGTAATGTTGCCTCTCAAAGAGATGCCCCATAAGTTGTGAGCATGGAAGCTCCAGCTCCTATGCATACAGTGTCGAGGTTGCCTAGGCCGAAGCCTACCCCTACCAGAGAAATCCAAACAGTTAAACCGAAGAAGGATAAATAGAAAAATCCAGTACCGGTGCATGAATCACCAAGAAAGCATTTCGCAGCACAAGCCAAACAGAAGAAGCTAGAGAAGGTAGTTGACCTGGAGGTAGAAGAAGGCCAGGGTACATAAGACATAGATGCTAAGGGAGTGGATCCCATTATGAAGCTACCCGACTATATCCCTCTGTTGAAGGGAAAGGAGAAGGTCACAAAGGACCCAGATTCGAAGACGTTTTTCATTTCTACACCCCTACTACCTGAGTAGGTTCCCTTTGAAGGTCTACGGCTTGCACAGATCCAACTACTAAAAATGGAGGACTGAGACCTCACAGATCATGCTAGGTTTCCACACTTAGCAACAGATAAGTACATGAAGCGTGTGTACTACATAGAGTCAGGTGTTACCGCATTAGAGACAATGGAATGGATCTGCGTTGTGGAGAACTCAGGGTTACTTAATCTATTGTGGCTGCATCATTATCACTGCACCCCTATCAGCACAATTTGTGTGCACCGGCTGCTCACTTTGGTGCACGATGGGTGTTTATGGCTAGGAGGGCCTATCACCATCACTAACATGCTAATCCATAGAATCACGCACCTGTCATACGAAGGACTGAATCTAACCAAGGAGTTTGGCGGAAAGACGGGGGAAAAGGACCTTGTAGAAAGAATGAAGAAAGAATTCAACCTCATGAAGAAGGTGCGAGGGTATTGCATCCTGTCAATAACAAACCCTGCAGTTCAAATTGCCACCCAAATTTTAGCCAGGAAGATGATGAGAAAGTTTCACACGGATGAAGTTTTGATGCCTGTAATATCCTTGGCTACTCAGTGCGTGAAAGGTGTATAGTTCAATTGGTCCAGATACCTGTGCCATGAATTCCTCGCAAATTGTCACGAGACCTAGGATGAAACCAAGTCGTTTCATTACACTTGGTTATTGTTGTCTATTATGTTGGTTGCATGGGAACTGTTGGAGGATAGCCAATTTCGTCCACTTGAAAAAGGATTACCAAAAGCAATGTAGTTTTCTTCTCTATGGACTACAAAGGACCCCACACGGATCACAAAGATGAAGATCTTTTGGGTCCTAATGGAATCGAGTCTCCGCATGGCTATCAACCAGCATCCGAGGTTGTCCCCAACCTTGTACACACAACTGTTAGCCTATGCAGCATTCAAGGTTGATTTCTACAAAGTGTACATTCAAGCGTGGAAGGATCCACAGCAGAAATGGCATGACTTTCCATATTTGGTGACGGAAACAAATGTACAGGAGGTAATTTTGATATGGCCTGCAGAATCGTGCACCCCCTTAGACTTAGATGTCGGAACAAGAAAGGGCGTAGGTAGTTCTGCAAAGCAGAAGAGAAAGGAAGTAGCTAAACAAGATGCACACACTCTTGTAGAACAAAAAAATAAAGAAGCCGCAGAGAAGACTCGAGTGGAGCAAAAGTGTGTTTCCAAGGAGCAGGCAGAACAAGAGCAGTGCAAGTCACAAAGAAGTGGAAAGTCACCTTCGCCCAAGATAGCAGAGGAAGAATTGTCAGAACAAGGCGGCGAAGGAGATGAAGGGTAGAGCACCACATTTATTCTTAAGGGACGTGGCAAGGAACAACAGGGAGGCACAAGAAGAAACAGAAATTGGACAAGTCGCAGGGTGATCCCATGGTCTTGACGGAGGGCGATCTCGATGAGATTGGGGATAAAATCAGGGATACCATGACTGAAGTGCTACAGCAGTTTGAGCAGCAATATATGCAGATGCTGGGGAGCGTCCAAAAGGATCTATGTGAGCTTCAGATCCAGGAAAGCATAATACAGGTGGGCACTGGACAAGCGAGCGCAGAACAAGCGAGCCTAGCACCTAGGACGAGTCAAGCAGCCAAGTTGGTAAGGACCCTAGACCTTAGGACTATTGTATTACCATATGGGTCCCTTCACGCAGAGTTAGTTGATGATTGCGCCATCCTGAACACAATCAAGAACATCAAGCTCAACATAGAAGTGCTCCCCAATGAGATCCTCCATGCACTGCATGCAAGGGTGACAGAGGAATTGAGAGCTCGAGAGAAGCGCGCTCTCAACTCATCAACGGGTACAGAATGAACAATGAGAAGATGTTCGTTGAGAAAACGTAGGCCTTAAAGGAAAAAGAGATGTTGCAGGCACAAAGTTCACGACTAGAGTCAGCAGTTGCAAAGGCATGTAGGATGGTGCCTAAGCTTCATATTCCTGAGGACGCACAACCAGAAGTGAAGATCAGAAAATTAGTCGTTGGTGTGCATGAATCCAAAGCAAAGGTTGGTCGAGTTTAGTTTGAACTCAATATGAAGATCACTGAGTTGTAATTAAATTTTCTGCCCAAGACTCCACCAAAGGTCCAGGAGTAGGGCGGAGCCACCATAAAAGAAGGAATGGCCACCCTAGATGCCACAGTCGATGACTGTTCAACATTATTTGAGAAAGAAATGGAGTTGATGACCAATCTGAAGTAAGATCCAAACCTGCAGACACTAAATATAGAGGTGAGGGAGTTGCAACGAGAGTATGACGAAGTTATGGCAACAGCGCACTCCATCGAACCAGCGCAATGCATAGCCAAATTACAGGAGGGAAAGCAACTCCTCACGTAGGTAGAGGAAGAACAAAATAAGGAGGTCTTTCTAAAGGCCAGGTTTTAGCCATGGTTGGAAGAGGCTTATCAAGTCACTACCACCTTCTAGGACAAGTTTAAAGGCTTGCAACACACACAGCAGACAATGAGGCTGGCCACCAAAGGACCAGCTACATAAAATTTAGTGGAGGAAGTCAAGAAGGCAGCAACTCAGAGCATTGTCGAAGTTGCTATAATCCAGGCAAAGCTGGGGGATCTTCGCAGCAAGATCACAGCGCCAACCAAGTACTCAAGGGTAAGTCATGATCTTTGTGTTGTGGGCCTATTGGGATGGGGTCCCCTTGGTCAGTTTTGGGGTTAAATAACCCAAGTTTTGATGTATTTTTTGTAATTAATGTAAATTCTCTGTGATTTGTGGATGCAGAGCACATAGATGATTAGGAGTAAAAGGGGCTTTATCCCCTTGTTTATGTAAAGTATGAATCGATTTTGAGACCCACCCATGGTCTGCGAACCATGGGATTGTATGAGAAACGCTATAAATAGGTGTGTCTTAGAGAGTCTTAGGCATGTCTAAGATAATCTGGGTGTAATGGGTCAATAGAAGAGAAGTGATAACATAGAGAAGTGGGCCAGATAGGAGAAGAAATGCCTTGCATCTGAGTGCGCAGAGGCATAGGTAGAGTTCGCAGCTAAGTGCACAAACCCCTGCAGCTGAGTGCGCAGAGGCCTAAGTAGAGTCTGCATCTGAGTGCGCAAGGTAGTTTTGAGTCTGTAAATTTGAACCGAGATCAATAAAGAAAGTTACCAAAGAAATCCTGTGTAATTATGTTTATTGTTATTAATATTATATGTTGTTGATGAATAATGTGTTTATGGAATATTGATCTAATGATGTGTGATTTCCTTGAATAAGTCTTAATAAATGTATGCAATGCATGTTAAGTACTTTCACGAAGACTCTGGTGAATTTTGTTATCTTTACTAAATAACTTAAGTAAATATGCACGAATGCTAATTTAGGTTTTTTCTTTGATGTGCGTAAGTGGGTAAATCGACTATTAAGGGTCCCTAAAGGCAGATCGTAGACCTTCGTGAAGGTCTAAAGGATGTTTTAATAGAGTTGCAGTACCAAGCCTTAAGGGCTTATTGATCTGTGTGAAAGCAAATCTGAGGCGCTAAAAGAAATCACACTCGTCTTAGGATACAAAAACTTGGTTCTTGCATCCCCCCATACTACTTCGGGTGAGATTGCAGCCTGCGCTACACGGGTTGTTTCTGAAAGGGCCAGTAGTGTAGGGATTTGTTGGTTGGCGCAACTAACTCTGAACCTGGGTCAGCACCCCCTAAGCCAACAGAGAGTCTCGGGAACTGTAATCTACCATCTATATATTCATCCTTGATATTATTCCTGCAAGGTATATCATGTCAACTAAACCAAATCACAATGAACAACCGTACCTTAGCATAATTTAGGGAGGATACCTCATCTGCAGGATAAACAAATTAGTGTGATGAATGTATAACATAATCATGACAACATATAGAAATATAACACATAAGAATATAACCATATAACCATCATTCTGGCTAGAGTACAATCATCAATGCATGACCATATCAACTACACATACCATGACCACATGCATGACAACAACCACCACATCATTGTACAATTGACCACATGTGAATACTAATGTGCATAAATAATGCATAATCAACCATACACTCATGATGAAACACTGCACAACAACACCATCAAATTCCTATGGCAACCTCACTGCAACCATAACACATACCATACAAATGTAACAAGCACATTGTCTTACAACACAAGAAACACATATGCAACTGACATGAATGCATGACCAACACACACCCCATCCAGCCCGAGGGGTGAACCATGCTCTGATACCATTCTCTGGTATCAGATAACACACAAAGAGAATGCAACCCACTCTGATACCACTCTATAACACCATCTACCCAAGTAACCGACCAACTAGGGTAAACATATGATGAGAAGTTATTATGATATGATTCGACTCCCTATGTATCAGTTAAGGAAGTGGAATCGATGGAAACCCACAACACAGACCTTTTGTGCCTACTACAAGACTCCCATAATGTATCCTAGTCATTCCCTTGACCATACCCTGGTTCCCATTGATTTTTAGACCATTAAACCCCTAAACGCTCCCTTGATATGGACAAGGGTGTGTCTGAAAACCTTCAGACGCATGCACAGCATGGGTATGCATGTGTCTGGGGACTTTTCTCCTCAGACCTATGCATGTGACTCTAGGATTCGTGCCACTTGTCAAGCCCAGAATCCAAGCCACTGCCCAAAAACCCATGTAGCCTTCAGAATCCATAATTTACATAATGACAAGACTTACAAATCAAAAACTAACTCCAGGACTAGGCCTGACCATCCCCAACTGAGACTGACATTCTATCAAACACTTGGCATCAATGCAATATACATGAAATGAATACAATATAGAGCATAAATGATTGATAACTCATATGAGACTTGATAAGAAGGATCACCGCCCTCTTCCCTTAACTTTTTTGACATTAATTAGGTCTTGCATCCATTATCCTATTAGTTACAACTAAATACATGAAATAACCATGACTACAACCAGTCACATAACCATGCTTATAACTACCACTAAACCATGTAAATAACAATGAGATAACAACGATTGAGGCCACATAATAACAAGTACAAAAGGAAGATAATTTAACTTGTATTAAACATAGGCAAGATTCGACCAGGTTCGGGACTTCCACATACCACCCAACCATAAACATGGTTGAACCAAATCTTTTTTTCATCCAGTCACCCCCATGCCATATTCCAAGAATTAATGTGGGATCTCATGGATAAATCAAACCAAAAACAACCAAGGGAATCCAGAGGTTAAAACACCTCCACCCTTACCAAATTGTGATCTCACCTAAACCAACACCGAGATCACAAAACCAAACCGAGCTTGGAATGCCTCCGGAATCCATCACTATCCTTAAGGAATTTTCTGTCTCCTTGTCTCTCAGTATTTACCGTGATCCACACCGAACCACTAGGCCCTAAATGGAGACCCCAGTCTCTGGGATTTATTTCAATCCACACCGGATCACTAGGCCCTAACCGAGACTCCACCCTCAGGATTTACCATGTATCCTGCCAAAATCGATCAAGGGATTCCTAGGCCTTTGGGAATTTTCCTGAGACCACCTCCGCCCCAGATTCTGAAACCATTCGGAAATTCCAAAGCTCAAAACCGAAAAAAAAAAAAAAAAAAAAAAAAAAAAAAAAAAAAAAAAAAAAATCCCATCACACCATGGCTATCTGTAAAAATTCAAGGCAAGGTTGAAAACCGTTGTCATAACCTGGTGAAACCATGTCACTGACAACAAGAGAACCATATACCAACATGAAGAGCCATGCATGTCAAAACCAGCTAGGAAATCACACATGCAATATGTTACCTGCAAGTATTCTTGTTGAAGTTGCTTGATCCTGCTCTCCCTTGCTTGATCTTTGCTTTTCTTTCCTTTCCTTGTCCTTCCTTTGCTTGTTTTTCCCTTCCATGCTCCAAACCTAGAATGCTCCAAGAAAACCCTAAGTGTCCAAGAGTGAGACAAAGAGAGAGAATAATAAGAGAGCTCCAAAATTGAACTGAGCAAAAGCCATGAACTAATCCTCATAAGCCTTTTCTAATGAGGCCTCTATTTTCTTCATTTTCCATTATTTTCCTTCAAATTCTTCCTCACATGCAACCTGTGACCTTTCACATTCCTTTTTTCATATTTTCTTTTATTTTCATAAATAAATGTGCCAAAAAACCTTTTTTCCTTTTTAATGCCTTAGCCATTTCCTTTTCCAATTTCCCTTAGCCATAAACACATCCAGTGATGCCCATTAGGATATATTTGCCCAACATTGAACTTGGAATAAGTGTCCCTTGACCGTGGTCTTATTTTTCCTTTATTAACCTTTATTACATGAACTTTTAACCATGGTTTGTTACAATATGACATAGATGTGAAAATGAAATGTACTAGGTGGTTTCGAAAAACAAACTGTAATGTATGATATATGAACGTTTGATGAATTTTAGAGTTCGTAAGAAAGCTAGGGTTGATGATTTGTATAATGGAAATTGGTATGAAAGGTATGAATGAGGTGCAATAATTAATGTATATAAACATTTACATGCTTTGTAATCTCGTAGCTCGATCATCTTCTTTGTTTTTGGAGGTCTTTAAAATGATAATTTTCCTTCTTTGTACAAATTCATGTAGGTGGTACTTTATATTTCTTAACTGCATTGTGTGTTGTGTGGTTGATCAACATGGTGTGTACTTTTTTTGTATATGTCAAGTGTCTTCTTAGTCTTTTAGAATTTGTGGAATTGGTTTCTTGTCTCTTGTAGAGGATGTCAACTTAAGCAAAATTATTTACACAATATATGCATAATTGTTGCACCTTTTTTGGCGAAATCCAAAATCAGCTAAGCATATTAGTAATTTTGTAAAGTTTGATTTATTCATGAAAAATACTACAAGATAATCACACACTACAGGACTATGCCATTGCTTCAAAATCAACCATCATCCTCAATCTGCGTCTACGCGAGGGATGCTCCGGAACCAGCTCAAAGGGCACAGGATATTTCAAATAAGTGGCCAAAGGGAAGGAAGCCCAAACTAAACCAGCAACATCTACATAACTACCTGGACCCTATATCATGGAGCAAAAATTCTAGATACCAACCATGATAGTCACTCTGCCTGAGGTAAATTAAATTTATGCAGAATTTTATACCAAAGCAGTCATATGTAGATTTAATGGTTTTTGGCCTAAATCATATGCTTTACACCAATGGATATTCTCTACATGGAAAACAAATTGTGATATTCATCTATGTTCCAAGGGGTATTTTGTTGTCAAATTTGACACAGTCTAAGATAGGGATTATACCCTTAATGAGGACCACGGTTCTGGGGCAATGCAGGACTTTTCATGATCCCTTGGTTCCTAGGTTTTGATGCCACCACTATGGTGGTATCTAAAATGTGTGTATGGGTGAGGATACACAATCTTCTACTACACTTCTGGCATCTAAAATGTGTGTATGGGTGAGGATACACAATCTTCTACTACACTTCTGGCATCACAAAGTATTAGAAGGAATAGGTAACTCACTGGGAAAACTTCTCAAGATTGATGCAGATAGAGTTTCAAGAGGCATAGATACCTTTTTCATCATATGTGTCGAAATAGATCTGATTCAAGGTTTACCTGACCTCATAATACTGGTCCATAACCATATACAGTGGACTCAACCACTTGATTATGAAAATACGGCATTCTATTGTCGTAGTTGTCAACAAACAGGTCATATTCATAGTGCATGCCCACAAGCTATAAAAGGCCCCAAAAGAAATAAGAAGCAATCCCAAAAGCCAAAAAGTTGGAAACACACTGAGATTAGAGAAGAAGCAGCAAATGAAGAAGAGAATTGAAAACATTACAGACAATAATGTATAGATAGTACAGAAGAGCCCAAATAAGAACAAGATAGATCATAACTTGTCATTAACACAAAGGCCCAACAACTCTTTGCAGCAATATGAGCAGCACACATTAGGGAAAGAAATAAGTGGTAGCAAACGAATTCATGGATTTGAGGGATTTGATTCTGACAAAGAATGTCAAACTAATACCAATGAGAATCAAAGTTCTATTGTAACATCCACTCTCAACACTAGTGGTTGGTGAAAAGAGGAAAGAATAAAGGTAGGAAAGAATAGATAGTCTTTTATGGATTCTGAGAATTCAGAACCTGCTATTATTGCATATGCTCATTAGCATCTACAACATGTAATTTTGATCATTTTTAATTAATAAAATTACGATTTTTCCAAGGGAAAAAAAAAATTTGTTGCACCTTTTGTAAAACAACTTAGAATGGTTGTAACTTTGCTAGAATATACCAGAATTTATATTATGGCTAGACCATGAATAGTTAGCATTGAAATCTTTTCAAGGAAAGTTATAAAACATTTTTCATGACCATATACAATTCTAATGTATTGAGGATTTTGTCACTGGCATCTTTGGGGCAAGCCCAAATAGTGCTCTATATTCCTTGTGCTAATGCGTTCCTAAAACATTTGGATATGTTTTCGATATGCATAGGTAGTTTCCTAAGATTTTAATCCATTACTTGACTTATCATATTTCTCAAAATGTGAGAGAATTGATGTTTGTATCTTGAAAAATGTAGAAGTATCAACCTTTCTAAACAAAAATTGATGTGCTTGTTGTGTATGTAGTATATGTTGATATTATTTTTGTTGTTGTTGTCTTTGATAGTGTTGGTCTTGATATATTGCATGTTATTTTTCTACAATTCTTGTATGTTGACTATTGAAGCTTTATTTCCCTATTTGGAAACCTGTGGCCTACTAGATATTCACAAATATCCCAAATTTTCATTTCCCATTGTGACACATACTTCCAAGGTACCATTTATAGAATGTTGATTCTAGAACTCAACATTTTTGTTGTGAACCAAAGTATATTGCTCTTGTAAGCTAGAATCTATAGGATGAAGGTCATGAATAATTGATGGAAGTTATCATGATCATAATTTTTGGTATGGTATGGTAGTGATGATGAGAAGGAAGCGTCAAACAAGAACAGAGACGAAGATATGAAATATAAAGATGATTATGATGGTGATAGTGATTATAACATGCTCTGTATTTAGCATTCTTACTAATTTTCTTGAGTTACTTGTGGATGGATATTTTTTTACCTTTTTCTTTTTTGCAAGTACTTGGACCACTCAAACTAGGCAAGAATCTTCTTATACAGTTGAAAACACTTGATGAAACATTATTCTTGTTACTTGTTTTTGTTTTCCTCTTAGAGAAAATGATGTCATCTATGGCTTTCATCAATGTCCTTCCACATAGAGTATGTTAGGGTTTTCATTACCGGGGTTCTTTTATTGCATGCATAGGGTTGTCCACATGGAGGTTTTTAGTTAAAGGTTTATCCCAAGTGCCTTAATGAGATTTTCACTAAGGTGTTTTATTGTTATTTTATCTTTTTTAATATTTCATGATTATTTTATAGCATTATTTCTCTCAACCACATCCAACTATTGTGATTTCATTATGGTTGTGAATTCTTTTTTGGACAAAGATTTGTTGCAGATATTCAGCTTCAAACCATTAACTATAATGAGGATGCCATCCTCATTTATTATTGTGATTTTAAAGAGTCATTATCACAATATGTATCAATCCTATAGGGGAATATCCATCTTGTTCTTAATTTCCCCTTGAAATACTTGATTCTCTAGTCATAAAGGAGTTCCCAAGATCCTTCATTGAAACTCCTGAGATTTATTATCTTGTCATTCCATATCTTCCTTTATAGTTGAACCACCTTTATCTAAAACAAATCTTGTTGTTTGTATTCATTGAAGGCATTCAATGGATGTAATCTCTTCTCCTATTTTGATAGGAGGTCTAAGTTGAGGCTAGTGGTTGTCCTTAGTGTGAAAATTTCAATTAAATAGGGAACATAGCCTTCTTTCCATACACCAACTCATATAGGGTGAATCCTATGGTGGTCTTCCTACTAGTGTTATATGCCAATGCAACTTCAGTGAGCATCTTTTCCCAATTATTCTTATGCATGAAGATTCTCTTTGTAAGGATGTTATCTAGTTCTTTGTTGGTCATGTCTACTTTCCCATTTGATTGAGGGTGATATGGAGTAGATTTTCTATATTTTATCATGCTCAACTACAAGATATGTTTGATGATGCTTAAGGTGAATATTGGTCCTTTATCTATGATTATTTCCCTTGGGAGTCCAAAACTTGAGAAGATATTTTCAAGTACAAATTGGGATATATTTTCTTCTATTGCAATATTTGTGGCTTTCACTTCTACCCATTTTATTGAGTAATCAATACAAACAAAGATGTTCATATTCTAGTTTGAAGGGGTCAATGGGCCCTACAAAATCCAAGCCCTAATTGTTAAAATATTCTAATGAATTCTAAGGCTACAAAGATATATCATCTATTTTGGTGGGTTTTCTCATCCTTTGACATCAATCATAATGAGAGACATATTCTGAGCATCTATGGAAGGTAGGCCAATAATAACCAGTTTGAAAGATCTTTTGAGCTATCCTCTTTACTGCATAATCAGACCCATGAGGCTCATCATGACATGCATGGAGAATTCCATGAACTTTATCTTCCCCACACATCTTCTCAATATTTAATCAAGTCCAATTTTGAAAAAGTAACCTTTGATTCGAATGTAGGTGCCATTTTTCCTAATTTGCATATTTCCCTCTAGTAAAAGTATTGAGGAAACCTCCCCATTGCTAGATAGATGGCTACATCGAACAAATCGATGGATCTCTATTAAGATTGGAAGATAATCATTTAGAAAGTTTTCATCTACCACCTTAGTGCCTATAGTACTAATTAGTCTTTATAATAATAAAATGCAATAATATTTTGTTTGTCAAGTTTTGTGAGATAAAATTCTTGCAATTATAAAATCCATCTAATGATTCTACCATTAATGTCAAGTTTTTTCATTGAATATATAATGGAAACATGATATATATGCACAAATACTATGTACCTAGTGACATAGTGCCTAATTTTTTAATCACATAAACTATTACAAGGAATTATTTCTTAACGACTACATAATTCAACTATGCAATTGATAATTTTTTGTTGATAAAATAAATTGAAAATGGGTTTTTATCTTCTTGTTGGCCCAAAACCACCCTAATTTTCTTGCCATATGCATCAATATAGATCTTGAAAAGGATGTCCCACCTAGGACCTTGCAAAACATGGCTTGTTATGAGCTTCTCTTTAATGTATTCAAATGATTTTGGCATTCTATTGTTGAGTAGAATTCAATTTCCTTGGACAACAGGGTGAAAAAAGTAGATGTTAGTTTGTTAAGTCTTTTATGAACCTCTTATAGTATCCTAAATGTCTAAGGAAACTTCTTACATCATTTTTGTTTTTGGTGAAGGAAAGTGTTTAATGATTTTCACTTTATTTTGGCCCACTTCAACCCCCTTTAAGAGAAATGGTGACCCAATACAACCAATTCGCTCATAAGAATGTTGCATTTCTCATGTATGACTGGCAACTTCACTCCTTTACACCTCTTCGATACTTTTTAAAAATTGTTCAAGGGTTCCCAAAAGAAATTTCCATAAGGTGTAAAACCATTCATGTAGATTTATATAGTGTCATGGATGAGACCTAAAAAGATGCTTAACATAGATTTTGGGAAGGTTGCAAGAGAATTACATGAGCCAAAGGGAAAATTTCCCCAAGGAGTGAAGGTGGTATTATTGGTGCTTATGGATCATTTGGATCCCACTAAACTCAACCGAAAATGAGAATTACTTTTTCTCCTACTATGAAGTATATTAGTTGGTCAATGAAAGGAAAAGGAAAATGGTATTTCCTCATGGACTTGTTGAGTCCCTTGCAATACACACACACTCTATGTTTTCGAATCTCTTTAAGCATAATATCTAAGGGTGAGACCATTCACTATTAGAAATATGATCTATGAATTTGAAATCTATAGCTTTGTAACTCTTCTTTGACAATGTGCTTTAGAGAAAGGTTCATTCTCATTTGAGGTTACCTAATGGGTATACAATATTCCTTGATGTAGATATGATGGGTACATATGTCTATATGTATCCCTTTCATGTCCTTCATAGTCCCATGCAAAAGATGTAGTATATTTCTAAGGACAACAAGTGATTTCTGATATTGTTCGTCAATCAAACTAGTGTTGATTGAGGGGCATATTCCCACTATTTTAACTATTGTTTTATTAATATCAATAGTGAGTATGATCAAAAAAAGTTTCAAGTTGTTGCAGTTGCTTTTTCTAATTAAAAGCATCAATTTTTACATCAATAGGGTGTAGATTTTGTAAAAATTTAGATATTAATGTGTTTCCTTCTAAATTTTTGTTGGCTAAAGTTGTCTTTATGGTTAAAAGAGGATGGAAAGACATTTGGGGTATCTCTTCTTATTATTATACCCACATATAATTTCTTCTTCAACCAATGACTTGGAAAGGGAGTAGAGGAAAAGTTATATTCAGGATTCACCATTGGAAATTGTCATACTTCCTTCTTTACAGGTAGTGTTTACATTTAGTGTATCTAATGATGGCCTTCCTAGGATGAGAGGGTAATTGTTATATTTGGACTTGGTTTGGAGGACTATGACATTAGTCGGGTACTCCCATGAATTAATAGAGACCATTACATGCTCCAATACTCCATTATAATTCATGGTTGATATGTCTACTAGTTTGAGTATAGTAGGTGTATGTCTTAGAAATCCGTGAAGGCTTGATATAAGCATAGCATCCTTTGTCATGACATTGATGGTTGCCACTAGTTCTATGAAAGTGTTTTTTATCATACTTGTGTTGATGTGGACATCCACTATAGGGCTATCATGTCCAACTACTTAAGGAAAAACACTTTGCTAAGCATCAGGTTTGTTATTTATCTTACCACATTGATTATAGGAGAATCCTTTTTCTTCATTCTAGGTTTCTTAAGGCATTAATACTTCACAAACTTGTTGTATATAGGAACATCCTTATTGGCTTGGAGGAGATGGATTTTTATACGTAAATTATTAAATTCTCCTAAGATATTGTTTTCTTCATATGTGTAGATCTTCGTACAAATTAACTTTACATGATGTGGTGAGGTTTGTTGAGGGATAGGTGGTTATTTTGGTGAGATGATGTGTTTCTTAGAACTTAAGTAGTCTATCAATTTTGTAGTGAGAGGAGGGTCCTTTAACACCTTCCCTAATGTGATATTGATCTCTTTATGATCCATCAATTAAGCTTGGCATGCTACCTCATTATTACGGATAGATTATACTTATCTATTGTCTGGAATAGGAGTTTGTTGGGTAGGAAATTGTGGTTGCTTAGGTGGTCATGGCATAACACTTTTGGAAGCATTGATTTGTTGAGGAAGAGGGAGAAGTAATGCTTATCATTGTTGGTTTGGATGTATCCACCCTTATGGAGGATTAGACCACTAAAATGTTGAAGAATGTAACTAGGTTCAGCCTTCATAATTGTACTTGATTCAAAATGAAATATATTTGTCAAAAGAAAGCAAAAGAAATTTTATTATTAATTAAATTGACTTCTTTTAGCATGGGTTTCATTGCTTGGGTCAATTATCATAGGTTAAGCCTCCATTGTAGTCTTTTAAGATTTTCTATTTAAATCAAAAGTCATAATTATTTTTTCAAAAGAACTCCTCCATAAAGTCACCTTGCAGTCAGCCTACAAATTAATAATCTACAAGTCAGATTCTTTAATAAACTCATGTTGACTTATTTTACTATGGGAAACAACTATATATAGACAAAGAGTCGATATGAGTTCAGTGCACCTCAAAGATACAAGTTCACAAATTTTAGAGAAGAGTTCGATGAATCTCAGTGAAGAATTTGGTGAAGTTACAGTGGAGAAGTTCCAAGAAGTGTAAGTGTCAGTGCAAGCTGCAATATTTTAGGGCTATCAACACCATCGAAGGAAGTCTAGGCTACTACCACAGGATTGAGACATGATTGTATTGCAGTGTTTGAAGTATCATTTCAGGACCAAAACTTGGGCTACTACCACAGGACTGAGAAATGACTATATTGCAGTGTTTGAAGTATCATTTCAGGACTGAAACTTGGGCTACTACCACAGGACTGAAGCATGAGTATATTATAGAACATTGTGTGCTATCATTACATGACCAAATTTCACTGAAGGATTGTATTATTATATTGTGCTTATTATTATATGTGTGCTAGCACTACAATACTAAAGCTTATTATGGCATCATATGAGTACTACCATCACATGACTGAAGCACATTTAGAATGCCACATGAATAAAGTATCGAAGCTTGTTTGGGATTGTCACAGGACTGAAGCATAATTGAGATGCCACAAAACTGAAGCATGATGTGACAATGTTTACTTGATGGATGGAAGTAATCCTTAGTCTAGGTTATGAGAGTCTTGGTCATCTCAATCTTTATTTTTGAATCTACTGAAGGAAGAATTCTTGACTAGGTTTTCCACTAAGTGGGGTTTTTCCCTAGCTGCTTGCCTACATCTTGTGTCCTCCTCTATTTATTGATTGGCATTAGTCCTGGTAAGAAAAAGATAAATCAAAAGAAAAAAACTAATAATGAAACATCACAAGATAATGTCATAATAAGAGAAATCAATTAACTTGCCACAGTATTGGATTTCTCAACATAAAATATTGTCATTGGAGTTTGGGCTTGAAATGGTTGATAAGAGGCATCAATAGGTTAGTTTGGGTGTTGTTATTAGTTTTACATGGGTAACGTAAGTGGAATAGGTTTGTACTAAGGTGGATATGCACTTGTGAATTATATCCATCAAAGTACTAAAGATGATTGTAAAGAAAACTTGGTTGGAACGGCCTAGGTGCCCTTTGTCTTCTTTGGTTTATGAAAAATAATGGTTCCACGTTCCCTTGAGATCCTTGATATGTAGCATTTAGTCCTGACAAAGAAGGGCATTTATTAGTTATATGTGGGTCCTCTTGAATTTCGCAAACTTCTACATTATTGAGTGAGAATTGATTTCTAGGATTTGTTTTTATGCATCAAAGACAAAAAATGGCTAAAGCCCTCTTTGTTTCTTCTTGCTTCTTTTGAAATACAATGTGTCCATATGTAGGTATATTTAGTGTAAAATTTTAACTTTGATGTGCTCTAATAATCCTCCCATGTCATTCTTAATAAGAGTTATATACTGAGAAGATTATGTAACCATGTTCTTACCATTTCTAGCCTTCTTCATGGTTATTCTAGATGTATCCATTTGTACAGAGATTCAAGGTCTCTATGAATTCATCTTTTACCTTATGAGTAAGAAAAAATTTAGTGATTTTTCATCCAAGGTGAATGTATGATATATTTTGTAGATTAGCTAGAATATTTCCTCATACACTTATGAGGACTCATTATCTCCTTTAATCATTATGAAGATCTCGTCACTTATGTCCCTATATTTGCAGTAGGCCATGTACTTGTCAATAGATATTTGCTTAATTTAGTCCCAACTATTGATGTTGTTCCTCTAGGCACAGGAACCATCTCAAGATTGATTCCTTCAATGTAGAAGGAAAAAGCTTGAGCTTCTACTCATCTAATTATTGATTTTTTAAGTGCAATATAGATTAGCACAATATTTCTAAAATTTTGATAATTTATTTTGATTTAGATCTTCTTTTAAATTATGCCAATATATAATTCAACAATTATACTTCATAAATTTAACAATAAATAACAGTAGATATCACACTGCACAAAAGAAGACAATATTTACCCTATGAAAACCCAACAACCTGTTCAATAGAGAATTTTTTCTTGTTCAATGAGAGACACACCTAGACCTATGGTCAAACCTTTTCTTCCCCTTCAAGTCGAGCCTCCTAATCTGATCCAGCAATTTTCTCTACCTGTCCTGACCCAAAATTTCGACCCTCCTATAATTTCCAGTCACCCTAGAAAATTCAGCCCTGCAGTTGCCCAAAATTTTGGCCCCCTTACAACAAAATGCCCAAAAAAGATACGAACCAAAGAGAGAAGAATCTATCCACACATGTGAGTTGCAATAAAGAGAAGAGAGATTCAATTCATCATTCTATTCGTCTTATTCATACTTCTTGTCCTTCGCTTGCTTGCCCATAAATTATCTTGTGTGAGAGAATTAAAAATGCCCAAGTGGAGGAGGTTGAAATGCCTTTATATAGTAGTCTATCTTGGTCGAATGGGTGTGTCTTTAGCTAGGGACGGCTTGACTTGGATGGAGGCTAACTTGACAACTTTTGGAGCAAAAAATTACATTTCAAAAATTCAAATTTTCTTCTTTAAAAAGTCGTAATGGGATTGTGACTCAAAATAAGTGTTATTTTAACCCTAGCATATAAAATATGCTTTACAATAATAAACACAAATATATCAAGTGGCAAAATATACATTATGAAGACCGACCATAGTTACAAATTCAACACTAATGTGTAATCATAAATCTTGCAAACAACTATAAATCTAAATAGAAAGGTATCATGACCTTCTATATTTAAGTTATGGAAGTGATGAAGAGAAAAGGGGTTAATTTTTTTTTCATTTTGGTTTCCTAAATGGGGAACTCAAGGGATTCATTTATTTTTCATTATCTATTGTGTTGAGGCAAGGATCTTTGTCCTTCTAAGAGGTCTATAACAAAACAAAACAAAAAAAGTTCCTCCACTAAAACGTCTACAAAAATTCATGTTCCATCTTGGAAGGTTGCCTCACAATCAACTTGTTGTTGCTTTTGATTGCTTAAATTTGGTTCAATATTGGTGGCTTTAGGTGATAATTTTCCAAATTTATCCCTAGATCAAGACATGCATCCTAAAAATTCTTCAAAACAAACAAAATTCATTCTAACTTAATTTTTCTCTTTTCCTTGATAAAATGATGGAATGCATTTAATATAAAGTTTTTTGTTGGTCTTATTTTGACAATGAAAATGATAAAATTGTACGCAAGTTTTTTCCACCTCCCTATCAATATCACCAAAAAGTGGTGATGGGGCAAAGAATAGCAACAATAATATTGCACCCATCACCCCACCACTTTAAATGTCAACCTAAGCTTTGTACAAAATTGAGACGTGTTATGTAGTATATGTAAAAGATTCATACATGCATCTATCTATAAACAAAAGCCATGTTCATCCTAAGACTACAAAAGTTCGTGTCAACAAGAGTAAAGGACCTAGTAATCAATCCAACACTACAAAAAGGAAATTTCAAGTTCAACTGAAGAGACTATTGAAAACTACTTCAGAATAAGGTCGTAAAATAAAATTAAAGGGATCATGTAACCCAATAACCAATCCTTGCTTATCCCAATAATGGAAAGCTAGGGTGCAATATTGGAAGAAATATAATGCAAGTCTACAAATCCATCTGAGCTGATTTAGATTATTGCTCCAAAATAGGGAAATAAGCTTCTTGAAAGGTGAAGAGAATTTACCTGTGCTATTCCAAGGAAAATAAATCAAATTGCACAATATATTATTCTATTACAAAGATTGACAAATATAATTACAAATCAAAATAATCCCTTCTAAAATGAAATTGAAGTAATTCATGGTTAAACATAGCTCTTCTAGTGATGTAAAAAGACCATAAACTACCTAAAATAGTGAACTTGAAGTTATTTTATAAGAAACAAAGTGCCATTATAGGAAATGCAAAAAATGTTGCTCGACATATGATGTAAGTGAAATGAACTAAATGAGACTGGAAATAAAGGAAATAAAATCATAAATTGATGCTATAATAAATAAATTATTGTTACAAAAAATGCAGGAATCATGCATAACATAACCTAAAATGAAATGAATTGAGCAATGTTGAAAGTAAAGGAAATGATAAAGTGCATAGGTCCCTCAAGTAATCTTGAGTTGGACCTAATCAAATTTCATGCAAGGAACCTTAGAAACTACTAATGGCACCAAATCTAAAAATGTGAATTCTTTATTAACATATTATCTCAAAAAACAGAAATACATCTTAAGGATATTCGAGTTCTCTAGGAATATCAATTGCTTAAAAATTTGACCAACTTTTTATCAATACATCCTAACTTCTACTTGTACTAATAGGTTACATCATTTAGCCCTTAAATCCCTCCTTGATTGAAGGGTTTGTGTCTCCAATATCCCTATAATAAGGGTCCTTGGTTCTAGGGATTAAATCATCCAAAGATTGTCTCTCTTGAGTTAGTAGTTCAAATGGATTAGGATGGATTAGTGTCTTGAAGGCTTGCTAGCCTTCAGAGGATGACAAGGGGGACATAATCCCCCTTTTCTCTCATGTCTTATTGAAGTAGTAATCATTCCTTAATTCAACTTTCTTGGAACATGGGTTAGTGGGGCATGCAAATATCCATGAAAACATGAAAACAAGAACTAAAGTAAAATACAACACATACTTGATCATTTAAGACATTCCTTCATCAATTTATTTCACAAATCCATAATCTTATATAATCACAGTTAAGGAAGGCTTATAACTGACAAATATGACCAAAAATGTATTCAAAGATGGGACTCACGAGAATGCGATGGGGAAGCTCACCAATTAGGTGTTTTTTATTTGGGAGGGACTTCTAAGGAGTTAATATGGTAAACACATGGAATTGCGGGGAACACAAATACACAGGTCACATGTGCAGAGAAACTAATTAAGCCTGCTAACCTTAGAATCATTACTAAAGTCATGGAAGAGTAGAATAAAGAAGAGACATTCAAAATTGGGTTTGAATTTGCATAATTTTGGTATTATAAACTATAGAAAACCATGTCATTAAGGAAACACACCAAAATGATTGCGGTGTTTATCTATCATATGTCCTACCCCCTATGCCATTTGGATTTTGTCAAAATCTAGTGATCATGATTGTATGTAGTGCAAGTGCCTACTGGGTTAGGTATGAAAGTACACCTACTATGGATTTAAACAATGCAAGTGTGATAGAGAAATGTATTCATATTGTGTCCTCAATGTTTTCCAATTGTATGATTATTTATATGAAATCAAATCAAGTAGTATAACAACCAAGAAGACCCCAAGGATTTATGTTGATTCAAAATCATTAAACAAGGATAAGAACAACGTACTTAAATGTGTATTTTCTATGGCCTCCTTAGTTTCATGGGAAAGATGTTGTACACACATAGAAATGATGGTTCCTCTATGACACCATCTAGAATGCATGGAGAATCATGGATGTGACCCACTTGGTGGATTTCCAAAAAATGATGTGAGGAAGATCACTACAATGGTATATGAAGTGCAAGAAGAGCACTCTTACCCTACATTGTGTGGATTTGGCTTAACTATTGCCAAAATTTTGGTAGTAGAGCATCATAGAATTAAAGGAAATTAAGTAAAAGGTTGGAGAAACTATATGGGAGTATGACTAATGGTTATAGGATTTAATGATCCATTTGAGTTACATCATTAAGGAGGTGTAGTAGAAGTAATGATTCATTAGCATGATGTTACCTCACATGTAGGCATTGTTGTTATAAAAATAATTGTTGATGCAATGGAAAATGTTTATGGTTTACAAGATGGCTAGAGTCCATTAGTGGATTAGATGAAATAGCTATTCCAATTATAGCTCCAAGATTAGCGTAGATCCAATATTAGTTGACAACTTTGTCTGAGTAGATTCAAAAATCGGTGAAGGAAAAGTAGTCTGCAAGTATGCTATGTAAGATGAAATTCCACCTGTGACTGCGACATGGTCCAAAGATATACCATCGATGTTGTGAACCCAATTGTGTGATTTTCAAGATAGTTCAAAATCCAAGTCACGATCCCCACCATTACCCACTATTGTAGAAATATAAAATCACTGTAGGGGTGGTACATTATGACTTCTACAAGGTAAACACTAACTATACAGAGGATTTTTTAGCATTATCCATGCTCATTAAATTTTTTGAGAAGAACTTTTTCTAACTAAAGTCTAGGGACCTTTGGAATATAGATTGGAATCAAAACCAAGATAATTGAGCACATGAAATAATGTAAAACATGCTCCACAGTGGTGCTACAACTATAATGAATTGGAGCACATCACATGGAACTATTTGTGGTCATGCCAACCTTGTTATAGACACTGCCAAAAGATTGAGAATGGTAATAAGAATTATCTAGATATGATTAAGAAATGAGAGATGTGAGACTAAAGGCGGTGTGGGGAAAACAAGGTAAGTTCTCATCCAATGGTCCCTGGTGGCCATATGGTGGGTCATTTATATAAAGCATCAATATTGTAACCTAAGGTGGGGCCACAATACAAATGGATGGTGAGTTTCCAATCAGATCTTTATTGATAACGCTCCATAGAAGGTACCACTATTTGATGTAGTTCAACAAAAAGGATGTAAGCATGATGTAGAGGAGGTGATGTCAAAAAAATTCCTATGCAAGGTGTCGAGATTATAGAGGTAGAAAGAACATTTTTTATAGTTTTACCACCAAACAAATGCCCAAAATTACTAGTGTAGTCAGTTATTTATGAATTCCATGGATGGATTAAGAGTGTCTTAAAACCATAGTGTGCACCCACTTTGTTCGATCTAAGCTTATCCATGGATTTGACATATAAATGGGATTCTCAATCCCTCTACCATAAAATGCATTTTCCTTTTGAGTTATGGTCTCCTCTTTTGTGAAGTATTTAGGAGCCCAATCATCCCAATTCATTAAGCGAGTGGAGAAAATTCAAAAAGAGAAGTTACCCCCCACCACATAAAGGTAAAATGCCCTTGTCTTAACATAAAGAGGCTTCATTGGTTAATTGGTATCTAATCCTCTCCTTAGTGCGTGGAAATATGGCTACAAAAGAATTTAAAGGTCTTAATTAGAGGAAAAATAAAACATGTTTTCATGGTGGAGGATTTGTACACCTTGTTTGAGATAACGAAGGATAGAGATTTAATATTCCAAAATAGGTCTTATTTATCTGGATCCTAAAGCATGTACTTGACTATATGGACTCTATAATTTAATATAAATCTCAATGTCCTCTCTATCATCCTAAGATGGGTGCACCTCCCTCATCTTCCACTCCACTATTAGAGGAATGACACACTTTAAAGCATTTGGAATTCCCTAAGGTGATACATTGGTAGGGTCAAGCCTAAGGAGAACATATACACTTGTGCATGTAGAGGTTAATTTGTAAAAATGGTTTTTAGAGGAAATTCCATTACCCTTAGATAAATAGCACAATAATATCCATTAAACTACAATCAACTCCCTTTCAAATTCAAATCCTACCATGAAGTTGGGAATTTTGCAAAATACTACAAGAAGAACACCAACATTTCTCAATTAGCACTAGATAAATAGAAGCAATGACAACAAATAAAGAGAAAAGTGGGCTCAAACATTAATCTTAAGGTTAAATTTCAAGTCTCAGTATCAGGGACTTCAACCTGTCAAGGTCAAAGAACCCCAGGTTCAAACTATAAATAAAGGAAACCCCTTGGACCATCACTTAAATCGCCAACAAATTTATAACAATTAAGAAGGGGATAGCCAAATATGTTCTCTAACATATTTGAAACCTTGTCCTGGGAAGAGAAAATGCCATTTAAAGTAACTCTAGAAAACCCTCACATGGTATTTTTGGTAACAACCATGATAACAATGGAGCCACCTTTATTTCGCATAGTAGATATCCCCTTTGGGAAAGAGGAAGATCAAGTCCCAAAAGGTATAGAAGATATTTATAATACCATATATATACGATAGCCTCACCATGTTATAAATCAAGGGGAAAAGACCAAATGGAGCCCAAGGAAGAGGGTAAATAATGTGGGGAGTCAAAAGAAAATCCCCTCAATAAACCGAGAAAGAAAAAAATAAAGGTCAAAAAGGAAGAAGCAACTAATAGAGACAATATGATGGCCACTTAGAAAAAAATATAAATCCCTAGGGGTTGGATTAAAACCCATGAAAACCATCAAAAGTAATGTCCCATAGAAAGGTTGTGGATCAAAACCCTCATCTAAATTAAGGTTTATGCCTCCTGGAACTGTAGAGGGTTAGGTAGAAAGAATAAAGAAGCAATTATACATGATTTAATAAGAGCATAAATTCTCCAAGAGACTAGAATGGAGGATTTGGAAGTATTGAAGACAACCAAAAAACAATGGCGTTTTAGTGAAGGAGTAAAAATTATCTCAAGAGTATCCTTTGGAGGGTTATTCATCATTCGAAACAAACATGATTGACATTCAAAATTTTTCTTTTTATCTCAACATCGGATTCTAACAAGACTCTCTCATCTTCAATCTTGTAAAATAATTAACCTCTTCAACTTGTACATGTCTATAGCCTATATGGAAAAAGAAAGTAATTGGAGGTCTCTAGTAACACTAAAAAACTCGAAACACATAATAAATAACATCTTGGCAAGAGATTTAATGTTATATTTCATAGTAATGTGAGAAGAGGAGGTAACGTTGTAAGGGGCCCATTTATATAAAACATGCTAGGAGAAAATACACTTGGACAACTTAAGGAATAGGGTCTGGACACATAGCTACTAGATTGAATATATTTTTAGAGAAAAATTACTTGCTTCTTTATGATTTCATAATCAAGTATAGGATTATTGCATCTATATTTTTCACCATAAACCTATCATTCTTTAGCTTCAAGACTCTTCGGCTTGTGGAACCCTACCATTTAAGTATAATCCACTCTAGTTGCTAGACTAGAAAGTTTCAAAGAAAATCATTGTAGCCTATAAGGTATGGATCACATGTGCCCTTATCTATAATTGGAAGCAATAATTAAAATGGTCATTTTTTTTAAAGAATATGTTAAAAATTCTTAGTCCTCCCGGGATAGTGAAGAAAGAGAGGTTGAAATACCAACTAGAAGAAACTCAAATCAAGATGGAAAATAAAGAAGTGATTGTAGAAATGTAAGTTGTGAGACATTGATCCAACTTAGAAGGATAATTCAAACTTGACAAAGTCAGTAGAGGAGGAGGAAATTTGTAATGCAATATCTAATTTAGAATAAAATGAGGCTCTAGAGCTTGATGAGTTCCCAACCTCCTTTTAGATCCTTCTAGAATTTATTAAAACATACCTCAAAAGGATGCTTCAATATGAAAAAAAAGTTAGTGACATTGGACGTAATACTAACTCCTTATTCCTTGCTTTAATTTGAAAAGAGGCTAACCATTCTTTATTTTCTAGGTTTCAAGCCATTTCCCCATGCAACTCCTCATATAAAATAATAACGAAAATCATAGCAACCACATTGAAAAAATGTTTCCTAATATTATTTCTAACAAATCTAGGAGGGTTTATGCAATTAGTAAATGGTGAACAATATAATGCTCATTATGCTCATTAAAGAAGCCATCCTTTTATCCAGAGAGAATAAAGAAAAAGGGATGATAATAAAATTAGACATGGCCAACACCTTTGATTCAGTAACGCATTCTTATTTGTTTGATGTCATGAATAAATTTGGGTTATGTACTTTTTCATCAAATGTGTATCTTCTTACAAAATTTCTCCTTGGATCGCTTCGTTAGTAAATGGGCAACCTTATTCTATGAAATCTAAGGCCCACGACGAGGATGCCCTTTGTCTCCAATATTGTACATTATCATGGAAAATTGCTTGAGTGGGAAATTGGGGGAAGAAAAAAATCTGAGGAATCTCCCTAGTACCAAAATAGTATGAGGTTACAAGAGTTTAGATCACTCCCAATTTGCAGATGACACTATTTTGTTAGGGGGAGCTTCAACTATAATAGCAGCCAAATTCAAAAAGGTGTTAGAACTATTTACTAGTGTTTTAGGAGGAATGATAAACATCAAAAAATTCAAGTTATAGGTTGGAATGTAAATCTTCAAGAGTTCCACTCTATTTCTAGAACTTTGTATTTCACATTTTCTAAAATATGGACTTCCTTTAAATATCTAGAAATGTCCATCTCGTTTCGAATTCCTTGCTTTCAATCATGGTAGAATGTCCTAGAAAAGATGAATAGAAATTTTATTTAGTGGGTATTTCAATGGTTAAATCTAATAAGAAGAATGATCTTGATAAATTATATCCTCTCGACCCTCCCAATCTTCTAATGTTCAACCATGTTAGCCCTAGTGGGAGTAAGACAAAAATATGTAGGAAGAGAAGTTGTCATAACAATGACAGACAAGGGGGACCTAGGGATTAAATTCCCAACTATTGTAAATATGGAAATAGAAGCCAGGTGAATATAAAGATTAATAATATGTAATATTGACTAGCAGAAGAAATACTTTATTCTATCTCTTCCACTTCCTCCACAATCCCCAATCTAGAAATACATTTGGCATAATGATGGGCTCCCAAAAGTCAACATCTTTTGTTGGATTGTGGTGTGTGGATAGCTCTTTGCAATAGACAATCTATACAAAAGAGGAATCCAAAGTTTGTCTAGGTGCACTCATTTCCAAATAGCTAAAGAAAATATTCACCAATTGTTTCTTGATTGGTATTATACCAAGGAATTTCGAAGTTTAATATTTATTAGAATCAATAATTATGAGAGAAGATCACCCTCATAGTGATGGATGTCCTCCTTGGAGCAAGGCTTTCCAAGGAACATTTCAAAACAAAAAATCCTTAAAAATAATTTGGAATGATCTTCTTAAATATATCTATTAGAAGGTTTGCCTAGCCTGAAAAAAAATGTAGTGTTCAATAAAAAAAAACTGGGTAGACCATCAAATGGTTATGGCCAAAGCCAAAGGTACCCTAGCTAAATACATTAATCTTAAACTCAAATTATATTTGCAAACTTTGGAGAGGGACACAAAGGCTTGGCATAATCAATTCTAGATATAAAAAAATAACTCAAATTCCCTCATCTCTAAGCTACCCAGTCATTCTCATTAGAAAATTCACTTGGATGTGCATGATTTTCTTGATTGGATATTAAACCAATAGTAATTCTTCTTTGTATTCAATGAGGTTTCAAAGAGGAATCTAGGGGTAGTAGGTGTGGGAGGATTCTCTATGATCTTCAAGGAAAAATAGTAGCTACTTGTCCATAGGATCTTAGTCTATCAACAAACAAACAAATAGAGCTATATGCTCTATTGTGTGGAATCCTCGTAGCTAAAGAAACAAAGGTAAATGCATTGAAATTCATAGGTTATTCTATGGTGAACATCAAATTAATGCCTGTCAAAATAATTCTAACAGATAAGAAACTAGCAAACAAAATTGTTCAAATTCAAAAAAAGGTAAGCTCCTTTAGTGAAACCCCATTAGTCCATGTGAAAATATAATTGAATCCTATTGTAGACTGGTGAGCTAACAAGGTTGTAGAATTTAACATTTGGGTGTATATGAAAAAGGTGGGGGGGGGGGGGGGGGGGGTGTTGGGCAATAGTTGTTTTATCTCTTCATTGGTGCACCAATAAATAAGCATTAAACTCTTATTATGCATCAATAGTTAACACACCATTATATTTTCTTTGGAAAGGAAGTTTTGAGGACGCCCCCAAGTAGCCATCGCATGTGAACATTTAGCTTTTCTTTAGGTGATGAAGCCATTAAATTGGAATCTTATCAACATTATGGGATAATGGAGAAACTAGGTATGGGAATTGGGTTCTTAGGCATTATGGATTTAGTGGTGGATAGCCCTCTAGTAAGTGTTACCTCTACTCTTTCCATGACTATTAGTTCAAGTTACATTTGTTTGATTACTAGAATCCTTCACAAGAATGCATTTTTAGTGGAGGGATTGGAATATCGTGATGGTAGGATCAATTCTTATAATGGACTATCATGGATTATCAAGTATTACTCCTCATTCCATCTGTATCCTCTTCTCTATTTTTTCATTCATGGATCAGAATCCATCAAATTATATGGTGTGTTAAGTATGGGCTCCTATATTTATTTTTAATTGTTGTTTGGTTCTTATTACAAATTAGGTAGTTGGGATGTTGGTTGGTCATTATCCTTGGTTCTTGGTCTAAATTATGGTGAAGGTAGTTATTTCTTTTCGAGAAGGAAACATTTTATGAGTTCCAGTATCATCTACTTTAATTTTTTATGCTTATTTTATGCCTGCTCACTCCTAATATTAATTATGTTGGATCTCATAATGAAGGAAATATAGGTCCTAGTGTTTATTTAATCTTTGAATTTCAAAGTGAGTACAGAGAATTTGGAGGCTCCTTCCCAAATGTATGATGACGGTGACCAAAACATGGCAATTTGTAAAGGAGTAATTGACAACCTAGACACACTAACCAGTGACCAAAGTTTTTGAATGGAAGACCTAGTGAAATTATCAAAACTTGACCTTAAACCCTAACGGATATTTTGAAAGAGAACATTTGATCACTGGTGGTAGGAAAAACTGACTGACACTAACAGATTCACATCATTGATGTTGAATGTAACATGCTATAGAATCTAGCTCTAAAGAAAAAAAAAAGACTCCTTGTCCATAACCTCTAACAATAGAGTATCAAACAACTCTACTCAAACCAATCTCAAAGGGGATGATATATTTCATCAACCAAAAGAGTCAATGAACATAGAATAACATAATATCCTCCTCCATGTTTTTCATTAATTTCTATATTTTTTCAGTTTTATTAGGATTGTAGGTTTTTTTTTCAAATAGGTAACATGTAAGAAAACTTGGAGTGTATATTACATAATTTGTTGTGAACTTCCTTATAGTAGGAGAGAGCTACTTTTTTTTTGTATTATTGGACAATCCTATGTATTTATTGTTAGCTTGGCTACAAACTCATTATAATATAATAATATACTTTATTTTGATTTAAAAACATGCCTATATAGATTTTGTAAGATGACCAATTATTGGAATCACCCACCCTGTCAGTTCATAGGCCCTTGTTCCACATATAAAGGAAAATATCATGGAAATAAATCAAACTAAATCCACTAATTAGAGAATATCAAGTATGGGAAGTCATGCTTGATCTAGGATTGGATGTGAACATCTTGTCAAAGAAATTCTCGAGAATTCATTGGATGACTAAACTTGATCTACTTGTTGATCCAATTGTGTTTAGCCAACTAGTCACATATTTTTTAAATTGGGATGCTATAACAAATGGAGGTTTATCTCAATGGGGTTAAAACATATGTAAATTTTGAGGTCAACAAGGCTCTCGATGATAAAAATCCCTACACTATATTATTGGGTAACATCTAGGAATTTGGTAATAACACTATTTTGAATTTCAAACAATGCAAGATGTCAATTAAAAAAGAAGGCCAAATGGCCATTAAGCCTTTGGATCCAATGCTTGATGGGTAACTTGCGTAACTGATTGAAGCAATGTTGGATGAATGTGGTTTTGATTGGCTATATAATCTCAATGCTTGACATCGAGAAGATTGCATAAATCCATAATTTGGTCCAACATATGTTCCTATGAAATATGGTTTGATGTTGCCTTTAGTGTTAAGGGAAATGTTCCCCTAGGGCTTTTGGGTTGAAACCCTAGCAGACTGAAAGTTGTCTATACAGAGAAACACACATTCACACAGCCATTAAGCTATTATAAGCAAATTCTATGATAAGGGGAGCGTACCTTAGGTCCTACGTTTGAGAAGGTCCTTTAGGGTCCAAACCCTTCTTCAAGTTACTCTTGCTTGCTTTGTCCTACAAAACAACCAATTCCAGAGAGCACAGCAGTATATGGACAAAACCTTATAAAGAAACCATCTTCATGTTATAAAGGAAAGGTAGTTAGTTATGAACTTTAAACAACCATTCACATATGAATTCCAACATGAATATCATAAACATAAAGAAGATTTATATCAAGAACCAAGACATGTTTTTCTTTTATTATAGACAGATAAAGTACAGAAAAGGAATAATTTCACCTGAGTCACCTTTCGCAGGATCCAAGCAAAGCTTCCTTCCGGATTCGTCCAGCCTCAAGCCTTTAACAAACTCCTTCCATGACTTGCTCCATGATGTCACAAGTAGTGGATGAACATCAACACACAAGGAAACAAGGGTTTCCTATACAAATGGGGGAAGTGTAGAAGGCACAAGGGTCTTCAGACCTGGTCAAGGGAAAAACATCAACATAATAACCTTTCTCTCTCTTCTCTCCTCCCTTAGGCCTTCCCATTGAGGTCTTTTTATACCTCTCCCAAAGTAGTTTTTTAGTTGGGAGTTGGTTGGGAACAGTTGGGCCACGGGCACTAACAGGTGATCAGCAGGTAAAACCCGTGATCTCCGCCCGAAATTAAGGAGTTTTATATTTTTTTAAGTGTTTTAATACATATACGCGGGTTGGGTATATGCCTACCTGTGTATACACAGTTTAACTCAGGGCAATGTCATGTATAAGGGATAAAACACTATTTTTTAAGTTTTGGGACCAGGTCTGGAAGGAGGGGTTGCCCTAGGCCATAAGTGCAGCATCACAAACCATAAGAGTGAGATTTGGAGCTATAATAGATGCCCCCTAATATATGAGGTTAGAAGGGGTACATGATGGTCGAAATGTATTAAGCAAGTACATGGAAAGGGAATCTGTCAAAAACCGAGGAGGACTTTGTTGGCATTATGTTTCAAGTGTTGTCCTTGATGGCAACTCACTCAGAGGTTGGTACAGGTGCTCAGAGGTTGGTACAGGTAATGGCAACTTAATCAGAGGACAGATCTTAGTACAGCATGGCAAGAAAGTTCATACACGCAGGTTCGTTAAGCCCAAGTCGCGTGTACACGCAGGTTGGCTTCAGCAAAAGCGCGTGTATGTGGAAAAGTACCTTTGGTCCATGGCGGTTAGTCCTTGGAAGTTGTGCCTATGGTTTCGGACCATTGTGTCTCGACGGGCGTGTCGATTCCTAGTTTTGAAGTTGATGGTATTGTGTTACTATGGTTTTGGCTCTTGGTATTGAACAAGGCCTAAGGCTATATAAGGAGAAGATCATTAGGCAAAGACATGTATTGTGTGTCTGATGCAGTGAGAGGATCTGGTATTGCTGGTTATCTGTTCGGGACGTTTTGGCAAGGGTCGGAACTGACAGCAAAGGCATAAGAATCTATTTCTAGATCTGCACGCGGGTTGCCTTTGGTGAAAGCGCGTATACACGCGGTCTTGGTACAGTGAAGTAGCGTATGCATAATAAGATTTGATATTTCAGGTTGCTGCTGATTTTGGTGGTTGTTGCAGAGTTCTGGGCTCTGGTTTGGGTTTTGTGTTCTTGATGACAGTGTTTCAGTGATTCAGTATTGGGTTGTTTAATGAATTATGATGCAAGTATAAGTTGATGATTGTATTGCAGTAATGTTTGTTTTGTACTCTTGGATCCAGTCTGAAAATTGATGAAACGTGGTCCCTGAAGGTTGTAGGGTCAGCACCTACGTACTAGTAAATGGATCAGCTAGTACAAGAGCTGAGGGGGTTGTAGCTCCCTTCGAGAAGTAGTTGGAAAACGAGAGAGGGTTGTAGCACTCTGCAGGTTGTAGCCTGCGTACTGGTAAAGGACTGCACCAGTACATTGTAAAAGAAGTTTCTCATTAAAGAAGAAAGAGACGATTGCAGCAGGTGGTTTTCACCCACATTGGGTTTCCACCTTATATCATGGTGTTCATGTGTGTGGCTCTTGTGTGATGTTCTGTTCTGTTATACTGCACCTGTTTACTGTTAATATACTTAATAATGTTCTGATGCATTTACAGAAGATTAAAGCTAACTGAATTATAAGATCTCTGGGTATACGCTTGTTGCATTAGATACAGTCGTGTGTACACGCGGGTTCACTTAACGAAAGTAGCGTGTATGTTTCTGAGCATTGAAAAAGTTTTATTGATCTGATAATACTGATTCACCCCCCCCTCTCAGTATTATTTCCAACAATTGGTATCAGAGCAGGTCCTTCAGAGGAAGCTTGATCGCTTGAAGGAAAAGATCCATCAGAATGGCTAATCCAGAAAGAGAGGCACACATCAGGCCACCAGTCTTTGACGGGAACAATTTTACTCACTGGAAGATAAGAACCACTGCATATCTACAGTCTCTTGGAGCAGAAGTTTGGGGAATCGTAGAAGGAGGATACAAATTCCCATCAGCAACTCCTACAGATCCAGCAGAGAAAAAGCAATATGAGCTCAATGCCAAAGCAGTTACTGTCCTATTGAGTACTTTGACTCAATCAGAATTTATGAAGATCATGCATTTCAAATCAGCTAAGGAAATATGGGACAAAATCGTTACAAGCTACGAAGGAGATGATCAGGTAAAAAGAGCAAAGCTTCAAACTCTCAGAATCCGGTATGAAACTCTTAAGATGCGAAGTAATGAAAGCGTAGCTAATTATTTCCTGCGTATGGATGAGATTGTGAATTGTATGAGGGATCTGGGTGAAGAATTTGAGGAAGTTGTCTTAGTTGAAAAGGTTTTGAGATCTCTGTCTACTAAATTTGATTCTAAAGTATCTGCCATAGAAGAAAAGGAAAATGTGCAGAAAATTACCATGTCACAGCTTCACGGGATCTTAACTGCTTTTGAAATGCGACAAGAGGTACCACCAGAGGCCGCATTCGAAGTGTCAGAGGAAGAAGATGAGGTAAATTTTGTCAAGAATCTTGAACGGGGAACTGGACGATTCAAAGGTAAGCTACCTTTCAAATGTTTTCTATGTGGTAGAGTTGGTCACTATGCTGCTAGATGTCCTCATAACAAAGGAAAGATATCTGAAGAAGATGGTAGAAGCTATTATACCCATATTAAAAGTTCATTCAATGATAGTGAAGATATTAGAAGTCTCATGGCACATGAAAAGAAGAATGCTTCATCCAATAATAGCGAAGATATTAAAAGTTTCATGGCACATGAAAAGAAGAATGCAGAAACTGAAGAAGTTGCCAAATTAAAAGAACAATTGGAGACAGAAACCAGGGTAAGGGAGAAATTGCAGGATATAGCAAAAGATCAGAGCACAACTATTCAGAGACTTGAATCAAAGGTCCTCTCTCTAAAAGAAGATCTTGAAGATCAAGAACATGAAGTGATCAAACTAAAGCGACAAGTGGAAGAAGGGAGAAAAGTTGAAGAAGACCTAAGGAAGCAGTATCTGAAAAAGGAAGAACAACATCAAGTTGAGGTAAATATCTTGAAAGGTAAACTAGAGGAAAAGGATAAGCTTTTACGATTTCAAGATAGTTCTAAAGTCTTGGATGATATTCTTAATAGTCAAAGATCTCCTGCTATCAAGACTGGTCTTGGTTTTCATGAATATGTTGAAGGTGAATCTAGTTCACAAGGTGAGGCAAGAAACTCTAATGAGAAATCTGAAATGCTCAAGGAACAACCAAGGAAAGAAATTCCTCAAGGAAGATCCTTTACTCCTAACTATGGACGTGATAGACGATTATTTCCTCCGCTGAAGAATGTTGAATGTTATGTATGTCATAATCTTGGACATGTTGCAGCCAGATGTAGAAGTAGAATGGTTCAAGAAAGATCATCGCATCCCAAGTATTTCAGAGGGTATTGCTTTGCCTGCAATGCATATGGACACAAAGCAATTGATTGTGGTAGAAGGAACATGAAAAATATAAGGTGTTATACATGCAACAACTATGGGCATAAAGCAAGGGAATGCAGGAGCAGATTTCAAAATTCAAGACAAGAGGACCATACATCATCACAGTTGCAGGAATTGAAGAAGACAGAGACATAAAGGTGTGGCATAACTCAGTCAGCTAACATAACAGACACAGGGGAATCTGAAAGTGATGAAATTCAGTATTCCATCCTGCATACGCTGATATAATGAAGACAAGTCGCGTATATACGCGAGTTACAGGCTGCAAAGTCGCGTATATGGAGAAAGGGCAGCAGAACAAACCCAGGTTCAGTCATGGTTGGCTCAGGCTCAGGGGGCAGCAGAACAGACTCAGGAAATGGTTCAGTCATGGTTGGCTCACACTCAGGGGGAGCATATCTTCAAATAATTCATTGTTGGCATTATGGATTGCTGATGAAACTAAATGATACATCTTGTTGTTTGATCAAAGGAATAGTATTGCAGATTGATGCTTATGGTACAGATCTGAATGGATGGTCTTAGATCCTCCATCTGCTCAGGGGGAGCATGGATAGATTGGTACACTTTGGCATATACAAAGGGGGAGCCAAATCAGAATCTTCAGCATGTACTTAGGGGGAGTATGGACAGCAGTATGGACAGTAGAAGGTATACCAAAGAAGAGAATATCTTGGTACGCCCTTTGCCCTTGATGTCAAAGGGGGAGAGTGACTTGGTGTGGTGGTTGCCATCAAGTCCAAAGGGGGAGATTGTTGGCATTATGTTTCAAGTGTTGTCCTTGATGGCAACTCACTCAGAGGTTGGTACAGGTGCTCAGAGGTTGGTACAGGTAATGGCAACTTAATCAGAGGACAGATCTTAGTACAGCATGGCAAGAAAGTTCATACACGCAGGTTCGTTAAGCCCAAGTCGCGTGTACACGCAGGTTGGCTTCAGCAAAAGCACGTGTATGTGGAAAAGTACCTTTGGTCCATGGCGGTTAGTCCTTGGAAGTTGTGCCTATGGTTTCGGACCATTGTGTCTCGACGGGCGTGTCGATCCCTAGTTTTGAAGTTGATGGTATTGTGTTACTATGGTTTTGGCTCTTGGTATTGAACAAGGCCTAAGGCTATATAAGGAGAAGATCATTAGGCAAAGACATGTATTGTGTGTCTGACGCAGTGAGAGGATCTGGTATTGCTGGTTATCTGTTCGGGACGTTTTGGCAAGGGTCGGATCTGACAGCGAAGGCATAAGAATCTATTTCTAGATCTGCACGCGGGTTGCCTTTGGTGAAAGCGCGTATACACGCGGTCTTGGTACAGTGAAGTAGCGTATGCATAATAAGATTTGATATTTCAGGTTGCTGCTGATTCTGGTGGTTGTTGCAGAGTTCTGGGCTCTGGTTTGGGTTCTGTGTTCTTGATGACAGGGTTTCAGTGATTCAGTATTGGGTTGTTTAATGAATTATGATGCAAGTATAAGTTGATGATTGTATTGCAGTAATGTTTGTTTTGTACTCTTGGATCCAGTCTGAAAATTGATGAAACGTGGTCCCTGAAGGTTGTAGGGTCAGCACCTACATACTAGTAAATGGATCAGCTAGTACAAGAGCTGAGGGGGTTGTAGCTCCCTTCGAGAAGTAGTTGGAAAACGAGAGAGGGTTGTAGCACTCTGCAGGTTGTAGCCTGCGTACTGGTAAAGGACTGCACCAGTACATTGTAAAAGAAGTTTCTCATTAAAGAAGAAAGAGACGAATTGCAGCAGGTGGTTTTCACCCACATTGGGTTTCCACCTTATATCATGGTGTTCATGTGTGTGGCTCTTGTGTGATGTTCTGTTCTGTTATACTGCACTTGTTTACTGTTAATATACTTAATAATGTTCTGATGCATTTACAGAAGATTAAAGCTAACTGAATTATAAGATCTCTGGGTATACGCTTGTTGCATTAGATACAGTCGCATGTACACGCGGGTTCACTTAACGAAAGTAGCGTGTATGTTTCTGAGCATTGAAAAAGTTTTATTGATCTGATAATACTGATTCACCCCCCCCCCTCTCAGTATTATTTCCAACAATTTCGCCAGAATTCAGCCTACCAAGCCACAAAAGGAGATCAGAAAGAAACATTGTCTGAGGCGGGCATACCCATGCTCAGAAAAAGTAAATCATGTCCGCATTTCAAGTACAAGCGGATCCACTAAGTATACAAGTATAAATTACTGGAAAATACATAATGGATCATCTGATCATGATCGAACAAGTACATGTCTGAATATCACATATAAGACTGTCAATGATGCTGAAAGATGCAACAGATCACTGATATCAAAGACTGATCCCAAAAGGTACCAACTGAACATGATGGAATAGGATAGTACTACACTGCAAACTCAGGTGCCAGCATATAGAACTTCACCATGACTGATTGCAACATATAAGGTGGAGTGGTATCAACTAGCCGCAATAGGAGCAACTGTCAAGTGAACCAATGAATGCTGATACAACCTGAGGTCTTCACCGATCGCCATGGTACATTTCTACACCATGGGAATAAATGATCTAAATTCGACCATGTGAGAAATCGTTTGATTACCGGCCATTGATGTATATTTTTAACAAACGTGAGACTACTCACCGATAATGATAATGAGCGTCAAGGTGCCCAGTACAATCTAACAAGTGTGAATAGATGAGCTGGAGTCGAACACCTGAAAGAATCTATCGATCAGGATACAATGATGGTTTCCCACTGTCGATAGCGAAGGATCTGCCACTAATGACTGCAAACCCCAAGGTACTGCCAAATGGACTCTAGATCTTTGCCCCAGAGCAATGAGTTAGAGTCGATATGGAAAGATCCGCTAGAAGGAAGGCATTAAGGCATCCTTCATCAATCTAGCGCGAGTGTAACCCGTAGGCCAATAATGTGGAACGAATCGGACAAAAGAGATGTAGTAACCCAACCGAAGTACGTTTCCGGCATACACAAGATGTGGCTAGCGCACGACAGAAACCCTTTGAACCAACTAATGATGGAAGCTGACACAGAGGCGAGGTATCCACCGATACGGTCAAATGGAAACCGAGGTACTGCACGAATCCCAATGTGTGATAATGTAAGCTGATGTCGAACACAAGGGAAACCACTCAGTCAAAGACCCATGATATTGATCGATGCTGAGCACAAGGTGACCTATCAATAATGAAAATAGGGCCAGGGTGCAGCTCTAGGCCTGTCCTCAGAGCAAGATGTCGTCGTCGATAAGGACAAGACCCGCCAGCAAGAAGTCAATGGAGACCTTCTCAAACTGGCATGAGTAAAGGACAAATATAGCTGATGTGATGATAGACATGATACTAACAACCAGGGATGGCCGACTGAAAAATGAGTCAAGAGACACCGCAAAGAGGCCGACTCAGGCTAACTTCCCTTGAACAAAAGCACAACTCAATGTGACTATGTGGCAGCATATGATGACTTTGTATAAGTTCGTCATGCAGGAGGCACGAACGAACCCTCCCTAGATTGGAAGAGATAACCAATCAGGGGAGAACTGACTCAATAACAAGGTTAAGGCGTACCTAAGTCAAACTAAATCCCGCCCAAACGGAGGAGACTTTGCTTTGAATGCTTTGTTCAAGGGTGACACGATTGACTCTAGCTACCAACAATAATATTGTCTTGTTCTCGCTCTTTTTGGAATATTTAATTTTTTTGTCTTTTTCTATTAAGCTTGAAAAGAATAAAAGAATGCTATGGTATAGTGGAAATAATGAGTGTCGATGAAACAGATGATCTAGTTCCTGGGAATGGAACATTCCTATGCTCAATGCAGGGAGGTGAAAACTGGTCAGTGACACTCAAAGGTGCGTTCCTTCCACGGGTCAAGGTGTGTCAAGCTGCAGAATTCAAAGGTATGCAAGGTTGATTTTGCAGTCGTCATGGTAAAAAGTTGGCTTAAACATTAGTCCAAGTGAAGCCAGCTCTAGGCCAAAAGGTGCAAGTGGTCAACATGCAATGCAGTAGTACAACTAAACACAAAGGAGCCTCTAGGGTATAAGGCCATAACAAAGCGAAGAAGCTAAGAGGAATGAGTCTTCAACGCATAAGTCATGGCGGGACTACAGAGGACTCCCGAGCCTACTCAAATCGGAGCAGCATGGGCAAAAAATGTCAGTGAGGTGCTAACTACGATGCCCATGTAAAGGATGGCTCTACCATCGTGTCATGATTTAAAGAATCGGCGAGTGAAGATGGCTTACGAACCATAACACGATGGGGTCGACCCTATGGTAGATGTATCGGCAAATGGAGGCTAGTATGCATAATGCAACGGAAAAATGGTGTCCTTAACCTATGTGCCAGTGAGAAAATGATACCTGCCATGACGGGTCAGCAGTCATGGAACCGTCTCGAAACTGTCGAAAAAACATCCAAAATGTCCTGAAAAACAAACCATTCTCGACATTCCAAGCTCCCAAGTTAAAAGTCACATGAAACCAAACAAAATAAAATTTTGAAAAAATTCTGCATTTTCAAAACCTATAAAAGGGATTTTGGACTCACCATTTTCACCATTTGAGTTTGAGAGCAAAGAGTTGGAGCAAAAGGATCAAACTTTCCGTACGCCAAATTCAACCGTTCAAATTCTTCAAAAACCTCCAGGTAACTCTTATACTTAGCTTGCAATTGATTGTGACTGGTTTTAAGATTTTTAATTGTTGTTTCACCGTTGAATTTTTTGCCAAAAATTTCACCGCGGCATATACGCGGGTTGGTAATATGAAACCCGTGTACACGTGGGCCCTATACGCGACTATGTGCACAGGGACCCGCGTATACGCTGCGAACATTTTTAACCAAAAAAAATAACGGTTGAAAATAATTTTTTGCTCAGAATGCCCGTCACCTGGCGAGAAAGAGAGCATGCAGTGGTGGATAATGAAGTCATGAACGATCCTGATGCTTTGGAAGCCCTACGGGGATGTGGTTTGCTTAAATTCTTCAAACTGCCGAATATGAAAGAAAATACACGTCTGCTTGAGATGCTCATTGATTATTGGGATGTTGAGGAGGATGCCCTTATGATTGACCAGATGCCACTCAGGGTAGAAGTGGAGGATATCTATTTCATCACGGGCCTTTCCCGAAGGGAAGAGGTAGTACATTCCCAAGGCAGGACATGGAGCAGTCTCACGATAGAGGACTACGTACAGATATATTGCCCGAGACATCCCAAGAAGGTTGGGAGCCAGATTTCCATCACACATGTGGCGAGTTTATCACTGAGGATAATCCTGTTTACCATAGCTCGAGTGAACGGATCAGCCTCTCTGCATCAGGCATCACGGCTAACCATGAGTGTTGCAGTTGACTGTCTCACCACTGTATTTGCCAATTCTGTTAAGGGAAATGTTCCCCTAGGGCTTTTGGGTTGAAACCCTAGCAGACTGAAAGTTGTCTATACAGAGAAACACACATTCACACAGCCATTAAGCTATTATAAGAAAATTCTATGATAAGGGGAGCGTACCTTAGGTCCTACGTTTGAGAAGGTCCTTTAGGGTCCAAACCCTTCTTCAAGTTCCTCTTGCTCGCTTTGTCCTGCAAAACAACCAATTCCGGAGAGCACAGTAATATATGGACAAAACCTTATAAAGAAACCATCTTCATGTTATAAAGGAAAGGTAGTTAGTTATGAACTTTAAACAACCATTCACATATGAATTCCAACATGAATATCATAAACATAAAGAAGATTTATATTAAGAACCAAGACATGTGTTTCATTTATTATAGACAAATAAAGTACAGAAAAGGAATAATTTCACCTGAGTCACCTTTCGCAGGCTCCAAGCAAAGCTTCCTTCCGGATTCGTCCAGCCTCAAGCCTTTAACAAACTCCTTCCATGACTTGCTCCATGATGTCACAAGTAGTGGATGAACATCAACACACAAGGAAACAAGGGTTTCCTGTACAAATGGGGGAAGTGCAGAAGGCACAAGGGTCTTCAGACCTGGTCAGGGGAAAAATCTCAGCATAATAACCTTTCTCTCTCTTCTCTCCTCCCTTAGGCCTTCCCATTGAGGTCTTTTTATACCTCTCCCAAAGTAGTTTTTTAGTTGGGAGTTGGTTGGGAACAGTTGCGCCACGGGCACTAACAGGTGATTAGCAGGTAAAACCCACGATCTCCGCCTGAAATTAAGGAGTTTTATATTTTTTTAAGTGTTTTAATACATATACGCAGGTTGGGTATATGCCTACCCGCGTATACACGTGTTTAACTCAGGGCAATGTCACGTATAAGGGATAAAACACTGTTTTTTAAGTTTTGGGACCAGGTCTGGAAGGAGGGGTTGCCCTAGGCCATGAGTGCAGCATCACAAACCATAAGAGTGAGATTTGGAGCTATAACATTTAGTCACTGGAAGAATTGAGACTATGGTAGTCCACATGATGATGTGTAGTGTTGTGAGCATGTAGGTAATTTTATTCAACTTGAAGCAAGGAATAAAATTACATTTTGTAGATGTTGAAAGCATTCGGTCAGATAAGACTTTCAACTTATACGTAATAAAAAAGGATAATTTTAAAAATCACATAAAATATGTTGAAGTTAAGTGTGATAAAAGAAAACACTTTTCTTTTTTTCCTTTCTTTTTCTAAACCTTTTGCCAACCCCCAATGTTGGGATCAACTAGTACCATTTCCAATTCATTTATAACTATTTACAAATAGGCTTCTTTGTCTGAGTATGAGCTCTCAGAGACATAAGATCCCTTTGTACCCCCCATGCCCCTTTCATCATGTGATTCCTATTTCTATTGCTTTGATGCTTGGATCTATACTGATTCGACACCTTTATGAATGTAGGTTGTGATTCTGGACTGAGCCACAACACCTGTTTCATGTTGAACCTGTGCATTCACATCTACTTAGATTGGATGGTTCTCCATGGTTTCTTCTTATTGTTTTAAGAGGTGAAGTTCGAATACTTGCTATCCCTTTGGCTTGTGGGTTTTCCTCTTTTTCTTTTTTGGAAGATTTTTTGCTTGTGGGATTGTGTTCTGCAAGTGTCCTATTTCAAAGCATATTTTACATTTGAATGTTATATTCTCATAATCTAATACCCGAGCCAACTAAAATTTTTTGCGTTTCAGATTAATGTGGTCAAGTAGAAATTTGTTGAGGTCTATCTCTACACAATTTTTGGTGAAGGTAAAGACACTTTTCTTTTTTATTTAAAAGTCCATCTATTTGAATTTCTCAGAGTATTTCCAATATCCTATAGGACCTTATGGTGCCATAAAGGAAGAGGGAGATTGGGTAGTCTCACCCATATGGACATTTTTGAGACCACAACATTTGTGGCATCAAAATATGGGACCATGGAGTAATGACGAGTCCAACTCTCTAGAAGATTAACTTCCATAATTGGTGCTTGTTCCATTTGTTCTACAATGTAGGGTCTTAGTTCATTTTGGATATGATCCATTACAATGAAATCCTTCCCTTGCATTGTATTCATTGAAGAGATATATCCACCAAAAAACCTCAGATGTAACATAATGGTGGAGTTTCATGCGATGCCATAGTCCTTTATCTTGAAGGATTACTGTAGTATTTTCCCTGAAAATAATAAGAACTGGAAAATTATAGATATAATCATATTGTTCTGAATGATTTGTTTCAAGTTTTCCACCAAGTATGAGCCCCTAATTTAGAGAATGGAAGTTTTCCCATTAATATTTTTTAAGAAATCTAAAATGTTTCCTTTTTTGTCCTTGCCTACCTTTTGGCTATATTAGAGAGATAAAAATTAGGGGATTCCCATCGGAGGACAGATCCCCCATGTACATAGGCCACTTTAAATCTGCAATCCCCAAATCAAATAAGGCGGGTCAAGCACGTGAACTTGTAAAAAAGAAATTGGGCAACGACACTGCCTTGGGGTTTTGAATTGAGAGCATAAAGTCCTTAGAGGTCATAGAATCCATTTAGTGGGAGGTTTCCTTCGTCCCATGCACATTCCAGGGTTTCATCGACACAAATTATCATGTGATTATAGACAGAGATTGGGAAGCCTTTTTCTACGACGTTGAGGGTAAGGTTCTAGCCCTTCACTTCTAGACTTGCTAGTCAAGTCCTAGAGAACGTTGTTCCCCCCATTAGAGAAAAACATAAATATAAAACGTGAACCCAAGTATGTAGGTGGAATGGTTCAAGGATGAAGGAAATTTTAAATTTTGTTAGCACAACCAACACGACTAAATTTTTGGAACAAATAGTTGAACATATTGTGCTAGAACAAAGGATTGTAGCATTGGATCTCACTTTGGTTGAGAATCCTACAAGATGGTGGGAAACACATAAGAACATGTTGGTTTCCTAAAAGGAAATGGTAGAGGTGTGTTAACCAGGCAATCCCTTCTATGGATAGAAGCGATCCCTCTAGCCCAATGTGTGGGTCTAGTAACAACCGTGAGAAAACAAGCAAACTTCACTAACCTAGATCATAATGACAAATGAGAAAGGGAGATGGCCTACCTCTCTCCTATGCACTCGACCTTTGATGATGATCCCGGTCCGTTAACTCCTAGGCTTGCTCCTCGTTATTCCTTACGTCTGAATACCTGCAAGAGAGATCATCATAGATGCATTCCAATGTAAGTTATACAACAGATCAAGGAGTATTTTATTGAGAAAACTATCGTAGACAAGCTTATGGGAAGTACAACATGATTTGTAATGACTAAATCAAAGAGGGAAACATACAATATGTTCCTTGATGTTGAAGTCCTCCTTCAAGATGGTTCCAAGTCCAAGCCAAACTTAACAAGCTCTCTTTTCCTCTCTCACCAAAATGACAACATCTAAGCACAATCGAGCAGAAGAATGGCAACCAGGAATGACCCACCCATTGAGGAAAGTGAAGAACATATTTATAGTGATGGAGAGGAGGTCAGAGATGATCAAGGGCTCTAAATGAGAGTACTCGAGCATATCTTCATCCAACAACTACCAGCTCGTCGTTCTCAAGGCTTCTAGTAAGAGAAGCTTCTACTCCATTTTTGGAAAAACTTCCTGAAGAGGACAAGCATGGATTTCCTTATCAAATTCGTGCTGCTACCAACACGGATTTTCTTACTATAAGTAATGTTGGTCTTGCAAATTAGGGTTTTTCACAACTTTTTCTAGAATTGCTTCAAGACATTAGTTCTCCATCTCTTTAGGGATGTATCGAGCATATAATTCATGGTGAATGAGTTTACATAACTTTTTTCTCTTTACAGCATTTGTGACAATAGTGGCACAAAGGAAGACACTTCTGGTATAGAGTTGGGAATGTGACAAAATATTGTGTAAAAAATTCCCCTAAAGCAAGAAAGAAGAACATGAAGTGATGGTTGAAGTTCCTTATCAGTTAAGGAAAAGAGCTTGCAATACCACTGTCAAGAGACCTGCAAATCAAACATGATACAATATATGACATCTCTGGTATATACATATGACTAATAATACATGTGAATAGGCATCAAAAGGTAATACATGAATTCCACGGTATGGATGCAGCCATCCATCTGAAAAGGATCATGTCTATTGATCCAAGAGATGGAAGCAGCTATCCGCATGAAAAGGATCATGTATACAATCATGAATACTCAATAACTCCTCGCAACCTGGATTTTAACAGATGAGATCCAGGGTCTTTGTCTCTATCCCCATCGAAGTACAAATCTAACCATGTGAATAGATGTGCTGACGTCGACAATGGTAGAAACCACCTGATTACCGATCAATAATGTAAACCATTAATATGTGCGATATAAACCACCAATAATGACGATGGCCATCAAGGTACACCAGTATAACCTACAAGTGTGAATATTTGAGTTGAAGTCAAACACTTGTCAAATCATTCGATCGAAGGCCAATGATGTGAGTCTGTCGTCGAACATGAAGAACTTACCATTAAGGCATGCAAGCTCCAAGGTACTGAAAGGGCGTTTCTAAATCAACTTCCTAGATAATGAGATGAAGTCAAGAGGAAGTGTGTTAACGGGAAAAGTGTCTACTCAGAACGACCCTATCCCACTAAGGTGTGACAGTGACCTTAGAAACAAACAAGGAAAACTACTTTCGTATTCTTCTTTATGAACTATAAACGAAGAGGAATAGGATGAACCAACTTGTGTCTTGCGCTAGTCCTTTTGATCCAATATCTCTCCTCTTTGACAGCTTCCAGCTACCTGCTCCCTTACTTGCCCAGCTTCACCAAGTTCCTGTAAGATCACAGAAGAAGAAAACTACACAAAGACATGGGTTTATATTCATAAATAGCTTAGGATCATATTTAAGTTAAACATGCAAATATAACAAACATCAATGATACACAAGCATGTAGGAGAAACTCAAATAGTTTTATTGATATAACAAGAAGGTCCAGGAGGAGTTACAACCGATGATTCCTGATCTAGCATCAACCTCCCAGCAAAGGAATCCCCTCTTCACCTCCAACAAAGAATAAATCACCCAATACTCTGATATCTATCTCAAAACCAACAGCAATTCTTTGCAATGTACAAAATTCCAGCCTCTGGATCTCTGGGATGAGTGATCCATATATAGATGTATGCAAAGAGGATGAGTCAGCTTATGATCTGACTAGTGGCTTCTCTCTGTCAGTTCTTGCTTCCACTTGGAGACTAAGAGCCTCTTACTCATCCTTGGTCGAACTCAGTGAGGCAAGTGTCATTGGGGAAGATTCTGGAAGCTTCCATTGTCTTTCCACCTCGCGGAATGACACTGCCATTTTGCATTTCCCGCTCAACGCACCGTGGTAGTGCATTTAGGTGCGTTGCAACGCACCTAGCTAGTGTACTTGGGTGCTATGCAACGTAGCTAGCTAGTGGAGCAGCTGAAATGATCCTGATTTGACTGATTCTGAGCAGTTTCTGGTGGAGAACTTCTGGGAGAAGCTGTAATTTGTTGACCTTGTTCCTTTAGGGGCCGGAACAACACTTTTAGGGACTTAGGATCCCTTGGTTTATGGACATTTCATGCTTAGAGCTGTAAGGCACAAAAATGTCTATAACAGTTTCCCCCTAAAGTATGAGGCCGTTTATCGGGTGAAATGCTTTATTAGGAGGATCTGAAGGTCTTTCAATGTTGGGAGGAGACCTGTAATAAGATACAATACAATACATTATCTTCATATTGCTTTCATGATCTAGCTGAGGCGGGCATTCCCATGCTCAGCTTTATAAATTCATTTTCATGTACATAGGACAGACAATCGTCTGATGGTAGACTGATGATTCTGATAGAGCCATCATCCTTTTGGTAGGATGATTATCTGTGCTGCAATGTTGTACATTTCAATGTCTTTATTCTCCTGAATATATATCGCAGCCTGGATGGGTGAAACTAGATCCGGGGTCTTCAATCTCGTCCGATCTTCACTCGAAGTACAAGTCGATCCACGTGAGAAATGTTTTGAAGTCGAACATGGAAAGACATCGCTTGATTACCAGTCAATGATGTAAACTGTTAACAAGCGCGAGTGGAATCATCGATAATGATGATGAACCTCAAGGTACTGCAGTACAATTCACGTGGTGTGAATAAAGGATTTGGCGTCGAACACCATGCAAAATCTTTCGGTCGAAGGTCATTGATGTATACCTGTCGCCGGAAGTGAGAAACTTGCCATTGAGGTATGCAAGCTTCAAAGTACTGAAGGGGGTGTTCCTAGATCAACTTCTTGGATAATGAGCTGATGTTGACAAGAAGTGACCCGTCAAAGGAGGGCCTTAATGAATCCCACATCAATGACACGGAACGGAGCAAATGATTTTGATGGAGGTGAAAACAATCTGATGATATATGGTTCAGGATGGCGGTCATGAAAGAATGAAGTATAATGTATGGTAGTGGATGGGACACGGGTGACTTCTCTGGATGACTTCTCTTGAACATGTCGGCGACACTTATGTGATGGATTAGTAGCATTTACCCCAAATGTGGATGGTATGGCGTGACCATGGTGACGTGACCGGTGAATGAAACAACCCAACCCGACTTAGGCACGGAGTGGAAGTTTCATGTTCAAGAGCGACTTGCTACCAATAAAGATTCTTTAAGTTTCTTCTCAATTTTTCCCCAATCATTGCTGACCAGTACCTCTTTATTTTTGTCAAGCTTGAGGAGGATAACATATGCTTGTTCTATAATTTTCCCTTCGGGCAAACCCATCGCTATGTTTTAATGAGCCTAGCGATAGTGAAACTCGTTCTCGTCTAAAGACAAGTTTGTCGCTATTAATATTTTTAACGAGTTTAACAACAAAGATAACTCGGTCCTTTTCATTTTTAGGGAGTCTGAAAAGGTACGTAAAGGTAACTCCAAAATTCCTTTTTCGTCATCTAATCCCTTAAGTCTGAAAAAGTATAAAACAATACAGAAGGGATGAATTTTCGATAGTTTTAACGAGCCGAACAAAACAAGCGCTCGATCTTTTTGTGCAATAATCCCTCAGGTCCAAAAAGATTAAAATCTAAAGGAGGGATAGCACTTCCGGTCGCTTTAACGAGCTGGAAGGCCAAAACTCGGCAATCTTTTCATATTTTACGAGTCAGTTGAAAAGAGCTTAAAGAAGACTCGTCTTTTGAGGAACGAGTGATAAAAATGGGTAGCAGCTGATTCCAGGTAAGGTTTGGAATTTTCCAATCATGGCAGTGTCACAAGGATGGCTAGTCAAATCACTCTTCGCAGTTGTTCCTCAAAATGGTTAAACAATCAAATGGAGGTGAATGATTGGCCAATGGAAAAGTGGAGGTGACGGTGCAAACACGACCAAGGCTTTAATGGCTGAAATGCTTCATTCACGGTGGTTATTTACCGGGGAATAGTTCATTTTTTAATGAGCTTAAATGCGGGTGGAAACATTTACTCATGTCTTATGTTTATTTTTTTAACGAGCTTGAACTATGCGCTAAAACTGCTCGATTAATCCAGTCATATGATAAGAAAGTCTCATATTAAAATGGCAATTTTTAGATTTTTGCCCCACATCCTTTCTTTATGCAAGTTCGGTGACGACTAATCCTACAAGTTTAAAGGGTTAGAGGTCCTAAAAATTTAAAAAATAAATAGCCGCCCCTCGCTTGCACTCCAAAAGGTTTGCATGCCCCCAGGTATAAAATATGGTTTCAAAGTTACCCCTCAATTTTCAAACAAAACATTTGTTCTATCGGGAAAGGCCTACCTCTTACAGGTTACCCAAAGATTGTTCTATTCGCGATGCAAACAAAACACTTCTTTGGCGATGTCTACCAAGATAAACAAAGGTGAGTGACGACGTCCGCCAACTCACATAACTTTGACAAGAGAATCTTATTCTAGAATAACCCCTCTTCCACCGACGGACGGGGTACAGACTAGTCATATTCTCCCGCGGAAACCTACCCTATACCCAAAGTTTTCCTGCCGAAGCAGACCAGGACGCATGCCCCCTGGGTTTCAGTCACATCCCTCCGAATTACTCGCGCTCATCGGGAGGACGGACTGGGGAATGAGACATTTCTTGCGTGAAGAGACCATTTAGGGATGGTATATGACTATTTGCTATGCGTGATCCGGGAAATGAAAGCTGGTCCACGAGCTTGACCACTCTTCCTTCGTGCAAAAACACATTACTCTAAAGAGTGAGGAGACGATGGCTCCCATGCAATAAATATAGTCTCGTCCAAGGAGTAGATTGTAATCTAAGGGTCCTTGAACTACCATTACGTTCATTTGAATTGTCTTCCTTCTCAATGTTATGAGCACATTGGGAAGGATCCCTAAAGGTCGACTGGTTCCTTTATCAAAGCCTGTCAGATTTCTCATCTCAGGCAACAGCCATGGCGAACCAAGCGCTTTCCAAGCAATAGAGGAAAGGATACTCACAGAAGCCCCCTCATCTATGATGGTACCATCCATGACCATTCTATATATTTGAATGATAATTCGGAATGGTACACTTGGTGGTAAACGGGGTCTGCCTAGTTGATTCCAGTCGAAGGAGACAACTAGGTTGCTTGGAGGTGGGACCGAGTAGACGGCTGGGTATGGCTCTGATGAACTTCCCTCCTGCGGTAAGGGAATGGGTAGATTGCCCCCATGTTCGTCGGAGTCTGTGTTGATGAAGAGAATTTGGATGGTGTCAATTTTGTTCTCTTCAGTGACTGTATCATCCGAAGATAAAACCTCTGAAGGCAAGATCGGGTCAACTGCCGTCTCGACCTTTTGACTTTCGTCTGGTATGGATTCAGATGGTTTATCTTCGATGATAGGTGCTTTAGCCGACCACTTGAGCGGGCCAGCTGGATTCTCAACTAGCGACGGACTCGGCAAGAGTTTTTTATATCCAGGAGGAAGTCGTAATGGTGAAACCGGACGATCATCCAAAACTCTTTTCGCTTCGTCTAAGAAGGGACAACTGTGGACGGCATGATTGCCTTCGCACAGTTTACAGGGAAATCTAGCTTTCCCTTTTTGTCCTGGGGCTTCACTTTCGCTAGTTGACGGTGTGCTTTCAACATGATCATCAGAGGTTGATGACACCGGATTGTGCAAACGAGGAGACTAGTCCCTCAGTATCCGAGGGATGCAAGGACAATCTCTGTGAAAGTGGTCTCCTTTGCAAATGACACATGGCGATTTAGGCTTGGTCGGTGCAGTGTGTGGATTTTCGTTAGACGACACTCGTTTTCCCCCATTCGCCCTTGGCTCCTTCTTCTTCTTCTCTTTCTTCTTCTTCTCCTTCTTCTCCTTAGGAACTTGACTTTTGGCTTTTCCAGCCCCATCAAGCGAAGAGGAAGGAGGAGAGGAAGAATTAGAGGAAGTAGAAGGTTGGTGGGAAACTCTGGACTCGTCTAATTGCTGATTCGATTGTTCATGAATGGTGGTGTTCTGAACGACATTGGTTGAGAAGAGCCATACTGGCAAGCCAATTGTCAGTCCTGGAAGCGACAATGTGGCCATATGGGGTGCACCAACATCTCCCCAAGAGGAGAAGGGACTAGGATTTCCACCAAGGGGAATTCCTTGGTTGGTACACTCCATTTTCTCAACCTAAGATCAACGTAGGAAAAGGGTATGAATATTCTGTTTAAAATAAATTTTTAGACGCTTTGACACAACTTGTTTTTTCAATTTTTAAGAGTCGAGAAAAAACAAAAGATGACTCTAGTCTCCTTCGATTTTTAATGAGCCTAAAGTGACAAGTGCTCAGATGGACCTTTTCCGTTAAGGAGTCTGAAAAGGAACGAAAGGGACTACTCTGGAGATCTAGGTAGAGGGAGTACCAAACCAATCGCAAAACTGCAGAATACTTTTTACGGTACGGCAGTCAATCTTCCCGAATGCTGTGTTCGGTGCATTGCGATCAGTAGGGCGGCCGACACGGCTTCCTGTGGATAAAAGTTTTAAGCCTATAGGGGTCTTCCAATATATACTCAACGGTACATGGGAGCACAAGTCCGTACTGGCACTTATCGTCTCAAAGTGGAGGAATCACCCAACCATCAGTGAGGACAACAGTTACCAGGCTTTACGACGTCGGAATACGTCTCTAGCCTAGACCTCTAAATGTTGTGCGTTAAGTTCCAAAGCGTTGTTAGATTCATTCAATCTATTTTAAGTTGATCTTTCTTAGAAGTTTGCCTTTTGGGATCACCACGAGATGTAGATGTAATTCCTAAAATGCAATCTAAAGATGATAAGCAAATTTTTATCTCTTTTCAGCAATGAAAATCCTAGCTACAAGGGGAAAAGAAAGACACAATCTTTTCTCAAAGAGCAAAGAGCACACTGTAAATGCACTTTTCCTAAATCAAACCAAGCAGACTATCAATATGCAAATGCACATATGCATGTATTTGTTTTCACTTTCTTAATATTGATGCCTAAAAAGAAAGTTGATGTACAAATTTGAATTTTCTTTCAAGTGACAAACACAAACAAGCTTCTTTTCGAAATCAAAAGGTAGAGAAGATTACGACACTTTATGCTTTTGAAATAAATACTCGTTTCGACACTAGAAAGTCACAAATTCAAACAAAAGGCAAAAGTAAAAGCATAATAGACTGTCAACAGCAAATAAACTTTCTCTTAAGATCAAAATCGACACTTACGACAGATCTAAATCAAAGGACGACAGTATGACTATTCTAATTTTTCAATGGAAAACTGTAAATGATGTAACAAAAACACAAAGAACATCTACAGTATTTTTGTACAAAGGAGGCGGAATTAAGGCAAAGAAAAGGGGTTTTTAAACAGACACACACTGATCACAGGCTGCAAAAATCAGAGACAAAACTGAAAAATGAAGCAAAGAACCTCAGCTGCAAAGGGCTAGGCTGATCAGTGCACCTGTTACACAGAGAAACTAGATTGCAGCGCAGGTAGCCCTCTCGGGAACTGCGTTGAAATGCAGAATCTCTTCACAGAGCCTGCGTTGGGGCAGAAACGAGAATTCTATCCGGGTTCTGGGTCACGGTTTGCAGTTTAATCTATGGTTCTTGGCCGAGTAAAAGCAATCAGTAATGCACAATCAGAGGGTGGATTTAAAGGATGTCTAAGAGTTATCACAAAGGGTAATCAGATCATTTGTGAATCAGCTATTCAAATCATAAACAGATCCAGTGAATGGATTGAAGTAGCAGATGTCTACTTTGCATTTGATAATGGCAAATGCAGTTCGATTGCTACTTCTATGTTTATGAAACAAACAACAAGAGAAACACAAACAAACAAACTAGACACGATCCCCAGCGGAGTCGCCATTTTGTTAACGGGAAAAGTGTCTACTCAGAACGACCTTATCCCACTAAGGTGTGACAGTGACCTTAGAAACAAACAAGGAAAACTACTTTCATATTCTTCTTTATGAACTATAAACGAAGAGGAATAGGATGAACCAACCTGTGTCTTGCGCTAGTCCTTTTGATCCAATCTCTCTCCTCTTTGACAGCTTCCAGCTACCTGCTCCCTTACTTGCCCAGCTTCACCAAGTTCCTGTAAGATCACAGAAGAAGAAAACTACAGAAAGACATGGATTTATATTCATAAATAGCTTAGGATCAGATTTAAGCTAAACATGCAAATATAACAAACATCAATGATACACAAGCATGTAGGAGAAACTCAGATAGTTTTATTGATATAACAAGAAGGTCCAGAAGGAGTTACAACCAATGATTCCTGATCCAGCATCAACCTCCCAGCAAAGGAACCCCTCTTCACCTCCAACAAAGCATAAATCACCCAATACTCTGATATCTATCTCAAAACCAACAACAATTCTCTACAATGTACAAAATTCCAGCCTCTGGATCTCTGGGATGAGGGATCCATATATAGATGTATGCAAAGAGGATGAGTCAGCTTATGATCTGACTAGTGGCTTCTCTCTGTCAATTCTTGCTTCCACTTGGAGACTGAGAGCCTCTTACTCATCCTTGGTCGAACTCAGTGAGGCAAGTGTCATTGGGGAAGATTCTGGAAGCTTCCATTCTCTGTCCACCTCGTGGAATGACACTGCCATTTGTCATTTGCCACTCAACGCACCCTGGTAGTGCATTTAGGTGCGTTGCAACGCACCTAGCTAGTGTACTTGGGTGCTATGCAACGTAGCTAGCTAGTGGAGCAGCTGAAATGATCTTGATTTGACTGATTCTGAGCAGTTTCTGGTGGAGAACTTCTGGGAGAAGCTGTAATTTGTTGACCTTGTTCCTTTAGGGGCCGGAACAACACTTTTAGGGACTTAGGATCCCTTGGTTTATGGACATTTCATGCTTAGAGATGTAAGGCACAAAAATTTCTATAACAAAGTGATTCCTTGAAGGAGGGCCATAATGTTTCCACATCATTGACACGAAACATAGGATATCTCAAAATGATAGGAGTGATTCAGGATTGTTGTAGAGAGGGTCACATAAGTATAAGAGGTTTTATTTTTGCATATAGGACTTCTTTTGAACATATCGGCTACACAGCTTTGAAGTTCGGCAGTGCTTGAATCAAAATGGAATCGGAGGTCATGATGACAACAAGGGTCATTGAATCAGAGGCAAATGGATTTCCCAAACATGAGAAAAAACTATGCTTGGATTTGGTTTCATTTTTACACAAGCTTGAAACAAAGATAAACTATGCTTGAGATAAGTTTGCATGCCCCCAACCTTGACTCAATTCGAGGTACATGCCCCCCAAGCTTCATTTCATTCACCTAAGTAGACTATTGGATACTAATAGGTGGATGAAATGAAGGTTCACTTACGAGATCAAGTGAAAGACTCGACTGGGAATTTATGAGATCTAATCAAAGACTCGAATTGGAAGGGGATTTATTTCATTTTTTAATGAGCTTGACACAGGAAAAGAACCATGCTCATGACACATTGTTTCATTCTTTAACGAGCTTGACACAAGTAAAGGAACTCTTCTCCAACACCTTGTTTCATTTTTTAATGAGCTTGACACAAGAAAAGAACACATGCTCATAGGGACCTATTTTATTTTTAACAAGGTTAACATAGTAAAAGAAATATCCTCATGGGGACCTATTTCATTTCTTAACAAGGTTGACATAGCAAAAGAACCATCCTCGTGACACCTATTTCATTTTTTAACGAGGTTGACATAGTAAAAGAACTATCCTCATGACCTTGATCATGTACTATAAAAGACCATGGCTTCCAAGATGTTCTCATCAGATTGGAGTACGACACTCTGGAAGGGATACCTATCAAGGAATCTAATGGAAATATCGGGTTCCAATGTCGCCAATAAATGATGCACTATATAAATGATTAGATCATCAGTTGACGTGGGCATGGAACAAGTGGCCACATAATTAACCTATGGCGAGGAAGATACCACTTGTGTAAGGACCATTTAGGGAAGATGTTTGATTAGGAGTTGAATTAGGACCAACGAATGATAGTTGATCAATGGTCACAATTATTTCTTCATGTGGGAAACACAAAACATGAAAGAGACAAGAGACAAGAGCTCCCATGACATAAACATAGTCACGACCAAGGAGTAGATTAAAATCTAAAGGTCCTTGGACAAACATCACATCCAGATAGATGGTTTTTCCCCCCAAGGTAATGGGAGACTTAGGAAGGATCCTTAACGGTTGACTGGTTCCTCTGTTAAAAGCTAACAGATTTTGGGTAATAGGCACAAGATGCGGAGAACCTAAAGCTTTCCAAATAATGGAGGATAGAATACTTACAGACATGTCATTATCTATAATTGTGCTAGGTACATCCATATTATAAGCCTGCACCATGATCTAGAAGGGCAAATAAGAAGGAAGACGATATCATGTCAGTTGACTCCAATCAAAAGAAACGACCATACTACTTGGATGGGGTGCCATTGGAATGGGAGAATTACCCCCTTGCGTCACAGGAATATGAGGATCCCCCCTTCTACCATGGGAATAGGAGGATCGCCCCCCTTTACCATGGGAATAGGAGGATTTCCCCCTAATTCTTTGGAATCTAAAGAGACCATAATAACTTAAGCAGTATTAAATTCACTCTCTATAGGATAGATACGATCAACTGAAAGCGAAATCGGTTCAACCATTTTCTCGAATAATGGTTGGCCGGGAATGAGCTCATGGGATTCACTTGCAGAGAGAGTGGGATTGACCATAGATGATTTTTGATTAATCACTTGATAACCTCGTGGAGGATCAGAGGAAAGCTTCCAATAATCATTCAAAAGATGAGGTTGAGAAGTAGTAAAGTTATCCAACACTTTAGAGGCTTCATCCACATAAGGACAAAGGTGAATAGGATGATTTCATTCACATAACCTACAAGGAAATTTAACTTTTCCCTTTTTTCCATGGTTTTTACTATCACCAGTTGAAGGTTTATCACCAACATGATCTCCAGAGGCTGATGACAAAGGTCAATGTGAACCTGTGGACCACAATTCTAATATCTTGGGAATACCAGGAAATTCTCAAAGAAGGTGGTCACCCATACAAAGCTTGCAAGGGAATTTCACTCTTCAGAGTTGATCGGAATATTTTTCAACATCAGCTGCATCGGTATCAATGACTGCTTGGTTGGCCTTTTTCTTATATTCTTCTTCTTAATCTTCCCTTTGTTCTTATTCTTATCCACTTCGTTACTAGCCTGCAAGCTTTCACGAGATGAAGAGAAAGAAGACAAAACAAGCGAAGAAGCTAAGGGGTCAACTTTAAGATCAACCGTAGGCTGATACTACTCAGGTGGAGGAGAACCTAGATGAGGAGCAGTTTGGACATTTGGAACCATAGCAATCCAAAATTACCAAATTGGAAAACCAATGGTAAACCTAGGAAGGGACAATGTTACCATATAAGGAGCACCAACATTTCCAAAAGAAGTAAAAGGACTAGGATTCCCATCAGAGGGGTTTCCTTGGTTGGTAGACTGAGGAACTATTGCCATTAGTCTCAACCTAAGATCTACTAAGCAGTATTTCCACATGAAGGACATTATTTCGCAGTCAATTAATTTTAGAAATTAACAACAAATAAATCAAAAAGGGTTAACTAGGAAAAAGGGCTTACCAGGTATCTATCAACCACTATATACACCTTGGCGGAACTAAGGAATTAACATACAATGACCAATCTCCCAAAATGTTGTGTTCAGTGTATCATGTCTACAAGGCGGCTGACTCGGTTACATGTGGCTAAAGGATAGCAACCTAGTGGGGTCTCCCAATATATACGCGATGGTACAAGGATAAAAAATATGTGTTAGCGTTGTCAAATGTGTAATTGTTTGATGAGAGTGTTCCCATATACTTTCCATATGTTGAGTGCCTCTAATATACCCGAAAGTAATGGAGAACGGTCCTATATACTTCCGTACGTGGAATGAGATATCACCCCTGAGAACCAACATTAGCATATAATGATAACTACTAGGTTTAACGACACTGGAACACATCTCTAGCATAGACCTATAAATGTTTGCATTAAGTTCCAAATGCTCCTTAGGTTAATTGAGGTAAATTTTAAGTTTATCTTCAATTAAGTTTTAGTTTTAAGGCTCAAAATGATGTCACGTGAACTCCTATGATGCAACTATCATGAGAAAATGATTCTTTCCATTTTGATGAAAGCTAATCTAGTAAGGGAAGAGATTCAAACAATGATGCAACAATGAAGAATGCAACAAACAAATCTTTCCTAACTAGATCTTTCACTTTTACTTCCCAAATGCAATGCCAAAAAGTAAAAATGATTTTCACTTTTCCTAAGATGCACTTATATGACTTATGCTTTTCTTTTTGCTTTGAATGATTTAATGCAACTAATGCACCATTTAGTTTTAAATTATTCAAAACTGTGATCTATTTCCACTAATTAATTCCACAAATTAACTTTTCATGCAAGTGGTCTAATGTAGTTTTAATGAATATTAAATTTTTCGAAATGAAAACTAATTCAATGCAAAATTGTGTTGAAAATAGCAACAAGAAATGCTAAAAATAGCATTGCTATAAATAGCATTTCAAGATATACTCCAACTCTGTTGGAAATAGAAAAAAAATAGAAATGCTAAAAATAACATTGCTATAAATAGCATTTTGGGATGTATTCCAATTTTGATTTGTCCTTGAATCAAAATTGAGAATTAAAATTCGAATTTAGTCTCACTAGTTGTTTGAAAAATAATTAATTAATTCACCTTGAGTTAATTAGTTGGTGAAAATCAAACATGAAGTCTTTGTGATGACATGTAGCAACTATCCCTTTGATTGAGGAAGTTATCCCTTAATTAAGGAGATAAGGATGAGTTGTAATTGAGTTGTAATTAGTTAGCTCAGTTAACTGAGTTAAGTCCAGTTAAATTAGTTCCAAACAACTTGTGGAACTAATTGTGAGTTCAGTCAGTTAATGCATGCATGCATGCAACTAGTGTTCTCTAGATAACTGAATATTCTCTCATAAATAACTCATGCATGTCATTTTAGAGAAAGACCCAGTTGAGATTAAAGACAGGGACATTGTACTATCAGTTGGAGGAATTTTCCTATAAAGGAAACTCATGCATGCAGAAGGAATTAACTCCTTCAGGATTTCACAGTTAATTCAGAGGTCAGTGTTGTGTGTGAGGTGAGAATCACACAGGTTGCAGCTGGAGGACCCAGGAGAAACCGTGCAAGGAAATAGGAGGCTTGGAGGACTGAAGGAAAGCACAAGTGTTGTCTATTATGTCTATGAGCATCAGTGATGGATTGTACTGAGAGCTGGATAGCTTGTGAGCTAAAGCTTTGTGTAATCCTGAGATATTTCCACTTGTATGATAATACAGATAGCAGGGTTTTTAGCTGAGGATTTCCCCAGAGTATTCTTCTGTGTTTCATGTGTGATTGAATCTTCTTCTCTGTTATATGTGTTCTGGTTGATCTTGCTCAAAATTGATTAAGCTTCTGCAAGTTTGATTGTAGAAGTAAATTAAGTATTTTGCTTTAGTACATTGCATAATCAGTTTAATCTACAGTTTCTCTACAAGATGTGTAGAGAGCATAATTTCTACATGGTATAGGAGTGAGGTTTTGTAGAAAAAGTTCTACATAGTATTGGAGCAATGGTGAGTCTTTCTCTCCTCGATCTTCCTAAGAGCTGGCATAGCTACCAGGACTCAGTGAATGGAAGAGAGAAACTGCCAAATTGGGAACGACTGTGGTAGGATTTGATGCAGGAGGAGCACCAGAGATGGTTCTTCATCCAATAAGGCAAGGAAAGGGAAGGAGAAGGATTCTCATTCCAAATCGAGTTCTTCCCATGGTGGGAAGAAGATTGACAAATCTAAAGTTTGATGCTTTAATTGTCATGAGGTGGGCCATTATGCAACTAATTGTCCATTGGAGAAATCCAAGAAGGGATCCTTAGAAGGATTTGAAGGTGAGGCCCTGGCCTCTTAGTTTGAATTGGATTTTACCCTCATCGCATGCATGGTTTCATCGATGATGGGTTGTGGTTGGTTTCTTCACAGTGGAGACTCATTCCACATGATTGGCAATAAGAGTTTATTCAGTACCTTGGAGGAGAAGGACCTCCAGATGCACATAGAGATGAGCGATGATGGAAAGTACCATGTTTTAGGTGAAGGTACGGTTGATTTTTAGAGGGATCTTGGAGATTCTATTACCTTGATAGATGTGAAGTATGTGCCTGGACTAAAGAAGAACTTGGTATCGATCGCAATTGTGGAGGACAAAGGCTATGATGTTGTCTTCAGTAAGGGAAAGGTTTTCTTTAGACACATCACCACGGGTCAGGTGAAACAGATCGGTTCGTAGGTAGAGAACCTGTATGCTCTTGAGGTTCAAGATGCATGCAAGGCCTTAAGGACCAAGGCAACTATTAGAGACTTGGTGGTTGAGAGGGAGAGTACATTACCTCTCAACATGCAGCACCAGAAGAAGTCTCAAACAATTGTGAAGGAGCCACAATTGGTGAAGCAAATTTAGGAGGTTATGGAGTAGCCACAACTGGAGAAGCCGAGAGGAGATCAAGTGGAGGCATCCACTCATGCAGAGACCTTTAGTAGCGGAAATTTCGAGCCAAGTGGGCAGAGGGATCACATGTAGCCATACCTCCAGGTGTGAGGTGGGGCGATGTGAAGAGATATCCCAAGAAGGCTAAAATAGGGGTAGGATCCTTGAGGTACCTAGCCTCTTTGATCATACCTTGCTACGAGAGCCCCGACGAGGAGTGGCAGGACTGGCTGAGTGGGTAGAGACAGATGTGGATGGAGCGGCAGAGGGAGCTTCAGCATCAGAGGGTGTTTCTAGCCCGACAGGGAGGTCAGTTGGGAGATCAGTTACTTACTTCTCAGCAACTGAGTTGCAGTGCAGCAGTGGGCAGCATGATGCAACATGATGCGAGGAGGTGCAGTGTGGATGCAGTTCTAGGAGATAGGACCAGCAGCAGCACGGATGCAGCAGGAGGAATCAGTGTGATTGATGCAGTCAAAGATCAACGTGACAGAGGCTAGAGCAGTCAAATATTGAAGAGCACAGAGGTGCAGCGTTTTCAGTTGATAGAGGCAATAGCAGTGAGAGACTTTGATGGCAGAGGCATCATTTTCATTCAGGTTGGATATTTTTTGTTTCTAGAGTTGTTGGAGCAACAACACTTGAGAGAAGTGTTGCATGCAGAACATTCCAAAGGTTCAAGATCGGGTTCGAGTTGAATGCCTTTCTTGTTGAGAGGGGGTGTAGAAAATAGCAACAAGAAATGCTAAAATAGCATTATTATAAATATCATTTCAGGATATACTCCAAATCTGTTGGAAATAGCAAAAAATAGAAATGTTAAAAATAGCATTGTTATAAATAGCATTTCGGGATGTATTCCAATTTTGATTTGTCCTTGAATCAAAATTCAGAATTAAAATTCGAATTTAGTCTCACTAGCTATTTGAAAAATAATTAATTAATTAATTCATCTTGAGTTAATTAGTTGGTGAAAATCAAACATAAAGTCTTTGTGAAGACATGCAAGAGTTATCCCTTTGATTGAGGAAGTTATCCCTTAATTAAGGAGATAAGGATGAGTTGTAATTGAGTTGTAATTAGTTAGCTCAGTTAACTGAGTTAAGTCCAGTTAAATTAGTTCCAAACAGTTTGTGGAACTAATTGTGAGTTCAGTCAGTTAATGCATGCATGCATGTAACCAGTTTTCTCTAGATAACTGAATATTCTCTCATAAATAACTCATGCATGTAATTTCAGAGAAAGACCCAGTTGAGATTAAAGATAGGGACATTGTACTATCATTTGGAGGAATTTTCCTATAAAGGAAACTCATTCATGTAGAAGGATTAACTCCTTCAGGATTGCGCAGTTAATTCAGAGGTCAATGTTGTGTGTGAGGTGAGAATCACACAGGTTGCAACTGGAGGACACAGGAGAAACTGTGCAAGGAAATAGGAGGCTTGGAGGACTGAAGGAAAGCACAAGTGTTGTCTATTATGTCTATGAGCATCAGTGAGGGATTTTACTGAGAGCTGGATAGCTTGTGAGCTAAAGCTTTGTGTAATCCTGAGATATTTCCACTTGTATGATAATACAGATAGCGGGGTTTTTAGCTGAGGCTTTCCCCAGAGTATTCTTCTGTGTTTCATGTGTGATTGAATCTTCTTCTCTGTTATATGTGTTCTGGTTTATCTTGCTCAAAATTGATTAAGCTTCTGCAAGTTTGATTGTAGAAGTAGATTAAGTATTTTGCTTTAGTACATTGCATAATCAGTTTAATCTACAGTTTCTCTACAAGATGTGTAGAGAGAAGAATTTCTACAAATTTATTCCTTTAATCAATGCAAAAGAGAAATCACTATTTAATTAATAGAACAATCAATAATTCTCAAGCACACAAGTAGTAAAAAAAGATCTCAATCGACTCAAAACTTGAAAAAACTCAATCAAAATCCTATTTTTTAGCACTTCAAGCAAGAGACAATCTTTTGCATTCCACAAAGAAATTTGAAGCATATAGACAGAGACTAATGTAGATAAAACAGAGAAGAGACCTCAGAGACCAGGACACGTTAGATTTTTTAGTAGAGACCCTAAAAATTTTCACATTCAAGGACCAACGCTACTTTATATAGCAAAACCCGTGTTGACAGGGTCATCAACGCTAATTTGCATAGAAAAACTTGTGATGGCAGTATTACTTTCATAGAAAAACCTCTGTTGGTCATCAGCGCGGGTAGACAAAGGAAGACATGGTCTTCAACATGACTGTACAGGGAAAGGAATGTACTATCAGTGCAACTGTCACAGGTAAAACATGCGTTGAGCGAGGAAATTTTAGGAAAAACAAGAAAGACTCAGGAATAAACTCTAGACTTGATACCCTAAGATACCAGCAATTCAAAGTACAGACTGAAAATCAATAATAATAAAAAGGGTCGTTCAATGGTTGGTCAAACTTAACGAGAAGGAAAAAAATGAAATGGGTGTAGACTTCCCCAGTGGATTCACCAATTTGTTAACCAAGCAATCCCTTCTACGGATAGAAGTGATCCCTCTAGCCCAATGTGTGGGTCTAGTAACAACTGTGACAAAACAAGCAAACTTCCCTAACCTAGATTAGAATGACAAATGAGAAACAGAGATGGCCTACCTCTGTCTTATGCGCTCAACCTTTGATGATGATCCCGATCCCTTAGCTCCCAGGCTCGCTTCTCACTATTCGTTGTGTATGAATACCTATAAGAGAGATGAAAATACAACAACTAGAGAGATCACAACATATCCATTCCAATGTAAGTTATACAATAGATCAAGGAATGTTGTACTAATAAAACTATCATAGACAAGCTTATGGGATGTAGAACATGCTTTGTATTAATGATTAAATCAAAGATGGAAGCATACAATCGATGCCTTGATGTTGAAGGCCTCCTTCATGATGGTTCCAAGTCCAAGCCAAACTTAACACACTCTCCTTTCCTCTCTCACCAAAAGGGAAGCATCTAAGCACAATCAAGCAGAAGAATGGCATCCAGCGATGATTCACCCATTGAGGAAAGTGAAGAACATATTTATAGTGATGGAGAGGAGGTTAGAGATCCACCAAAGGGGGAAGAAGGTACTTATCCCAAAGGAAACATCCCTAAAGGTAGGATCAAGGGCTCAAAATGGGGGTACTCGACCATATTTTCGTCCAACAACTACCAACTCGTCATTCTCGAGGCTTCTAGCAAGAGAATCTTCTGCTCCATTTTTGGAGAAACTTCTTGAAGAGGACTAGCATTGATTTTCCTATCAAAATTCGTGCTTCCAATGCTAGTCACTAGTTAGACAAAAGTTTTCCAACACAAATTTTCCTACTCAAAGTAGCATTGGTCTTGCAAATTAGCGTTTTTCACAAGTTTTTCCAGAATTTCTTCAAGACATTAGTTATCCATCTCTTTAGGGATGTATTGAGCATACGATTCATGGTGAATGAGTTTACATAGCTTTTGTCGCTTTATGATATTTGTGACGATAGTGGCACAAAGGACGACACTTCAGGTATAGATTTGGGAATGTGACAAAATATTGTGTAACAAGGTGCTACAAACTTATTTCTTACTAGACATTGGGGCTCCATTAGTAAATGCCAATTCCATTTGTCTATCTATTTCTATGGTTTGATGGCACTTATAATCTACTCGAACATATGGACTATTGTGAGGTGCAATGGATAGTGCGGGGTGTTCCAAATAAATAATAGGTGCATGAGTTTGTGAACACCATGGAGCCATTGTTGAAGAACTCATATATATGGATGGGATTGCATTATTATATGCATAATTGGATAAAACAATGATAAAGTTTCTATGAAACTTTTCTACTCTACATGAGGACATACCATTGATTGAAATGATTCAATGCATTCAACATTTCATGCAAATGGACCAACCATAGCATATAAATGTAGCTCCATAAAGGGGTATGTTGTAGAAGCAGTCCTTGCAAATGCAAACCCTATAGATGTAGATCTTGCAAACGTATACCCTATAAAGAAACTGTAACATATGTTATTAGAAGAAACTATAGTTCATTGCATTGTCTAATATATAAAGGATACTAGTAATCCGATGACTACCATGAGCAGTTGCAAACAAAGAAAACTAACATTAGGACGAAGGATGAGGAAAAACTTGATGTTATTAGGGATTACTGGGATGAATATATTATCACAAATATTTTATCTCTACTTTAGGACTATGCGGAACAACTTCCATACAACTTCATAAAAATGAAGGGTGTAGTAGGAGAGCTCATTGAGATGAAAACTGAGTTCAAGGTATGTGCTTGATGATTTGATAAAAGGTCATTTACGAAATGAATCTATATTATAAGGAGTAGGTGAAGTATGAAATTAACAATATTTTGGATGTTAAGTTGATCTTTCTAGTGGATGAAACATATTGGATTGGTCTGATTACGATGCAGGGTATGAAAATAGGTAGAATCTAAACTTTTATGGGCTTTTGTGGACTCAAAGAAGCTTGCATACATTACCCCTTTTTTACTTCATTCAATAAAAGAGAGAAGAGACAAGAGCTCCCGTGACATAAACATAGTCACAGCCAAGGAGTAGATTAAAATCTAAATGGCGTTGGACAAACATCACATCCAGATAGATGGTTTTTCCTCCCAAGGTAATGGGCAACTTAGGAAGGATCTCTAACGGTTGACTAGTTCCGTTGTTAAAAGCTAACAGATTCTAGGTAACAGGCACAAGCTATGAAGAACCTAAAGCTTGCCAAATAATGGAGGATAGAATACCAACAGACACATCTTCATTTATAATTGTGCTAGGTACATCCATATTATAAGCCTGCACCATGATCTGGAAGGGCACATAAGAAGGAAGACGATATCCTGCCAGTCGACTCCAATCAAAAGAAACAACCATACCACTTGGAGGGGGTGACTTTGGAATGGGATAATTACCCCCTTACGTTACAGGAATAGGAGGATCCCCCCTTGTACCGTGGGAGTAAGAGGATCACCCCCCTGTACCATGGGAATAAGAGGATTTCCCCCTAATTCTTTGGAATCTGAAGAGACTAGAAGAACTTGAGCATATTAACTTCACTCTCTATAGGATATATATGATCAAATGAAATCATAATTGGGTCAACCATTTTCTTGACTAACGGTTGGTTGGGAACAGACTCATGTGATTCACTTGCAAAGAGAGTGGGATTGATCAGATATGCGTTTTGATCAATCATTTGATAACCTAGTGGAGGATCAGGGGAAAGCTTCCAATAATCAGTCAAAAGATGAGGTTGAGAAGCGGTAAAGTTATCCAACACTTTAGAGGCTTCATGCATATAATGACAAATGTGAATAGGATGATTCCCTTCACATAACCTATAGGGAAATTTAAATTCCCCTTTTTCCCATGGATTTTACTATCACTAGTTGAAGGTTTATCACCAACATGATCTCCAAATGCTGATGACAAAGGTCGATGTGAACCTGTGGACCACACTTCTAATATCTTGGGAATACCAGGACATTATCAAAGAAGGTGGTCACCTACCCAAAGCTCTCAAGGGAATTTCACTCTTCAGAGCTGATCGGAAGATTTTTCAACATCAGTAGCAACGACTGCTTGGTTGGCCTTTTTCTTATTTTTCTTCTTCCTAATCTTCTTTTTCTTCTTCTTCTTATCCACCTAGTTACAAGCTTGTAGGATTTCACCAGACGAAGAGGAAGAAGATCGACATGCAAAGAATCTAAAGGTTCAAATTTAAGATCAACCGGAGGCTAATACTGCTCAGGTGGAGTAGAGCTTGGATGAGGAGCAGTTTGGACATTCGAAACCATAGCAGTCGAAAATAACCAAACTGGCAAACCAATGGTAAACCCAGGAAGGGACAATGTTGCCATATAGGGAGCACCAACATTTCCAAAAGAAGTAAAAGGACTAGGATTCCCATTAGATGGGTTCCCTTGGTTGGTAGACTCGGGAACCATTGCCATTAGTCTCAATCTAAGATCTACTAAGGAGTATTTCCACTGGATATTATTACGCTGTCAATTAATTTTAGAAATTAACAACAAATAAATCAAAAAGGGTTAACTAGGAAAAGGGGTTTACCAGGTATCCGTGAACCTCTATATACACCTTGGCGGAAGCAAGGACTTAACATACAACGGCCAATCTCCATGAATGTTATGTTCGGTGTATCATGTCTACAAGGCACCCGACTCGGTTACCTTTGGCTAAAGGATAGAAACCTAGTGGGGTCTCCCAATATATACATGACGGTACGAGGAGCACAAGTCCATGTTAGCGTTGTCTAATGCGTAACCGTTCGATGAGAGCGTTCCCATATACTTTAGATACGTGGAGCGCCTTCGATATACCCGAAAGTAATGGAGAACAATCCTATATACTTCCATACATGGAATGGGATATCACACCTGAGATCCAACGTTAGTAGATAACGACAGCTTCTAGGTTTAACAACACTCGAACACGTCTCTAACCTAGACCTCTAAATGTTTTTGTTAAGTTTCAAATTATCCTTAGGTTAATTGAGGTCAATTTTAAGTTTATCTTAAATTAAGTTTCAGTTTTAAGGCTCAAAATGATGTCATGTGAACTCCTATGATGCAACTATCATGAGAAAAGGATTCTTTCCATTTCGATGGAAGCTAATCTAGTAAGGGAAGAGATTCAAACAATGATGCAACAATGAAGAATGCAACAAACAAAACTTTCCTAACTATATCTTTCACTTTTACTTTCCAAATGCAATGCCAAAAAGTAAAAATGATTTTCACTTTTCCTAAGATGCACTTATATGAATTATGCTTTTATTTTTGTTTTAAATGATTTAATGCAACTAATGCACCATTTAGTTTTCAATTATTGAAAAAATAATCTATTTCGAATAATTAGTTCCAAAAAATAGCTTTTCATGCGAGTGATCTAACGCAATTTTAACAAAAAGTAAATTTTTAGAAATGAAAACTAATTCAATGCAAAATTGATTCCTTTAATCAATGCAAAAGAGCAATCACTATTTAATTAACAAAACAATCAATAATTATCAAGCACACAAGTAGTAAACAAAGATCTCAATTGACTCAAAACTTGAAAAAACTCAATCAAAATCCTATTTTTTAGCACTTCAAGAAAGAGACAATCTTTTGCATTCCACAAAGAAATCAGAAGCATATAGATAGAGACTTATGTAGATAAAACAAAGAAGAGACCTCAGAGACCATGACACACTAGATTTTTTCGTAGGCGCCCTAAAAATTTTCATATTCAAGGACCAACGCTACTTTATATAGAAAAACCTGCGCTGGCAGGGTCATTAATGCTACTTTGCATAGAAAAACATGTGATGGCAGTACTACTTTTCATAGCAAAACTTGTGCTAGTCATCAGCGCAGGTAGACAGTGGAAGACAATGTCTTCAACGCGAATGTATAAGGAAAAACATGCACTTGTTTAGATAATCTTCGGCAAAATCACATAATCAATCGTTTGTCGACGCGTTTCGAACCAACAAGTGTGGTTCATCGTCAGGACAAGATGAAGATCGAATCAGGCTTAGCTCGATTAAATAGGGTGTGCAGAGACTCCAACGGCTATAGGATAACGGCTAGTTTGACCTAATGAACCTGGTCAAACTACTCAAATAACTAATTAATATTTCAAGAAATAGTTAAAATATGTAAATGAAGGATTTTATTTGTTAATTCAAGGATAATATTAATATTTTAATTCTAATGGTCATTATATAATATATATTCAATATTATTCAATTATTATATAAATAAATTAATTTAAAATTAGATATATTAATAACATTACTAAGAGAATATTATAACGGTCATTATATATATTATTTAATTGCTTTATTACTATTATATTACTAAATAATTATTATTAATAATATATTTATTAATAATAAAAGATATATAATTGAATTCATTTGTTAGTTTAATATTATTTCAATTATCTACATGGTTATTATATAATATTGATTTATTATTATTCAATTTCTATCTAATTATTATGTAATAATGCGCTACTATTTATAATTTAGTTACAATGGATAATTGGTAATAATTTCTTAATGGCCCTTAGTAGGTTAGTTTTTTATTATTTAAATATAATGGTCATTAAACCTATAATAAATGCTTATTGAATAATCTATAACTACTCACTAACTAAACAGTTTCTTATCCTAAGTAACAACCAAAATTAAGGATAAGGTCCAAGAGTATTATTCCTTTAATGGCCAAATAATCCATATTAGTTCAATATTTTCTATTCAAAAATAATTACTTATAGGGTTGAATGATTATTCTTAAGAATATAACTAAAATCATTCATCAATCATAATTTAACCTTAAAATCTAAGGTAAGATTATTAATAGTCAATATTTCGAATAGTGAAATAATTAAGCATAATATGATTATTAACGATAGTGAGGAGAGTAACAAAACGGTAATTGATAGTATTAAGGATAAAAATGAAATGATTAAACATAATATTATTAACTATAGTGAGGAAAGTAACAAAGCGGTTTTATTTGAAAGTAATAAGGATGAAGGCGTTGCGCTTAATTGTATTAAAGTACATAATAATAAGAGGTCTCATAATAGTAATGTATTGGATGGGGCTAATAGCCTCTATTGTAAGGGTGAGATTAAAGGTATGTCGGTGGATAAATCAAGGTCCCGGCCTATGGACAATAAGGTGGTGAATATGTCCAGTTTTTCATTTCCACCTGCGGTTTTTAATCTTCTAGGGAAAGGTCTTAATTTTGCCTTAGCTCCTAGAAAAATCCCGATTGAGGACATCATTTGCGATGTGGAATATGGCATTAAGAACCTTCCTGACAAGATTAAAGACACGATTAGGCAAGATTGTGCCGTTACCCTGAGGAGGGCTAAGCCTCCCCGTAGCAATATCAGCAAGGCTGAATTTGAGGCTCTGAAGAGCCTGAACAGGAATCATGAAGTCGTGGTCTTAAAAGCTGATAAGGGTGGGGCTGCCGTTATCATGGATAGAAAAGATTACAGGGATAAGATGCTTGACCATCTTTGTAACAGTGGTAGTTATAAGAAGCTTTCGAAGAATCCCCTCAAAAAGGTTTCCAGAGCGGTCGCTCTTGCGATCAAGTCGTGCAATTCCACGATTCCTCTAGCTCAGAAACTTATTGAGGGTAACCCCATCACTCCTAGAATTTATGGTCTTCCTAAAATCCATAAGGATGGGGTCCCCCTGAGACCAATTGTCAATACCATCGGTGGTCCGACTTACCTCCTCGCCAAGTTCCTCGCTGCAAAGTTGAGACCCTTGGTTGGGAAGACTGAGTCCTTTGTCAAAGACTCAGCTTCGTTTATTGAGGATCTTAAGAAGATCACTCTTGAGCCCGAGGACATTTTGGTAAGTTTCGACGTGGTCTCTCTTTATACTTGCATTCCTATCAATGAGGCCATAAAGGTAATTAATAAGCTAACTGACCCTGATACGGCTAAGTTAGTTGAACTTTGCCTTACCTCTACCTTTTTCAGCTTCGAGGGAGAATTCTATGAGCAGACTTGCGGTGTTGCCATGGGCTCCCCTTTGTCCCCTGTCGTGGCTAATCTCTTCATGGAAGATTTTGAGTCTAAGGCTTTGGCCTCCTCTCGCCTCTTACCAAAGCTTTGGAGAAGATTCGTTGATGACACTGGTGTGGTCTGGTCTCATGGGCCTGAAGAGCTGGATCGTTTCTTCAGTCACCTCAATAGCCAGTCCGCCGCCATTAAATTCACGATGGAAAAAGAAGATAATGGTTGTCTCCCGTTCTTGGATGTTCTCATCTCTAAGAAGGTGGGTGGTTCCTTTTCTCATCAGGTGTATAGAAAGAAGACGCATACTGAGCAATACTTGCATGCTTCTTCGCATCATTTCCCCGCTCAGAAGATAGGGGTTCTTAGCACGCTTGCCACCCGTGCTGTTAGAATTTCGGATGAAGAGAGCTTGGAGTCGGAGAAGGCTCACCTCCTAGAAGTCTTTGAGAAGAATGGTTACAAGAGGCACCTCGGTCAAAAAGCCTTCCTCAGGGCCAAGAAGGAGCCTTCAATCCGAAAGGCTCCTAGTGATCATTTCTTGGGTGTGAATCTTCCTTACATCCAAGGAACCACGGACAGGATTGCGAGGATTCTGAAGAAGTATAATGTTCCCGCAACTTTCAGACCTCTCAATACTATCCGTGGCTCCCTCAGGTCTGTGAAAGACCCGATTGACCCTAAGGATATGAAGGGCGTCTATGTCATTCCTTGTTCATGTGGGACCCCTTATATTGGTGAGACTGGTCGCTCTATCAATCAACGGATCAGCGAGCATTCGGCGGATTTAAGACATGGTAGGACCAAGTCCTCGGCCCTGGCTGAGCATGCTGGGAAGACTATGCATCATGTATGCATAGAGGAGGCTCAAGTCATTGCCAAAGTTACGCAGTTTCACCATCGAAAATTCAAAGAGGCCCTGGAGATCGAGAAAAGGCCAATTAATCTTAATAGGGATGATGGATGGAAGATCAGCAGTTGCTGGGTCCCAGCCTTATCTTCCTAGCCGCCTCATTCCCCTGTCTTTTGGTTTTAGGTTTCTATCTTCCCCTTCCTTTTATTTTCTTTTAGCAAATTTGGTCCGATCATTTTGGAGTTTTATTAGAGTTAGGAATCGGTCTCGGGCTTGTCAATGTATTAACCTTATCCTAATTATGAAGGCATTTATGATTTATTAATTATACCTTGATAATTATCTCTATGATAAATTCCCCTGTTTTAGTATAGTATTATAACAGAATTAACTTTAATATTTTTGAATAATAAAATTTGAATATTGACTATTAATAATCTTACCTTAGATTTTAAGGTTAAATTATGATTGATGAATGATTTTAGTTATATTCTTAAGAATAATCATTCAACCCTATAAGTAATTATTTTTGAATAGAAAATATTGAACTAATATGGATTATTTGGCCATTAAAGGAATAATACTCTTGGACCTTATCCTTAATTTTGGCTGTTACTTAGGATAAGAAACTGTTTAGTTAGTGAGTAGTTATAGATTATTCAATAAGCATTTATTATAGGTTTAATGACCATTATATTTAAATAATAAAAAACTAACCTACTAAGGGCCATTAAGAAATTATTACCAATTATCCATTGTAACTAAATTATAAATAGTAGCGCATTATTACATAATAATTAGATAGAAATTGAATAATAATAAATCAATATTATATAATAACCATGTAGATAATTGAAATAATATTAAACTAACAAATGAATTCAATTATATATCTTTTATTATTAATAAATATATTATTAATAATAATTATTTAGTAATATAATAGTAATAAAGCAATTAAATAATATATATAATGACCGTTATAATATTCTCTTAGTAATGTTATTAATATATCTAATTTTAAATTAATTTATTTATATAATAATTGAATAATATTGAATATATATTATATAATGACCATTAGAATTAAAATATTAATATTATCCTTGAATTAACAAATAAAATCCTTCATTTACATATTTTAACTATTTCTTGAAATATTAATTAGTTATTTGAGTAGTTTGACCAGGTTCATTAGGTCAAACTAGCCGTTATCCTATAGCCGTTGGAGTCTCTGCACACCCTATTTAATCGAGCTAAGCCTGATTCGATCTTCATCTTGTCCTGACAATGAACCACACTTGTTGGTTCGAAACGCGTCGACAAACGATTGATTATGTGATTTTGCCGAAGATTATCTAAACAAGTTATGGATCACAGAAGTCTAAATTCCTTAAAAGCATGCACTGTCAACATGATTGTCAATGATAAAACATGCGTTGAGTGAGGAAATTTTAGGAAAAACAAGAAAGGCTCAAGAATATAATCTAGACCTGATACCCTAAGACACCAACAATTCAGGGTACAGACTGAAAATTAATAATAATACAAAGGGTTGTTCAATGGTTGGCCAAACTTAACAAGAAGGCAAAAAACAAAAGGAGGATGAAAAGGGTGTAGGCTTCCCCAGCAGATTCGCCAATTTGTTAACCCGACAATCCCTTCTACAGATAGAAGCAATCCCTCTAGCCCAATTTGTGGGTCTAGTAACAACCATGACAAAACAAGCAAACTTACCTAACCTAGGTCAGAATGACAAATGAGAAAGGGAGATGGCCTACCTCTCTCTTATGCGTTCAACCTTTAATGATGATCTCCATCCCTTAGCTCCTAGGCTCGCTCCTCACTATTCGTTGTGTATGAATACCTACAAGATATATAAAAATACAACAACAAGAGAGATCATAGCATATGCATTCCAATGTAAGTTATACGATAGATCAAGGAGTGTTGTACTAAGAAAACTATCATAGACAAGCTTATAGGAAGTAAAACATGCTTTGTATAATGATTAAATCAAAGAGGGAAGCATACAAACGGTGCCTTGATGTTGAACGCATCCTTCGGGATGGTTCTAAGTCCAAGCCAAACTTAACAATCTTTCATTTCCTCTCTCACCAAAATGGCAACATCTAAGCACAATTGAGCAGAAGAATGGGAACCAGCAATGTTCCACCCATTGAGGAAAGTGAAGAATGGATTTATAGTGATGGAGAGGAGGTTAGAGATCTACCAAAGGGGGAAGAAGGTACTTATCCCAAAGGTAATATCCCTAAAGGTAGGATAAAGGGCTCTAAATGGGAGTACTCGGCCATATTTTCATCCAACAACTACCAACTCGTTGTTCTCGAGGCTTCTAGTAAGAGAAGCGTCTGCTCCATTTTTGGAGAAACTGCATGAATAGGACCAATGCGAATTTGTTAATTTTGGTATGTTCTATGTTAGAGCAATTTATTTCAATTTTAGTTATATTTTCTTGATCAGCAATCACATCAACATTAAACTAAACTACAGATAGAACATAAATATAAATCGCAGAAGACAAGCCAAGACAAGAGGACACAAGATGTGGCGCTAGCCAGGGACAAACCCCACAATGTTGGGAAACCATTGATCAATTATTATGTTCTTCAAATTTCAGCAAAGAAAGTGAGAGAGATAGTACATTTACAATAAAAGTCAGTCACTTTGACTTTTGATATCGGCATGAGATCAGTTGAAGACATATTGCTTCAACTGAATCTCTAAGGTGACTCGTTCACCTATCATAGTGCTGCATCTCGTCTATTTGCTACACATTACCGTGTGACACCTTGTTGTACTGTCACATGTGTTGAACCTTGATGATTGAGCTGCTCTCATCTTCATGCTGCTCATCATGCTACATCTTACATGGTCTTATTCATCATCAACCTTCCCATTCTCATGATCTGATTCATCATTATGTTGCCCATGCTCATATCATCATGCATCATTATGTTGCCCATGCTCATATCATCATGCTACTTATTATGCTGCCCATGATCTCATGCATCATGTTGCCTTCCTTCGGAGACAGATGCTTTGGCTGTTTCGGCAGTTCCTGGTAGTTCCGGCTTTTCCGGCAGTTCCGGCATTTCTAGTTTTTCCGTCTTTTCTGTCTTTTCCAGTATTTACGGCTTTTTCGATGTTTTCGGCCTTTCCAGATTTTCTGGCAGTTCCAGCTTTTCCAACAGTTTCAACTTTTTCCGATTTTTTATAGTTCTGGCAGTTCCAGTTTTCCAGCTTTTCTGGCAGTTTCCACTTTTCTGACTTTTCCAGCTTTTCTAGCAGTAACAACTTTTCCAGCTATTCCGGCTATTCCAGCTTTTCCAGTAGTTCCGGATTTTCTGGCTTTTCCGGCAATTCCGGCTTTTCCTTAGGATCTCTCCTCCTACTAAAACCGAAAGACAAGTAGAGAGAGAAAGAGATCCAAGTGTGTGTGTAGAAATGACTTGAAGTCCTCTTCTATTTATACTAAAACGTAGAGATTGAATAGACATGACTGTTGGGCTTCTGAGCCTACATAAGTTGTTGGCCGACTTAACAATTTGTCCATAACATAAATAAATTCATAACTTCGTAACTACTTATCGGAATCGGATGATCTTTAGATCAATCCTACACCTCTCAATGAGAGGGATCTAATAAAAATATCAGCTACCATAAATAATATGAACCACATGGAGTTTGCCCCTAGTTTCCAATTTTAACACTCCCCCTCAACTAGGGAGAACTCCATCTACTGATCCATATGTCCAACTGTACTATCTCTACCATCAGTTCCCTGCATTGCTCTGCTCAACTCTACTAGCTCTACTCAGCTCTGTTGAATCTGCTCTGCTATTCTCAGCTCTGCTGGCTCTGTTATGCTCTACTAGCTCTGCTCTGCTCTACTCAGCTCTGCTCTACTCTACTCATCTCTGCTCTGCTCAGCTCTGTTGGCTCTGATCTGCTCTGCTAGCTCTAATCTGTTCTACTCAACTCTGCTGGCTCTGCTCTGCTCAACTTAGCTCTACTGAACCATGAAGAAGAAGAATTGATCGAGAATGTGTCATACCATTCTCCACTGACCCGAAGTCAGTCTCAGAGTGTGTACCACTGGTCCCAGACCAGTCCTCAACCGACCCGAAGTTAGTGTAATAGTGGGTACAACTCCTACCACCGGTCCCAGACCAATACTCTACTGACTTGAAGTCAGTTTCAGAGTATGTACCACTGGTCCCAAACTAGTCCTCAACTGACCCGAAGTCAGTGTCATAGTGGGTACAACTCCTACCACTGGTCCCAGACCAATATCATTGATCCCAGATCAATGAAGGTCATCCTAGCATAGGGAGTATGGTAGATACAGCGATGCGTCCATCAGTACTACTATGGGCCCTATCCTCATTTCCCTGCTCATTGATCAGATGAAAGGTACTTCCCATGAGTTCCAGACTGCATGGGTAGGATGCCTAAACAGGAGAACTTAATCAATCATGTCCTCAATGGAGAACTAATCATCTTGCTACACAATCGCCATGGAGAACACATCATCCAGACCTCACAGGAGAACTAATCATCCTGCTACACAATTGTCATGGAGAACACATCATCCAAACCTCACAGGAAAACTAATCATCCTGCTACACAATCGTCATGGAGAACACATCATCCAGACCTCACAGGAGAATTAATCATCTTGCTACACAATTGTCATGGAGAACACATCATCCAAACCTCACAGGAGAATTAATCATCCCACTACACAATCATCATGGAGAACACATCATCTAGACCTCACATGAGAATTAATCATCCTTCTACACAATTGTCATGGAGAACACATCATCCAGACCTCACAGGAGAATTAATCATCCTGCTACACAATCGTAGTGGAGAACACATCATCCAACCCTCACAGGAGAATTAATCATCCTACTACAGAATCGTCATGGAAAACACATCATCCAGACCTCACAGGAGAATTAATCATCCTGCTACACAATCTTCATGGAGAACACATCATCCAGACCTCATAGGAGAATTAATCATCCTGCTACACAGGAGAGCGAATCATCCTATCCCACAAGAGAGCGAATCATCTTGTCCCACAAGAGAGCGAATCATCTTGTTCCCAGGAGAGCAAATCATCCTCTCCACATGAGAGCGAATCATCTTGTCCCACAAGAGAGCGAATCATCTTGTCCAGCAAGAGAGCGAATCATCTTGTCCATAGGAGAGTGAATCATCTTGTCCACAGGAGAGCGAATCATCCTGTCCCAGTGTGCACCACCAGGGGAGGGTGAGTCACCCTGTGGTTGTATGTTGCTCCAGTAAGAACCGCAAGCCCCCAAAGCTCCCAGAGCTCAATGTATGCAACATGCAGGACCCTTTTACAAGGGTCTCTCGATGACTCCAAGTCGTTTGAGAAAATCACAAATTTTATCTCTCCCTGGGGCTCTAACAAAGTGTAGCAACCTGTACATCATCTCAGTGCGATGGAGCCTCCTTGCTCATCGACTTACCATATCCCAGATAAGGCAGTACCTGATGTCTATCTGCTGGAGCAATCATTGAATACGGGATTCCTCAATAATCGAATTCCACCTCTGGTTGTCACAGAGAATCACAGTGGTATTCATCATGGGTACTCACTGAAGAGTTTCCATAAGCATGCAACTTCATACGAGGTCATACTCATAGTTATGTATCCGATCTCGGTGGTACTTATAACAACTGATTTTTGCTTCCTACTCATCCATGATATCGAAGTAGAATCCAAAGAGAACAAGCATTGAGAAGTGCTCTAGTGATCCTCCACACTGCCTGCCCAATCAGCATTCGAATAATCATGCAGTTTTCATATTTCCAGCAGTGTATCTCAATCCATGAGAGATTGTGCCCTGAAGATATCTCAGAGGATTCTTGGCACCAATCTAGTGAGGCTCAACAAAATATGAGCTCACCATGCTAACTGCAAAACATATGTTCGGGTGGAAGTTCACTAAGAACATCAACGTGATTAAGTTTATGAAACTCAGAGGCATTTCCCAAATCTAGTCCGACATCACTACCATATAGCTTCTGAAACTTAATATCCTCGAAGTAATCACAGGCTTGCAGCTTATCATTCCACATTCAGAATCCAACTCCCTCTTACTTCTACAAATGAGAGGGTTTGTACCTGTGAGAAATAGGTCGTCCTTATAAGGTTCCAATATGAGAGGTCTATCATCCACAACCTTCGGGTAGCGGTTTGGATCGGTTTCACTCCTAGTAAATCTCAGCTTCATCAAACAGCTATCAATCCTCTCATACTACGTCGGGGGCTTTTTGCTTCAATCCATAGAGGGCTTTCTTCCACTTGTATACATGAGATTCCCGTTCATGAATCTCAAACTCCACAGGTTGTTCCAAACCTGTGGACCTGCTACATGAGGGGAATGGTCCCCTTGTAAGATTTTCCTTCGGTACATCTCAGACATGTACCTTCATGCTCTTTTTGAATTTGGGCATCCCGGTCACCATCTGACTCACAGACCTCCAATGCTGATTCAATGGAAATGGTCCCTAGTGGACTTGATAAAACCCTGAACTCTAAAACATCTTTGAAAAATCTGTTTTCAAACATGTACCTTTCCATCGATGAGTGCCACCCTAAAACCTTAAACTTCCATTTCCAATATGGACACCAGGTTCTTCTTACGATTAGGTACATAAAAGAGATTTTGTATATGAATCGAGTTACCCTTGTTCAATTTAGAGGTAACATTCCCTACACCCTTTTTCGAAATAGGTGGCATCGGCTCCAAGTATAATCCTAGGGATCCTTGCTTTCTCTAAAGAGTCGGCCATTTCCTAGATGACCTGCATTATGTGTCATTCTTTGGATCATGAAGATGTCCCTGTTGTTATCATCATCAAGTGATGTGTCCCTTCCATTCGAACACTCCTTCGCATAATGGCCGAACTAGTTATCTGCCTTTCCTTCCACCTTGAGATCCGGTCTTCCAATGAAGTGATCTTTAGGTAGGCCATATTCTACTGCACCATTCTAATAATATTCTCTACTTCAACTTCACCCTTGGTGAATTTGAAGAGGGATGAGGAATCCATTGATCCTTTTTTCCTTTCCCAACTGTCTTCGGTGATTGCTCTTTTGCTATTGCTTGGGCATTGTCTTCACCTCAGCTCTAATACCATGTTAATTTTGGTATGTTCTATGTTAGAGCAATTTATTTCAATTTTAGTTATCTTTCCTTGATCAGCAATCACATCAGCATTAAACTAAACTGCAGATAGAACATAAATATAAATCGCAGAAGACAAGCCAAGACAAGAGGACACAAGATGTGGCGCTAGCCAGGGACAAACCCCACAATGTGGGGAAACCTTGATCAATTATTCTTTTATGTTCTTCAAATTTCAGTAGAGAAAGTGAGAGAGATAGTACAATTACAATAGAAGTCAATCACTTTGACTTTTGATATCAACATGAGATCAGTTGAAGACATATTGCTTTAATTGATTCTCTAAGGTGACTTGTTCACCTATCATAGTGTTGCATCTCGTCTATTTGCTGCACATTACCGTGTGACACCTTGTTGTACTGTCACATGTGTTGAACCTTAATGATTGAGTTGCTCTCATCTTCATGCTGCTCATCATGCTGCATCTTACATGGTCTTATTCATCATCAAGCTACCCATGCTCATGATCTCATTCATCATTATGTTGCCCATGCTCATATCATCATGTTGGTTATTATGTTGCCCATGATCTCATACATCATGCTACGTGCCTTCGGAGACAAATGCTCCAGTTGTTTCCGTAATTCCTAGCAGTTCCAGCTTTTCCAGTAGTTCCGGCTTTTCCAGCAGTTTCGACAGTTCCAGAATTTCCAACTTTTCCGGCTTTTCCGGTATTTCCGGCTTTTCCGGCAGTTTCGGCTTTTCCGGTAGTTCCGGATTTTCTGGCAGTTCCAGCTTTTCCGGTTTCCGGCAGTTCCAGCTTTTTTGAGTATTTCGACTTTTCCGGCAGTTCCAACTTTTCCGCATTTTCTGGCAGTTTCGGTTTTTCTGGCTTTTTCCGCAGTTCCAGCTTTTCTGGCTATTCTGAATTTTCTGGTAGTTCTGGCTTTCCGGCAGTTCTGGCTTTTCCTTAGGATCTCTCCTCCTACTAAAACCCAAAGACAAGTAGAGAGAGGAAGAGATCCAAGCGTGTGTGCAGAAATGAGTTGAAGTCCTCTTCTATTTATACTAAAACGTAGAGGTTGAATAGACATGACTGTTGGGCCTCTGAGCCTACATAAGTTGTTGGTCGACTTAACAATTTGTCCATAACATAAATAAATTCATAACTTCATAAATACTTATCGGAATCAGATGATCTTTAAATCAATCCTATACCTCTCAATGAGAGGGATCCAATAAAAATATCAGCTACCATAAATAATATGACCCACATGGAGTTTGGCCTAGTTGCCAATTTTAACAGGATTTTCCTATCAAAAGTCACGCTTCCAACACTAGTCACTAGTTAGAAAAAAGGTTTCCAGCACGGATCTTCCTACTAAAAGTAGCTTTGGTCTTGCAAATTAGTGTTTTTCACAAGTTTTTTCCAGAATTGCTTGAATACATTAGTTCTCCATCTCTTCATGGATGTATTGAGCATATAATTCATGGTGAATGAGTTTACATATCTTTGGTTGCTTTATGACATTTGTGACAACAATGGCACAAAGGACGACCCTTCAGGTATAGATTTGGGAATGTGACAAAATATTGCGTAAAAAGGTGCTACAAACCTATTTCTTACTAGACATTGGGGCTCCATTAGTAAATGCCAATTCCATTTGTCTATCTATTTCTATGATTTGATGGCACTTATAACCTACTTGAACATATGGACTATTGTGAGGTGCAATGGATAGTGCAGGGTGTTCCAAATCAATAATGGGTGCATGAATTTGTGAACACCATGGAGCCATTGTTGAAGAACTCATATATATGGATAGTAACGCATTATTAGATGCATAATTGGATAAAACAATGATAAAGTTTCTATGAAACGTTTTTACTCTACATGAGGACATACCATTGATTGAAACAATTCAATGCATTCAACGTTTCATGCAAGTGGACCAACCATAGTATATAAATGTAGCTCCATAAAGGGGTATGTTGTAGAAGCAGTCCTTGCAAATGCAAACCCTATAGATGTAGATCTTGCAAATGTACACCCTATAAAAAAACTCTAATGTATGTTATTAGAAGAAACTATAGGTCATTTCATTGTCTAATATATAAAGGATACTATTCATCTGATGACTATTGTTGGTGTCCGAGTGTGAACAACTATTCAACCCTTTTCCACATTTAATTTGTCAATCCGGGTGCATAAATTATTTCAAGGTAATGCACAAAATATATGCAGGTAGTAATGACACAATCCAATCACCAATATTAGATTCAATAACTGAGTTAACTAAAGAACCATTATGATAGTAAATAAGAATAAATTGCAGAACTATAAAAATCATTCACAACAATTAATTAAAGTATTGTAACAGCGATCGAAATAAACCAACACAAATAAAATAACAACACACAGAAATAACGCAACACCCGATCATAAGAGTGAGCCCAACTCGCTGACTAGGGTTGCGGTGGATTCACAGCTTATGGAGAGAACAATAAAATAACTTGTATTCGATTAATTAAACAATATTATGTTACAATATCAATATCTTGCATGGTCCACCCCGATTCACAGCATTGAAACCCTTCTTATACATACTCAGAGAAAATTGTCTCTCAATGTGGCAGCTAATGTCTATCAATATACAATCATTGAAACGGCCAGCTAGTCGCCGAGAGAAAGACAAGAAAGGTCTGGAATAGGCATAGAATCTGTTATGCCATTGCAGTGCTTGTCGATATGGTGCTGGAAGCTTGGAATCGCTTCTATGATTTTCATCTGTGACCTTTGACCACCAGATCTGCGAAAATGTCAAAATTAGTAACTCGCATAAGTAAAATATCCATGACTATTACTTCATTAATTAAATATGTTATGCTCTTAACCTTCAAAATGATACCCAAATACAGAATATGCAAAGAAAAGATACCCAAAACACAGAATAGCAATGATTTTATTATTCAGAGAGTAATGTTCATTTGCCTCTTCGAGGGGGCAACCTCCAATAGAGCAGAGCTCGACTACAAAATAAGACACGATGCTCCTCGCAGGGAGTCTCTATCCTTTATATATGACTCATACATGCAATACCACGGGCCAATACCGTGGGTTTTATTAATACCATCTATCTAATACTACTCCTAACAGAGTTTTACTCCTTCCTGATCAATACTGCAGTCGCCAAATCCTCAAAATGTCAATGCGGCCAAAAGTCCTACGAAAATTATACCCCGGTATAGGAACCCTTCACAAAAACTCTGATCTGGTGGATCTGAGAGATCTGAATGGTGGATCAGATAGCTCTGGGCGGCGGAACAGACTGCTGCTGCGGATCGGCTGGATCTAATAGATCGGAATGACTGATCTGCGAACTCGAGACTGTGGGACTGATGTCTGCTGCTGCTACTGCACTCCTTTGCACAAGCGGATCTGATATAGATGATGTGTGATCCCCCAATAGAAAAGGGAACTATGGTCTTGAGGAGTGTCAGGTGCTACAGATCGCAATATACATGAGGGTCTGGCAGTAGTACTCGGCCCAATGTTTCAGGGCTCTAACTAAGGAGGATCTACCGTACCCTTAGCCGTTCAACCCGACTACCCTATCGTACGGGCGAGTAATCTTTCCGAATGTTGTTCTCGGTGTACTGTAGCCACAAGACGGCCGACGGTTTATCTATGGCGAGGTTTCAAGGGAGCCTAGGGGGCTTCCGATATACACAGAGGGTACGTGGAAGACAGTCCGTGCGCGGTTCTGTCTAATGCGCTACTACTCGAAGGGGTACCCACAGGGGTTACAAGGGAGTCCAACAGACGTGACCACCTCTTGTATTTATTGCGTGCATGCCTCCCCAAATCCGCAGGTTTATGCGCTCAACGACAGATCCCATGGTTTAAAGACGCCAAAACACCTCTCTAGCCGAAAAAAAAAAAAAAAAAAAAAAAAAAAAAAAAAAAAAAAATTGCTAAGAATTGGAGATCCCACCAGCCCTGGAAAGTGCTCTGATACCACTTTTTATGCTCTTAACCTCCAAAATGATACCCAAATACAGAATATACGAAGAAAAGATACCCATAACACAGAATAGCAATGATTTTATTATTCAGAGAGTAATGTTCACTTGCCTCTTCGAGGGGGCAACCTCCAATAAAGCAGAGCTCGACTACAAAATAAGACACGATGCTCCTCGCAGGGAGTCTCTATCCTTTATATATGACTCATACATGCAATACCACGGGCCAATACCGTGGGTTTTATTAATACCATCTATCTAATACTATGGCCCATTTGCAACTAACTGTGGTTCCATCATTAATTTCGGATTAACCACTTACAATTATTAATATGGGCTTTATTGAATCTTGACTATGACGTGATCCCATTACATAAATAAGGGGGTTAGGGTGGGACCCTAACAAAATATTCCAGGAAGACAATGGAAGAGGGTTTAACTTGTGCGTTTAGAGCGATTAGTGAATATAAATGATACAAAGGAGTGAGAGAGAGAGTGAAAATGGAGGGTAAAAGTATGTAGATTTAACACCCAACAACTACCACGAGCAGTTGCAAACAAAGCAAACTAACATTAGGACAAAGGATGAGGAAAAACTTGATGTTATTAGGGATTACTAGGATGAATATATTATCACAAAGATTTTATCTCTACTTTAGTATTATTTGGAACAACTCCCATACAGATTCATAAAAATGAAGGGTGTAGTAGGATAGCTCATTGAGATGAAAAATGAGTTCAGGGCATGTGCTTGATGATTTGAGAAAAGGTCATTTATCAAATGAATCTACACTATACAGAGTAGGTGAAATAGGAAATTAACAAGATTTTGGATGTTAAGTTGATCTTTCTAGTGGATGAGTCATATTGGATTGGTTTGATTATGATGCAAGGTATGAAAATAGGTAGAATCTAAACTTTTATGGGCTTTGTTAGACTCAAAGAAGCTTGCATACATTACCCCTTTTTTACTTCCTTCAATGATGAGATATTAGAAAAAGTTATGGGAAATGAGGTATATTCTTTTAATAATCAATTTTTGGGTTATCACTAAACTTGGATCACTAAGCTGATAAAAGGAAAACCATGTTAATTTGTTATTGAATAGGGGTCATATTCTTACAATTTAATGCCTTTTAGACTAAGGAGTATGCTTGCAGTATTTTAAGAGTGATGTTTTGTTGCATTTAGAGAGCACATTCATAAGTTCTCCAAGGTATGCTTGGATTACTAGAAAATATACGATTTATTAAAGGATTATTTTGCAGAACCCAAGTAAATCCTAGATACATGTCAATATATGCAATTGTGACTAAGTTTTAAAAGATAAATCTTATGTAGCCGCTTCAATGTTCTAATAAGTCATATGGTAGGAAAGGAGATGATTGTTGGTTGACCTATCAAAGGGATCAATGATTATCAATTTTCTTGTGCTTGGGAATGTATCTATGTTATGATCCACATTTGGACACCAAGGTATTATCTTAAATTTATTAGGGGGTGCACCTTGTTGATACCATAAATGGAAGAATGGTTGTGAAAAGTAGTCACATTTGTATGGATAGGGCCCTGCAAAGGAATGTTCACAGAGTCAATATAGAAGATGATAACAACTTTGATTCTATTTTTTTTTTTGGTGTAACATTTTTCATGTACATGTGGATGCATCTAAAATCACACTAGGAAATGTTTTAGCATAGCATTGGGATAACACATTAGATCTAGTCTACTTGGCCCCTTTCCATGGGGAATTGTCACAAATTGAGCATAATTATGCCACTACATAATGTGAAGGATTGGTTAAGGTGTATGCATTGTAAAAGTTCCACAACTACCTTGTCGATTTCCCTTTAAGTTTTTACAAATCACTATACACTTAATAATTTGGTGAGCAATCTAGTTTTAGAAGGTAGTATCTTGTATTGAACATTGTTGTTCTAAGATTTCGATTTTGAAGGGGTGGTTTAGTCAAGGAAAATGTCAGGCCTAATCATCTCTCACATATCTAAAATGGGGAAATCGTAAGGATAGTCAATGAATAGCTTGATGCCAATATCTTTTGTGTGAAAGTATTGTTTGAATTCTTCACTAAGAATGTAGAATTCCTTAGCTCTTGATTTACATCATAAGATAAAGATTAATGGAAATATAGGAAACTAGTTATGCATATTATGGATTAACAATTTATTGCTAGATGATTGTACAAGCTATACATAGACGTAATTATGTGACAATGCATGTAAGATCATGAATGACAAGCAGTGTGTTAGACACTACAATAAGGCCACTAGATATAAGAAACTTAACACAAGGTTGCAGTGCCTTTTGTAGCTTTTTATATCACTTGTTGCACAAGTGTTTCAAGAAATATAGAAACCTCCTAGAGACAACCTCTGGGTTGATTGTAGACCAGTGCCTAGGACATCTTAAGGGATGAGTGGACATATTAAGACTACCGCTCATGTGGGAGTGGTATTTTGCTTCTTCTGCAAATAGGGAAGAGTGTGCACTCCTGGAATCAGTCTAATAGCTTTAGCAAATTGACGGGTGATGGGATAGACAACGCGGATTTTCTAATACAAAATTTCTTGTTCGGGTCTAGGAGGTGAGGAATAACCAACTTCAGAGTTGCACGTAGGGGAGATGGAGTTCATGTTGTTGCCTTGACCAGATGAATGATAAGTGGGTTTAGTAGCACATTCAGCTATAAATTGTTGGCAACCCTCCTTCTAGCACCAAAAATATTAACGGTGTTGGACCCACCAACATTTAGGGGATCTCCCCGGTATAAAGTCCAACTAGACCTCATATTGTTTGGTGTAGGAGTCCCATCCGGTACGATGGCCCGATTGCCATTATCTTAGAGATTTGCCTTAGCTTTTGTTGTTCAACACGTGAGAGTGTTATGATTGTATCTTTAGAAAGCGAGGTGAGTATTCCTAGTGAGTGCATAATGTAACTTATGTCCAGGTTATCTTATTGTAAAGGGAGAGAGTAAAGTGAGCCTCTAAATGAAAGATAATATTACCACCCAGGGAGAGACACACACAAACCAACAAGGGTTTGTCTAGCATCCAATGGAGTAGTCCACAGTGGATGCAACAGTCGTTAAAACCAAAGTGCAAAGGGAAAACATGTACACCATCCAATAGAGCAGTCCACATGGAGGTGATGGTCATTATAACCAGTAAACAAGAATGGTCTCTCTGATGTCCTGCGGAGTATTCCACAAGGACTAGACAACAGTGATAAATAATACAACACATATTCAACAATGTAAGTACTAAAATAACCAAAGTATTTCAACTATCTTAGTGGAGGTTAAGCAAACATGTATTACAAATGTTTAAAGAGTAGTCTTACAAACATCTAAAAAACATGTTTGAAAAACGTGTTGGCCTTAACAGGCTTTTAATTAAGCAAAACTCCCAAGACATATCTATACACCATACATCACTAGTCCCGGTAGTGTGACATTGGAGCCACTCTTCATTCCTCAAAGAACAAATTGCAAAATCTCAAGGCTATGTGGGAGGAGCCAAGGTGAAAAGTCCTTTCTCATACAATGGGAGGGGTATATATATCCAAGGGTGATGCTTAACCCATGTGACACTTGGACTACCCTTGTGACTATTCAAATTCCCATGAATTTTAAAATGACGTGACTCTTTGACTTCTATGTGCGTCCATAGGACTTTAATTTGCATTACATTCAGTTACAACAGATATGGTCCATAATGGTGATGTGGCCGAGACAGCTCATGACACAACTCGACATGACACTGTTGACATCTATTGGCTGACTTTGATGTCCATGTCAAGCTGTCACGTTGCTAAGTGATGGATGTACTCATGGTGTGCTTTGTCTTCTCCTCCGCATGGCATAGTGCTGCGAGGTCTTCGATGGTCTTGGTCTTCCATGATGGTTCAATGCATGTGTTCCTTTTTCTTGTTGCATCATATGCTTGGTACATTTGCCCAGCTACAAGCAAGTCTTCTAGCATGTGTGCTCCTTCTTCATACCGTTCGTCATCTTGCCATGATCTATCAGTGTACCTGTTCCTACAATTCACTCAAGACAGGACGACATCAAATCCAAAACCTCCTAATCTAGCATGATGCATTGTTCTCATGTTCCGGGTGACAAGGAGGGAGGACAACTCTCTGATACAACGTAGAGCGCAGCTTGGGCTAGAATGAGGATTCCGAGAGGACAACCCACACTATCAAGAAAAACTGTGGAGTGATTATTGGGAGGCAAGATTTCACAGTGAAAGTCACCAGTGTCAGCTGCAAGGTGGGACCTTAAGGGGGGACACCTCTATGCAGTTTCTAGAGGGAGGACAAAGTAGGACTACAGAGGGACTGCTAGGTAGTTTTGCACATTCCAAAGGAAAGACATAGCAGGGATGTAGAGGGACTGTTGGTCATGACTGTGCATTTTCCAGAGGGAAGATGGAGAAGGGCTACATAAGGACTGTTGGGCATGGCTGCGAATTTTTGGGAACAGTGCAGGATAGGCTACAGGGGAACTACTAGACATATATGCACAATTTCTGGAGGCAATGTAGAGTAAGGAAACAAAGGACCAGTAGGGCATGTCTGCGCAGTTTTGGGGAGCAGTGCAGACCCAGGTCTCGGAGTAGTGCAGGCTTCTGGCATGCAAGAAGGAGGGTTGATGATTTTTCTTAAGAAATGTGCAATTCATTTGGACATGGAGGTAGTTTCTACGCAATACTGTGAGGCATACACGCTACTCACCTTCGATATTGTACAGTGCAACTGACTTGGAGGACAACCTCAAGCATTGCACAACTCCAGGAAGTAGAGCAGGGTCACTGAGGGCTGAGACTGCGCAGTGCAGCTCAGTCGGGGTACGATGGAAGAGGGTTGTTCAATCGAGCATATTTTCAGGAAAATGGATTAGTGTTGAAAGCAAGTGAACTTGTGCAGACTGTCATTGTGATCATACACTTAGCATACTTGACGATGGGACAACATAGACCACCATGACAACAAGACAAACACATGCCCTGAGTGATATTGTCTTGGAGTTGAGAGCGATAAGCGCGACACTTGTGATAGGCCTTCGGACAATCATGATGACACTTACGCGACAGTGCTTACAACTTTGTGTGTGACTGTGACATGTATTCACATAGAAAAGACAACCCAAACACATAAAGAAAAACCTTCAAACTCACCAGAACTAGATTGCAAGCATGAAAAAGAAATCAACATGTCAAAAGACGATCACTGTTCAAACAAGCAAAAAGGTGAAAAGACTTAACACGGGCTCATGGGGTGAGCTTGAGTGTTTGTAACCATCAAAGGGAAACCAAGGAAGGATCCAAAATTTGGGTGCAAGCCAAAATTTTGGAGGGTGTTGCAACTGCTATAACGACTTCTTATCGAACAAAGATTTCATCTTCTACTAGTAGCTGATTAACCTGTGGTTTAACTTCTCTTTGTTCTCCTAGAGCTCCACTAGTTGATTAATCCTTCGAGTCAGGGAGTTTGGTTCTTCTTCCACATCTTGTAGCATCTTGGAAACTTACATAGCAATTTGTATAGGGATTATGGTTGCTTTCCCATAGACCAATTCAAAAGGACATTTCCCTATGGATGTTGTTGGAGTGACCATGTTAGCCCATAGGGAAAATTTTAGTTGAGAGTCCCAATTTCTCTGGCTTTTTGCAATTGTTTTCTTCAAGATCCTCACTACCATTTTGTTGGAAGACTTAGCTAGTCCATTTCCCTGGGGATAGTAGGTAGTATAGTGGCCAACTGTAATATCAAATTTCTGCCAAAAGTTGATAAATTTTGCATACTTAAAGGCCTGAGCGTTATCAATCACAATTTTCATAGGACACCCAAAACTGGCCAGGACGTTTTCCTCCAAAACCTTTATGACCACATCATTAGTTGCATTTCGGTTTTGGATTGTTTCTGCCCACTTTTTGAAGTAGTTTGTGGTTGTGAGTATACACTTGTGTTGGTTGTTGGAAGGGGGGTGTATCTCTCCGATAATGTTTAGTCCCCACTGTCTGAAAGGATCTTATACATAAACAAGGATTAAGGGGAGTGGGGCTAATTTATGCTTTTCAGTGAACACTTCACGCTGCTGGCAAGCCCAAACATAAGAGCGAACTTCCTCGAATAGTTTAGGCCAATAGAATCCTACTTTCAATATCTTTTGCATGGTGGTATTCTAGTTAAAGTACCCCCCACAAACGCCACTATGGAAATCATCAATCACCATTTGAGTCTCTGTTTCTACCAAACACAAAAGAATAATTCCCACCGGGTCTTTCCAATATAGTTGCCCATTTGATATAATAAAATCATGGGCTTGTAATCTTAATTCTCTATACTTGGATTTATCCATGTTCACTGGGCCCCTCGAGAATAGCAGATTGTGGATGACATCCTTATACCAAGCAGATGTTTCATACTTCATATGAATCTTTTGGATCGATGTCTTGATCAACGGTTGTTGTGTCCCCTCTTAACCTTATTCTATCAACAGATTAATTCCCAAGGCCCAGAAATTGGGCTATGATAAGATTTTGGCCAATCCCTATCCTTTAATGAGTTTAGTGGGTTTGATATCCATTTCAAACTCTTGGATTTTTGCAATCCATTTACCTGTTTTTCTATTACTGTCCCTTGCACCGGGATGTCATTAACAACAATTGTTGGAACATAAGCCATAATGTTAGAATGTAAAACATACACTCTCAAGGCCTTCAAAGCTTTGACCAGGGCATAACCCTGTTTTTCCAAGATGTTATATTTTAGTTCAGCCTCCCATAACACTTGGCTAAAGAATGCTACAAGTTGCTCGTGACCTTCCTTATTCTTTTGTAATAACACAACGACTATAGTATGAGGGGAGGCAAAAGAAAAGATGTAAAATGGCAGTGAATAATCCAGACTGACTAGCACAAGGGTTTCTGCAAAATCTCTATTAATCCTAGAGAAGGATTCCCGTGAATCTGGGCTCCACTTTACTTCGTTCTCCTTCTTCAACATCTCCATGATGCCTTTCACTATCTCTGCATAATTAGGCATAAATCTTCTCAAGGAATTAATCATTCCCAAGAACATGTGGACCTCCTTTTTATTTCTTCGTGACTGATGGCTTCTACGCAGTTAGGATTGATCTTCACCCCCTCTTATGCTACTATATGCCCCAACAGTTTTTCTTCGCTCAGACCGAACTAGGATTTCTTTAGATTTAAGGAAAACCCATACTTCCTACATTTCTCAAAAATGAGTTTCAAATGTTCAATATGCTTCTCATATGTTTTAGAGAAAACAATGATATCATCCAGGTAGACCACTATGAATTTATCCTGCTCTCCCACGAAAGATATATCCATTGCCCTCTGGAAGGTTGCTCCTTCATTTATAAGGCCAAATGGCATTCTTGCATACATGAAGGTCCCCCAAGGTGTAGTGAATGCAGTTTCTTCTGATCATCAGGATGGATTGCTACTTGATTATATCCTGAAAAGTCATCCATCATGGATATTCAAGCTGACCCAACTACCTTCTGTAATATATATAAGCCATTTTCGGTAATGGGTAATTGTATTTCGATGAAGCTCTGTTGAGGTTTCTGAAATCCACACACAACCTTATCTCTCCATTCTTCTTCCTGGCAAGAACCGGGTTTTCCACCCACTCTGAGTAGCTCAATGGTACAATGATCTTGGATTGAAGCAACTTCCTCACTTCCTTCTCGATGAATGGGAGTAAAAGGGGATTGATTTGTCTGAGTTTCTACTTATAAGGCTTCATACCATTCTTTAAGGGAATCTTGTGTTGCATAACATTAATATCAAAGTATTTAAATCTTCATATGACCAAGCAAATACATCTTTATAAGTTTTAAAGAGATTGAAGTACCTTTGTTTATATTGTTGGGGGATCCCTTTTAACAACTTGATCATCCGAAGTTCATTCTCTGATCCAATGTTGCAATCCTCCACTTGTTCTTCAACTCCCTATTCATCAGGTTTTGAAGCCATGTCGTTGGATTTGAATATCCTCTCCAAAGGAACTAGACCATCGGGTATGGCATTTCCCTTTAGCTGCAGAACTTTGTGCCCTGCGATAGTTTCCTCCCGAGCTGCTGGTTGTTCATGTGTTACTTCTTCTTCTTCTTGGTCACTTATCGAATTCGAGAATTCATCAATGACTTCCATGAAACGCATGATCTACTTATCATCTTCGAACAGCTGCCAATGTTTCACATTGTCAGGTAGTGCGGGTCTGTACCTGCATTCAATTTCATATCTGAGGAGTGGATTTTGCGGTGGCTTGAAATTACTGGCAGCTATAGCCAAGGAATAGACCATTCGATTTCCTTCGTTGAGTAAGAATTAGACATTAAAATCTAGGAAGAAGTTGTCAATTAAATCCAAAACCTCATTTCTATAAGCCTCAGGCAAGGGTGCTTAGTTTGACATTGGTCTTTGATCTACTTCACAACCAATTCTGAGTCTCCAAACACAGTCAGGTATTCAATGTTCAAATTATTTGCTGCTTGTAGGCCTAGTAGCAATGCCTCATACTTTGACACATAATTTGTTGCCTCAAATTCCAATTTGTTATTGAGAAAACTAGTGTCCATTCAGAGCTGCTAGTCCCACTAAGACGGGTAGCTATCTTAGAAACAAAAACCTAAAGTCACTTGTGTTTTCCTTTATGAGAGATAGATGAGAGAGAAGCAGACAGTACCAACCTAAGTCTTTCGCTAGTCTCCTTGTTCGTTTCCTCTCTCCCTTGATAGAGCTTTCACCACTCCTTTCTCACTTGTCCCGCTTCAAAGAACACATGTAGAGTCAAAGCAGCAAAATACCATCAAATCATAGAGATCTATAACCATAAACAATGTAGGATCAGATATACATTAACCATATAAATGCATATACAAATACAAGATTCAGATATATACAAACATATGGAGGAAAACTCAAATAGCTTTATTGATAGAAGTAGTAGAAGAGAGGATTACAACCAAGTTGTCTGATCCAGCATCGTCCTCTCAGCATGAAATCCCTCTTCACCTCATACAAAGCAAGATCACCCAACAATGTCTTCAAAGAGAAACCAACAACACTTCCTTGCAAATTACAAAATTCCAGCCTCTGGATCTCTAGGACGAGGGATCCATATATAGATGTTTACAGGAGAGTGAGTCAGCTTCTGGGATTTTTATTAGTGTCATTTCACTGATAATTCTTGGTTCCACTTGGATATTTCAGATCTCTTACTCATCCCTGGGCGAATTCAGAGAGGCAAGTGTCATATGAGCAGTTTCTAGAAGATTCTTTGGGTTTCGACCTAGCAAACGGCTTCTACCATTTGTCTTCTCTCGCTCGTCGCACCCTACAGAAGGGCTTTCCAGTATGCATCGCACCCCCCGTGTGTAATAGGTGAGATGCATCGTACCCTATGCATGGAACAGTCTGTATGGTCCAGTTTTGACTAGTTCTGAGTAGTTTTTCATGGAGAACTTCTGGGAGATGATGTAAGCAGCTGACCTTGTTCCTTTAGGGTATGAAAAAACACTTTTAGGGGTTTAGAAGCCCTTGGTTTATGGACATATGTGATTGGGGTTGTAGTGCCCAAATATGTCTATAACAGTTGCCCCCTAAAGCATGAGGTCGTAAATCTTTTGATGTTGGGTGAAATGCTTTATAATGAGGATCCGAGGTTTTTCGAGCTGGAAGGTGACCTGTAATAAGATACAATACAATACATTGTCTTCACAAATTTTTCATGATATAGCTGAGGTGGGCATTCCCATGCTCAGCTTTATAAATTCATCTTCATGTACATAAGACAGACAATCGTTTGTGTGGCAGACTTGATGACTCTGGTAGAGCCATCATCCTTTAGTTTGGATGATTATTTGTGCAGTTGTGATGTATATTTGATGTGTTATTTTCCTAAATATATCGCAGCCCGGATGGATGAAACTAGATCCGGGGTCATCAAACTTGTTCAATCTTAGCCGAAAGTACAAGTCGATCCATGTGAAAAGATGTTCTGATGTCGAACATGGAAAGACATCGCCCGATTACGAGCTAATGATGTAAGTTGTTAACAGGCACGAGAGGAATCACCGATAATGATGATGACCCTCAAGGTACTGCAGTACAATTCACGTGGTGTGAATACATGAGTTGATGTCGAACACCAAGTAAAATCTTTCGGTCGAAGGCCATTGATGTAAACCTATCGCCGGAAGTGAGAAACTTGCCATTGAGGCATGCAAGCTTCAAAGTACTGAAAGGGTTGTTCCTAAGTCAACTTCTTGGATAATGAGTTGATGTCGACAAGAAGTGACCCGTCACAGGAGGGCCTTAATGAATCCCACATCTACGACATGGAACAGAGCAAATGATTTTGTGGAGGTGAAAACGATCTGATGATATAAGGTTCAGCGTGGCGGTCATGAAAAAATGGAGAGTGAAGGTATTGTAGCGGATGAGACGTTAGCTAGGTTGGTGAATTCTCTAAGCGACTTCTCTTGAACATATCGGCGACACTGAAATGGATTGGTAGCGTTAACCCCAAAAATGGATGGTACAGTGGACTAATGGTGATATGACCAGTGAATGGAATAACCCAACTCGACTCAATCATGGTGACGAAGTGAAAGTGTCATGTTCAAGAGCAACATGCTACTAATGATGCTATTCAAGTTTTCTTCCCTTTTTCCCCAGTCATTTCTAACCAGTACCTCTTTATTTTTGTCAAGCTTGAGGAGGATAACGTATGCTTTTTCTATAATTTGCCCAAACGCTATGTTTTAACGAGCTTAGCGATAGTGAAACTCATTCTTGTCTGCATGGACAAGTTTTTCGCTATTGTTTTAACGGGTTTAAAGACAAAGATAACTCGGTCCTTTTCAATTTTAGAGAGTCTAAAAGGGACAGAAAGGCAACTCCAGTGGTCCTTTTTCGTAATGTAATACCTTAAGCCCGAAAAATTATAAAATAATATGAAAGGGATGACTTTTTTGATAGGTTTAATGAGCCAAACAAGACAAGCGCTCAATCCTTTTATGTATTAATCCCTCAGGTCCAAAAAGATTAAAATCTAGAGAGGGATGGCACTTCCGATCGCTTTAACGAGCTGGAGAGGCCAATTGCTCGACAATCTTTTCATATTTTACGAGTCAAATGAAAAGAGCTTAAAGGAGACTCGTTTTTTGAGGAACGAGTGATGTTTTCGGATAACAACTAGTTCCAGGTAAGGTTTGGAACTTTTAAATCATGACAATGTAAAGAAGGTGGCTATTAGAATCACTCATCGCAACTGTTCCGCAAAAGGGTAAACGATCAAATGGAGGCGTATGATCGGCTAAAAAAGAGTGGAGGTGCTGGTAAGGGCACGACCAAGGTTCAAAAGCTGATAATTATGCGATTGCAAAGATTATTTACCGAAGGTGGGGTTCATTTTTTAATGAGCTTGAACTCTATGGGAACACTTTCTCATTGCTAGGTTTATTTTTTAACGAGCTTGAACTTCACGTAAAACTGCTCATGGCTAGGTTTATTTTTTAACGAGCTTGAAATTCGCGTAAAACTGCTCATGGCTAGGTTTATTTTTTAACAAGCTTGAACTTCGCGTAAAACTGCTCATGGCTAGGTTATTTTTTAACGAGCTTGAACTTCGCGTAAAACTGCTTGTGATAATGGTCAGAGATGTTGATTTCACCATTAACACTATGTTCTTTTGATGGTCGTACTGCCTATTCAATTACTCCATCAAATTTATTAGAAATGTAAACACATGCTTAAAAAATGAGTTAAACAACAATATTTTACTTGAACTACATGAATAGTAACATAAAAATAGTTTTACCTCTCATTTTTACCATTTCATTCAAATTTGGGATTTTTTGAGCTCTGGAGGCGTTTTCCCCTTTGATTTTCACCAGCTGATTCCGAAGATTCTGTGGACTATTTTCGGCACCATCTGGACCAGGTAGGAGCTAACCCTGAGCTCTTCAATTGCATTCTTTCCTTTTCTGATTTTGAGCATGTGTTTCCTATTCTTCTGGGCCTCTAGGGTTTGAAAAATTCGTTCTCTCCCCATCGCACTTGATGTACACTGAAAGGTGTGATGCATACTGAGCTAGCCATTGGCCAATCAGGATGCATCTCACCTAGTACACAGTTGAGGTGCGATGCGCACAAAAGGGAAATTTTATGCACTATTTTTCAATGGAAATTTTACCAGTTTTTGCCTGAATCAAGATCCTAATTCTTCTCTTATTTGTTTTTCAGAGATTCATTGGATCAAGATGGTCGTTACATGGCATGAACGCGAGCATGAAGAAGAGGACATGGTTGCTTTACATGATCCGAGTACAGTGACTGCATTGCGGAACTGTGGCTTGCTCAAATTCTTCTGCATATCCAGTATGAGGCAACAAATCAATTTGTTGCAATATTTTCTCGATGCATGGGATCCTACCAACCAAGTGTTCCAGATTCAAGGTAAATCCATTCCTTTGACAGTTGACGATATCTACTTCTTGACCAATTTATCGAGGCGTGGTGCCCCTCTCTCACTATCAGGATCTGCCCGTGGAGGTGAATCCGTGAGGGATTATATTCGCAGATTCTGTAGAGATGGATCTTAGCCAAGCAGGGATGGTAAGATTAGTATTTGAGATGTCACTGACCAGTCCTTGAGGACTATTTTATTCACCTTCGCTAGATTGGCTCTTAGTGCGGCTCTTCACTTGGCCAATAGGTCTTATATGCAGTATGCTCTGGAATGCCTTGAACCAAAGGTATTCAACTGGTGTGATGCAGTACTTCCGGTTATAAAAGAAAAACTTACCAAGGTGAAGAACGGAAGATCTAAGAACTTTGGTTATGGTTCTATTCTGATTGCTTTCACCTTGGAGAAGATCCCATTGATGCAGCCACAGTACATTTCACTTGAACCACGAGTACCGATGGAACCATGGATGCAGAGATGGATCGATCTTATGACCAGACATGCTGGTCAGTCGCTGATTTCATTCTTTAATGCCTTCTTTGAGTGGTTCGACCGTTAGGATATGGTCTTAGCTGAGTATCCATATGCTGGGATGGATTTCCTGGGGTGACCTAGATTTGGTGCTGCCGGCTGGCGAGCAGTGGGGTGTTATAGGTAAAAGATCTAACCATATCTATGTTTATTGTTTTTATAATGTTCTTATGTCTTTTAAATGTTATCAAGATTAATCAAACTCATATATTCGTGCAGATATTGGACCAGTGCAACCAACAGTGCGCCCGAGGGTAGCAGCTACCGTTCCAGCAAGAGAGGCTGTAGGGACGGTTGTCCTTCGCGATCTGGACGTAGCCAAGACCCTTGCAGTATTGCAGGATCAGATCGAGGGTCTCACCCTTTGTATCTAGGATGTGAGGATGATGAGTTACCTTTGATATTACAACGCCATACTACTGGCGTGCCGAGTCGATGGACTAGGCTCTTACGTATGATCGCACAAGCGGTGACTTGTTATCACTAGCACCATTAGTCTAGGGTGCTTTTCTGCATTTTTGATTTTTTGGGTCATGTGACCAATTTTGTCTTGGACACAGAACATCTTTGATAAACTATAAACAGCTATATATACTTTTGATTTTCGGAGCTTTATTTTGGTTAAGTTATATGATCCTGATGCAAATGTTGATTGAAATGCTTTCTTTTATAAATGCTGCGAATTTCTATCCAACACATAATTTGCTAATGAATCAGTTAATGTGTTTAAGTTTCTGGAAATGTGTTGATATTGAATAGAATCGAACTGCCTTTCCAAAATCTTGACCCTTAGGAACATACGATAGATAGCTAGATTTTGAACAGAATATATGCCAGAAGATGTAGGATGACAAGTTATGAGTCTAGCCTGACAACAAGTCGGTGTATGCCACGTGTGATGGCATCAGAGAGAAGTTCTATCAACACGCTATACTCAGCGATGTTGTTCATTGATCGACCGATACATACTCCTCTAAAACTCACTAATTCACCGCTTGGATAAAAAATGGCCCAGTTCGCAGAAGATAGGTTCCGCGTACTAAGACTAGCTCCGTCGGCATATCCAACAAATGATTCCAATAGGTTCGACATCTGCAACAAATGTAAAATTGGATTACCTAACCAAAATGATCACTCTTGACGAAAACAAAAATGTAACAAAAGCATATGAAGAGGTTACCACACTTAGTCAAGCATAGTAATGCTTAAGGTACAACCCGTTTCGGGGTTGTGCCAATGGAATTCCATCATAGTCTACTAGCTCGTAGGCTCCTTTTTCTAACACGCGTTGAACAATGTAGGGACCCATCCACAAAGATTGGAACTTACCTGCTCCCAATTTATCAGATTCTTGATCATAAAGCAAGACCAGATCATCTTCTGAGAAGACATGGGGTTTGACATTTTTGTCAAACTGCGCCTTAACTCGTTTCTTATGGGCTTCGTTAGCTAAGGCGGCATCACGATGGGTTTAATCCAATTGGATTAGATCTAAGAAATGAGCCTCTTCCTCTGAAGTTTCGGGGAGAAGGTCGATTGCGAGCTTGAGAGATGAAATCTCACATTGAATTGGTAAGACGGCTTCCAGGCCATACACCAGCTGAAAAGGTGTAAACCCGGTCGCATTTCTTACCAAGGTTCTGTATGCCCACAAGGCTAAGTATAGGATTAGGTTCCAGCTCCATTTGTGGACTCCAATCATCCTTTGTAGCATGCACTTTAAGACTTTGTTGATGGCCTCAACTTATCCGTTAGCTTGCGAATAATACGGAGTAGAACTGTCGTGGGACAATCCTAGTTTGGCAGCCAATTCGACCATCATGTGATTGCGAAAATTCGATCCATGATCCGTGACTATAGCCTGTGGAACACCAAACCTAGAGACTACATGATTGAAAAAGAAAATAGGAGTAGTTTCGCTGTTGTTGTTTAATGTAGGCATCGCCTCGGCCCATTTCGTAAAATAATCAACTGAAACTATGATATACCCATGCCCCCTGGCCAACGTGGGGTTACATGTCATGAAATCTATGCCCCATTTGGTGAATGGCCCAACAAAACCTACTGGTTGCAAAGGTGCAGGTGGTATTTTGGTTTTGCGGTCGAATATTTGACAAGCATGGAAACTTCTGACTGTGGTTATGCAATCTTTGAACATTGTTGGCCATAATTAACCTGCTCGTAAAATCTTTTGTGCTGTAGCGTGCCCCCCACACACACCTGAATGACAATCATTCAGGACTTTTTCGGCCTCCTCATGGGTGAGGCACCCTCGCAGAACTATATCGACACCGTGACGGTAAAGCGTATCACCGACGATCATGTAGTCTTTTGCTTGGTATCGAGTACATCGTTGTTCAGAGCGAGAGGTATTAGGCCTGTATGTTTGGGTTTCGAGATAGATGATTATGTCTCCATACCACGGATCACTTGACGATATCAGAAACAAAGATTCATCCACGATTGTTGCTTTGGATGTTGAATCGTTGGACGACGATGGGAAATCGCATAATAACTCTACGAAAACTAGAGATTTCTTTGATTTGGATTTTACGCATTCTGGATCAAATTCTTGCAAAATAGCTATCCATTTCGAATATTTTCCCCCAAGTAACTGACGCGATAGAATGTAAGTCATAGGGTTGCAATTTGACGAAATGGTAGTTTCGCGAAAGAGGATATAGTGTCGAAATCTCGGTACCGCTTGAACAGTTGCAAGAGCCAGCTTTTCAACATAGAAGTACTTGCTTTCTGTGTCATTTAAGTTTCGACTTAAATAATAGACAGGACGTTCTATTCCATTTTATTCTTGAACTAAAACCATTGCGATGGTTGTATCTGCTATAGCTAGATACAGGTTAAAGTCTTTTTGATAATCAGGAGCGTACATTAATGATGCTTTTATTAGGGATTCCTTTACTTTTATTAGGGATTCCTTTAGAGCATCAAAGCAAGCTTGTGCAACTTGATCCCAGTTGAAGGGTACTTTTTTTTTCAAAAGACGCGTATAACCTTTAGCAAGTTCATCGTAATTTGGAATGAACCTCCTCAGAAAGTTTTCTTTCCCTTGGAGTTTCTGAATCTGAAGCAAATTTGAAGGTGGAGGCATATTGATGATTGCGTGAACCTTACATGGGTCGAGTCAAATTCCGTCCTTAGAAACCACGAAGCCAAGTAAATGACCAGAACCGACACAAAACACAGACTTGTGTGGATTGAGTTGTAGCTTGTAGTGTCGACAACGTAGAAATATAGCTCTCAAATGCTCGGATGATTAGTCCACTTTTGGGAATGAGCGGAAGATCGTCGAGATATGGTTGAACGATGTTCTTGATGTCATGGAAGGCATAATTCATAGCCCTGTTAAATATTTCCCCTGTTTTCTTTAATCTGAAAGGTAATTTGCGGTACACGAATGTGCCCCACGGACATATAAATGCAGTTTTTGACTGGTCTGTGGACGGATATTTATTTGATTATACCTGGAAAATCCATCCATAAATGAAAACATTTCGCATCCAGCGCATTCATCAATTATCTGGTCGATGAAGGGTGTAGGGTAGTTTTCCTTTAGACAAGCTTGATTTACATCCCTGTAATCAACCCACACTCTAATCGTTCCTTGATTTTTCATCACAGGAACAATATTCGATACCCAATCAGTTAGAGGAACTGGGTAAATGAAACCAGCATGTAAAAGTTTTTTCAACTTCTGCATTGATGGCAGCGACTTTCTTCGGGTGCACCTGCCGAAGCCATTGTCATACTGATTTGACATCTGGATACATCTTGATTTTGTGTTCAACAATGCTTGAGTCAATGCCTGGAATTTCTTCATATGACCATGCAAAGACATCTCTGAATTCATGAAAGAGAGCGTAATATATTTCCAGTTCTGAAGAAGAACAAGATTTGCTGACATGAATATTCTCTACAACACCAGGTTTGGTCGAGATATTATGGCAATAGTTTCTTCAATATTGGACAGATTTTGCTCAGAATCCACCGTATTTATCATATTCGATAGAAAATAAAAAACTGAAGGATGATCAAGGTCGTTGGAATAATCTTCGTTGTAATCCAAAAGATGGGAACGATGGTGGTAATCTTCCCATCGTGCCTCTCCTATCATCATCAATTGAATAATTCCTTCGTCTGTAGAATGTACATGTGACCAAGGATCTAAATAGGTGCCATATTCCTTTGACATATCTACCCAAACACTCGATGAGCGTTGATTTGGGTTTGCCACCCAAGCCGAGAAAATTGATTGCTACAAAATCTCTATTGGGTTTGGAGGCAATACCTGTTGATGATCCATGCTAACAAAATGTTCGGAAATCTTCTGAGTGGAAGATATCATATTGCAGGTTCCTACTGTTGCCACTTCCGCCAGATTACTCAGAGGCGGTAGGGCAAAAGTACCCATCAAGGCAGGGTCTTTCAGTAGGCCTACTCCGACATTTTGAAGCGAATGAGAGCTTCCATGGATCATTAGAATGCTTCCTGTAACTTGTGAACTGTTGGGGAGAAAGGTTTGTTGATCAACGATTGCAATTCCTCCTTGGAAAGGAAATTCAATCTTTCTAAAGTAAGTCGATACAATAGCAACCATGGCATAAATCCAGGGCCTTCCTAGTAAGATATTGTAATCGAGGTTTCCATCGATAACTTCGACGTCAATTTCTATTGTCTTTCCCCCCAGTTCAACTTGTAAGTTACTTAAAATCTTGTACGGGGTGTATGTTCGTCCATCGAATGCTTTTGATGTCGTTGATGATCTTGATAAGGGTGGTGATCCTAAAGTTTTCCAGCAATTCATTGACATAATGCAAGTAGATGCCCCCTCATCAATATCGATGAACAGTTTTGTTGAGGGCTTTCACTTGGATGAGGAAAGCGAGTTGTGCTGGTAACTAAGGTTCATATCCTTTATGATTAAAGGCCACAAGATTGGAATCTGCTGGGTCAATCCCACCTATTGCTGATAATAGAGCCTGCTTTTGGGAGGGGCAATTTTGCAGTACTTCAAGTGTCGACATAGCGGACAACGATTGGGCCAGATCCTCTACTACATTATAATTTTGTGTTGCTTGGGCATGAGGATTAAATGTCGATTTGTGTACTACTCCCTTTGGCAGCTTTATCGTTAGCTTAGGAATGATGGGTGGCACAATTTCGGTTGAAGTTGTTGTCGAACTACTAGGTTGATCTGCAGCCTTGTTGTTCGACAGTTGTGGATTCATGTAATCTTTATTCCTTGTCGATATCAAAGCATCATTTTGTTGTTTCAAAATGGACAACATAAGCACTTGGGATGGGGAAGCATTGTCGCTAGCAACTAGATTGGTTTCTGGGTTTGGAAACGGATCAGTCAATACCGCTGAGGTTTTTGAATTTTTAAAAAACTTCTTAACCTCAGCTTTATATGGACAATCTCTCGTCCAATGGTCCTCATCGCATATGAGACATGGTTGATTAGGTTTCTTTTGCCCATAAGGGTTTGCAGAAGATTTTTCAGGAGACGAATCATCATGTTTATTCTTTTTGCTTTTCCCTTTCTTCTTGCCCCCTGGCTGCTTCGGTTCTTTGCCTTTGTCGATCGACACGGCATTAACCTTCGAGGCAAGAAGTTCTTCATTTGCATTTTGACCAGAAACCGTACGAGCTTTCTTAGATGTAGCCTTTGTGGTTTTTGTGCTGGTAGTATCTATCACGCCATCACTGGCATGAGAGTCTTTGTTTGATTTAGGAGGAGGAGGAACGGAAAACTCTAGTCTAGGAGCATCAGGGATTTTATCATAGAGCGTGCCAGACTGAGTATAGATCAAGTCTAGATATTGCGCACGAGCAATGACTTGATCTTCAGTGATGACTCCCCCCTTAGCCACATCTTCTGTAATAGAAGGTAACAATGACTTAATAAACCATTCAGCTAGCAGCTGATCAGGAACATATGTTTTTACCATTCGGCGACGACGTCGCCACTCATGAATATGATCAGATATGTGAGTCGTTGTCGTCTACTTAAAATTAGTTAGAAGCTTTGTTCCTGTTTCGTACCTTATGGGTAACTGGAAATGGGTTAAAAAGGTTGTGGCAAGCGCGCTGAAGTTATCGAATGAAGCTCTAGGAAATTCGATGTACCATTTTGTTGCCGGACCAGTTAACATATGTTGAAAGAGGTGAAGCCTAATTGAATCATCATTGAGAATGTTGGACAAACACCATAGATGAAAGGTCATCACATGATTCGATGGATATTCACCTCGATTTCCATTGAATTTAGGAATATCTGACGGAAGTTATGAGGAATCATCGGCCAACAAGGGGCATAAGCAATTGGATCATTTGTTAGCCGATTCAGATCTGGTAATTCTAAAGTTGCAACGAAAGGCAACTGTTGATTCAGGTTTGGCGAAGCATACCCAGGATAAGATGGGATCGCCTGAGCAGTGGTCTTTTCATACAAGCATAATGTATTTGATGCTGATAACTTTGATAAGGTTGATGGGCATAACCATTATGATATGATTGATGGTGACCGTTTTGAATATACAGCTGCCCATTAGCCCCAAATCTTTGTTGCTCAGGTCCTTGGTAAGCTTGCTGGAATTGTGGTTGTTGATATTGCACTAGCCATGGTTGTGAAGCCATTTGTTGTTGTCCAATACTGGATGTTTGACCAAGATGAGGGGTGATAGTACCCGTTTGAGCCTGAGTCGCTTCAGTTAAGGAGCCACTAATTGGCGATTGTGGTTGAGTTGTTGAGAAAAGAGGCTGTTGTATTATGGCCTAAGAGACTTAAGGTTGACATACAACAGGCAGCGCTTGTACTTGCGACACCGTCACAATAACCGGCATAGTGGGAATATTCGACATAGGTAGATTTGGTTGCATTGAATATACAACTCTTGGCTTTTGAGGCAGTATTGGCACCCAACCACTGGATGTAATTCGAGTTTGACCTGAATTCTGTTGTGAACTCTCGTATGGTTGTTCTCCTGAAGGGAACAATGAAAAGGCATACTACCCTCCATATGGCGGCAATCCAGCGTTCAAAGGGAAATTTGGTCTTTGTAGACTGGACTGCCCAAATTGATATTGTTGTGAAGGATCAATTTGTTGAGAATCAACATAAGAAATTCCAAATATTATTCCGGACGAACAAACGGGAACAAACCATACTGTCGAAACAATCCCTGGGTGGACTTCATCTAGCGGTTGAGAGCTAGTTGGAACAGATGGTATACCACCGAACATTATCGGAGTAGTGGTAGGAGGTTCTGCTACTGTTGTATCGGATGACACAGTCCTAGATGTCGATGGTTGTTTAGACATATTGAGTCTATCCAAAAGACTTCCTAGCGATTCTACAGGAACTTGCGATGAAGGGTGATTAACTTCTGAATTAGAAGGATATAGGTGGATCCCAGTTCCAAAATGTAATGGGGTACAGGATGGAAGATCCTCCACAATCTCTTCTATCGCAATCAATCCAGGTGGAAGAGGCAGACTGTTAGGTCCGTAAAATATTTGTGGTGCCGAAGAAGGTACACACTCTGCAGTGACAGATGTTGGAGGGGTGACACCTTCCGAATCAGTCCTAGATGGAGCTAGTTTAGGAATATATGTGTTTATCATTACACTAGGATCAGTTCTAGTGTCCTCTTGTAATTGTGGAACTTCTTCTGTAGAGGCAGGGATATCAGAAATAGTTGGAGTAACTGGAGTCTCTGAGGATTTTGAAACACAAGTTTCAAACAAACTAGGGGACTTTGACCCAGTTAAACAAGATCGCTTGGCCCGTAATGGTTTCGTTTCCGCAGTCAAAGACGGTTGACTCATTAGTCTCCATGAACGACGGGGTTTTGGTTGACTTTCTTCCACGATTGCGAATTACTTGATCAACTCAAAATAAAAAGGGGGAAAAAGTTATTCCAAATTAAATGAATTTTATGATTCTTTGACAAAGCTTACTTTTTTCAATTTTTAAGAGTCGAGAAAAACCTAAAGATGACTCTAGTCGCCTTCGATTTTTAATGAGCCTGAAGTGACAAGTGCTCAGATGGACCTTTTCTTTTAGGGAGTCTAAAAAGGAACAAAAGTGACTACTCTGGAAATCTAGACAGATGGATTACCAAACCAATCGCAAAACTGCAAAATACTTTTTACGGTACGGCAGTTAATCTTCCCGAATGTTGTGTTCAGTACATTGCGATCGATAGGTGGCAGACATGGCTTCCTAAGGATAAAGGACGTAGCCTATTGTGGTCTCCCAATATATACTCGACGGTACGTGGGAGCACAAGTCTGCACTAGCACTTGTTGTCTCAAGGAGGAGGAATCACCCAACCTATGATGAAAGCGATAGTTACCAGGCTTTACGACACCGGAATACGTCTCTAGCCTAGACTTCTAAATGTTGTGCGTTAGGTTCCAAAGCATTTTTATGTTCATTGAAGTTTATTTTACAGTTGATATTTCTTAAGAAGTTTGCCTTTAAGGTTCACCGCGTGATGTAAATATACCATTCCTAAATGTGCAATCTAAGATGATAAACAGTTGTTTACTTTCTTTTTGCAATGAAAATCCTAGCTACTAAGGAAAGAGAGATGAAATTCTTTCAACATAGAGCAGAGAGCACACACTAGATGCACTTTTCCTAAATCAACTTCAGCATGCAGTCGTAATGCAAATGCACATGCATGTGTTGTTTTTTAGTTTCCTTAATGTGAGAATGACAAAAAGAAAACTAAGTATAGATCTGAACTATCTTCTTTCAAAGTGATAGTACTAACAATTTTATTTTCAAAAAACGAAAGTAAGGCCAAAACGACACTTTGCGATTTCGAATTTAAAATTGCTTTCGTCACTTGAAATACTAATGATTCAAATCAAATACAATGGCAAAAGTGTAATCGACTATCTAAAATAGGAATGCTTTGTAGAAATTTTGAATAATATGACACTTATTCAAAGATATTATCTCGATTATACATTATTGCGGAATACATGCATAATACATAACCTCCTCTACGTTGATCATCAATTTAGTGGAATTAAAAACAATGAAACATCAATCGCATGCACACATTAACACAATATGTAACCCGGGGAAAGCATATAGCTGAAAACCCCACACTATCTGTATATTATAATGATTGAGAACATGTAACAATACATAGTACAATACTCTTCACAAGTACTCAGTACTATCTCCACCTGTTACACACAAACTAGTTCAGATCTGAATCAGTCACAGGTTCAAATCTCCTCCGCTGCTTGCCTGCCTCCACTGCGCAATCCTGCATGAGAATGGATGAGAATGGCTGATCCAAACTCGTATTTCCCTTGGTTGAACCACGCAATCCTCATTGGCAATACTCAATCCATTGATTGTGCAAATCTCATGCACAACTATAGTCACAACTAACAGCTGTCTTGCCCTTTCACTCACCTCTAACACCTGTCTCCACTGAACTGTCCATGCACTGAGTTAACTGATGTATTCTTTAATTTATTTATGAGTGTTACGCAGTAATTTGTCACTGTCTCCCTGTCAGTCTCCCTACTGTCTCATGAAATCAAATGCACCATGCTCATGCTCTCTAAACTGGCCAAATGACCCACTTTTCCAAAGTTTACTGCATCAGCGCGTCTGTTATTAAAATAACCGCGCTGAGGGGAGGCTTATAGTGTTACTGGTGCGCTGCCAGTGCGGAAGCACACGGGTTTCCCACGCTGGTCGAATTTTGTGCGCCAGCGCATCCTATGAAAGTATCAAGCCGCACTGACACAACCTCCACTGTTATTGTGATGCGCTGTCAGCGCGTCAATTCAGTGTTGCACCCGCGTTGATCCAGTTTGGGCGAATTTGTTCCAACAGCCAGCCTTCCAGATGGTTCCAGGCCTGGTTGTTAGCCTTGTGAGTATCGCCCTCCCTTCTATGGCATGTTTGTTCGTCATTTGGAACCACCTTCCTTGAAGATAAGCTTGTCCTCCCACCATTTATGGAGACTCCTTCTCTATTTAAACTTCCACCATTACCATGAGCAGCTAGTTTTTTTAGTTTGGAGTTTGGATAGTGTGGAATTCATAGTGCTTAGCTTGCTACTGCTAGTAGGTAGTTGGTGTGACAAGTGTGGTTTTGTTAGAGGAATCTTAAGGAAGGTTGTGAGTATTGCTTGTGTGAGAGAGAGTTTTTTGTGTTGGGAGAATCCACTTCCAAGGGTGAATGCTTAAGAGACTTGCTGGCTGGACCCTCAAGAGAAGGACTCAGCGTCAGAACATTGGTTGTACCTTTCTCTGTTATTAATTTAATAATAGATGACTACTGTTATGGTTCCATTCTCATTCGTCTTGTAATGGTTAATGTGAATTACATCCTTTCTGACTGATGTATAATTGCTTTTATTAGATTTCACGCTTGTGTTTGTCTGTCTCTTCATGTGTGCAGGTATCTATTCACGGAGATCGTGGAAGATCGTGACCAGCCAGAGCGAAGGATTGAGAGCGGCATCTCTTCATCAAACAATAGCGTTGGAATCCAAGTAGGTGTTCTTTACCTCTACTTTAATTGCAATTAGGAACTTGCACAGTAGCATTGATGGATTGTTGCTAGACCCATTCTGGGCTAGTAGGGATCGCCTCTATCCATAGAGGGGATTTACCTCTCCAACAATTTGGCGACCATACTGGGGAGCTGGCCTTTTTGTCTCTTTTGTCCATCTTTGTGTTTGAATTTTATTGTTCTCTCTTTTTGAAATTGGGGATTAGTTCTCTGCTTTTAGCCCTCCTGGTTCAATCTGGGAAGTGTCTTAATTGTTCTGGCCTTGGTTTGGGAGTTTTTGGCTTGATTTTGCCTCTTTTTTAACCTCAGCGCGATTTATATCAAAATAGTTGCGCTGACAGCACATAGCTGTTTCTTTGAACTTGTTGTCATCGCGTTTGTATGTAAAACAGTCGCGACGGTTCTGAAATCGAACCAGCGCGCTTAATCCGTGTCCTTCCGCGCTGACATCGCCAAGTTGCTACGCGTGACCTTTTGTCAGCGCACAGTTGTTGAGCGCTACCCGCGCTGATCCTGTAAAATTGAATTTGTTTCAATTTTACCTCCTGAGCCTGTTGGTTTCACTATCTCCAGCTTTTTCTACTTGGTTTATGATTTGATATTCATTGCTTGAACTGTTACACACTTGCTTGCGAAGTCTTGTTGGACGGATTTCATTTTTGTGTCCCGTGACCTAGTGCCATCATCTCGTTTTCACTGGATTGACCTTGTTTTGCTCACTTGTTCACAAAAGTTCGTTGCTGCTTGCCTTTGCTATTGCGGAAACCTTCCTCTTTTTGCTTTCTTTGCTTGTTTGCTTGAGGTGATTGTTGTCGGACCAATCCTTCGATTGTTTCACTACCCAGGCACAGATCACAGTTGCTAGGGTTCAATCAGCTCTTTTCACGCTTGTTGTGCTTTTCATTGAGTGATTTTACTTCTTTTTGCTCAGTGTTGTTGTCTCTCAAAATTCATTTTAATGTGCATAGTGCCATTGAAAGGAAAATCAAACTAGCATCTTTTGCATCCAATAGTTAATGAAAAGAAGAGCATCTCATTGATTTGTGTTCTCAAAAGGAAATTTTTATTTCTTTGTCATTAGTTGCATTAGATTGTTTGATTGTTTGAGTTCATTTTGTTTGATTGAAAGCTCTTAACCTTCTCATAGTTAGAATTCATTGAACGAAATGATATTCTTTGGAATGTAGTTTGCATTTAGGTAATTGTGAGAGATCACACGGTAAGGCCTGAAACCGAAACTTAATTCAAGATCAACCATAAAATAAGCTGAATAAACCTAAAAACGCATTGGAACTTAACGCAAACATCTAGAGGTCTAGGTTAGAGACGTGTTCCGGCGTCTTTAAACATAGTCACTATTGTTTCACATTTCTGTTGGGTGATTCCTCCTTCTGTGACTCGATAGTGGTCTAACACGAACTGTGCTCCCACGTACCGTCACGTATATAGGGAGACCCCACTAGGATTTTATCCTTGATCCATAGGAAGCCGAGTCTGCCGCCCTGCGAGCCGTAAAGCACCGAACACAGCATTCGGGAAGATTGACTGCAGTACGGAAATTCCTTGGTTCTCATACGATTGCCAAGGTGTATAAGTAGTTTTACGGATTGCTTGGTAAACCCTTTGCCTAGAATCTCCAGAGCAGTCACTTTTGATCCTTTTCGGACTCCCTAAATGAAAAGGTGCCAGTGAGCTTCTTGTCACTTCGTGCTCATTAAACATTCGAAGGAGACTAGAGTCATCTTTTCGTCCTTTTCTCGACTCTTGAAACATGAAAAGGTCAAGTTCAGTTCCTGTGTCTTAAAAATTTATTCGGCCACGATAACATTACCTAGTTAGATCTTGTGTGCGTTAGTTTGAGTAGGTTTCTTTTCATTTGCAATGGCAAATTTTCCAGGGTTCACTAACCCAGGTTCCCCGCCTGATGGGAATCCCGGTCACTTCCCTCCTCTTGGGAATGTTGGTGCTCCGTATATGGCAACGTTGTCCCTACCAGGGTTAACTGTTAGGTTGCCTGTTTGGTTGTTTTCAACCTCTTTGGTCCCTACCGTATCGGCTGTTAGTCCATCAGTCCCTCCACCTGAACAACGTCATGTTGACCTTAAGGTGGATCTCTCCCCTTCGACGCCTACTTCTACGTCTTCCTCTTGTACTTCACCTAGTGAAACTATCGATGTGAGTAACCAGGTGGCTAAGAAGAAGAAGAAGAAGACCAAGAAGAAGAAGTCCCCTAAGGGAGAGCTTACACGCGCCGTCCCCTCCTGAAATCCAGCTACCCCCTCCACTACATCTGAGATAGGGCCACCTCCTGCTCCTCCGCGGAAGGTTAAGTTTCCTTGCCAATTATGCCAGGAAGACCATCTGCTTCGTGATTGTCCTGGCATTCCCAGGGTTTTAGAGGTCTGGTCCCACGATCCGGCCCGCCCTTCATCGTCCGCTGACAATCATAGCGATGCTACCTCATCAGTTGGGAATAGTAAGGAGAAAGGGAAGCTTCGAATCCCCTGCAAACTTTGTGAAGGCAATCATCCCCTTCACCTTTGTCCACTAATGGATGAAGCTTCTGTTGTCTTGGAAAGTTTTACGGCTCCTTCAAACCAATTTCCCGTTGGTTATCAGTGTCTTTCTACAGTTGTTCATCGCGCCCCTGTTGACAAAGAGACTGCTACAGATTCCTCTCCTATCCAGGCCCCTCTTCCCGAACCTGGCTGTCCCCAGCCTGTTCCAGACCCACCGTTGGTCGGAAAAGGTGTTGAGTCGATTTCACCTCCTCTCGAGCACTCTGTTTCGGAAGACCAAAATTCTCATGTTCTTCTCGTCTCGTCAAATTCTCCGGAGCCTGATAATGGTGTTCCTACCCCAACCTCTCTAGAGGATTCAGAGTCGGTTCTTTCCGAGTGGGGGGGCAACCATATGGTTCCCTCACCAAGTAGTTCGGTCATTTCCTTTGATTGGAGTCGTTTGACTGCCCCTCCCCTTCCATCCCATGTGCCTTTCTGGGTCACCGCCTATGCTTGCAATAAGGCGTTGCCTGGCACTGTGTTAGACGAGGGAGCATCGGTTAGTCTCATGCCCGTTACTACTTGGCGAGCTTTGGGTTCCCCATCACTTGTACCTATCGCACCGCATCTAACCAAGTTTGACGGAGGGACAAGTCAGCCATTAGGAATCCTTCCAAAGTTTCCTATTACTTTGGGGGGCAAGACTGTCTATATAGACGTCTCAGTTACCCAAGGTTCTTTAGACTTCAGTCTTCTCCTTGGTCGCGACTATGTGTATGCCATGGGAGCCCTTGTTTCTTCACTTTTCCATGTGGTTTGCTTTCCACATGATGGAAGAATCGTGACGTTCGATCAATTATCGTTCGTTCGTCCACAAGCCCCTCCGGTGCACTCGTCCTTCCCTCCTGGCTTTCATCCACAAGTTGCATCTGCCTCACCGCAAATCAACTACGTGGCCACCTACCTCGTGCCCGTACCCAGTGATGACACCATCGTGCATCGTGTCCTGGGGGCATTAGGTCCTGATTTCCAAGATGTCTTGGAGGCCTCCACTTCCCGTTCATTATGATGAAGTCTGGATGGAGCACAGTTCCTTGTCTTGTGTCAAGCTCGTTAAAAAATGAAACAAGGCGTTCCGAGGATAGTTTTGATCTTGTGGCGACCTCGTTAAAAAATGAAACAAGGGTTATGAGGATAGTTCTTTTACTGTGTCAACCTCATTAAAAAATGAAACAACCCCTTTTCCCAATTGAGTCTTTGATTAAGATCTCATACAATCCAAGTCGAGTCTTTCCAAGATCTCGAAAGTGAACCTTCATTCCATCCACTGTGTTGAATGCAATGAAGCTTGGGGGACATGTACCTCGTTTTGCGTCATTATGTTGGGGGCATGCGAACTTATAACAAGAATAGTTTTTCGTTTCAAGCTTGTGTAAACATGAAATTGAATCCAAGAAAAGTTCTCCATGGTTCAAGCTTGTGTAAAAATGAACCCATACCCGATTTACATCTCATGATTGCCATTTTTATCCGCTGAATTCTGCTAGATGAGCCTTGGTTGTTTCATTCCATTGCTACCATCTCTTTGGCCGATCATATGCTCTCACTTGGTTGTTTATCCTTTCCTGAGGAACCACAGCGATGAGTGGTTTTATTAGCCCGCCTCTTGACCATTACATGTTTTGAGCAGTTCCACCATTGCCGGAACCAATTGATACCCTTTATACCACTCGTTCCTCGAGGACGAGTCACCTTTAAGCTCTTTTCTGACTCGTAAAATATGAAAAGATTGCCGAGTATTTTTCCCTTTTTGACTCGTTAAAGAGAATAAAAATGGAGGTCTGCTTTCAGCTCTTTTATGACCGTTTAAAGACGAAAAGATAGCCGAGTCTCCCTCTCAACTCATTAAAAAAAGCGAGAGGCGGTCGCCTTTAAAGCTCTTTTTTCGACCGTTTAAACTAAAAATATTGCCGGGTGTTTGTCATTTCGCACTCGTTATTGGCTCCAAAACGATGTACTTCTGACCGCTTTTTTACTTTTTCGGGTCGAGGTCACTATTCACGAAAAGTACTCCTCGATCATACTGGTCGGGCGGTTCTTTCGAGCATTGTTTTATACTTTTTCGGGCTCGAGAGACACAACTTTACGAAAAAGGACCCCCCTGGAGTTTTCTTTTCCGCTGTCTTTTCAGACTCTCTAAACAGGAAAAGTCGTCGAGTTCTTCCTTTGTCAGGCTCGTTAAAACTTAATGACATCGGACATCGTCGAAATGACGCTTCCCAAGCATATGCTATCCCCGTCAAGCTTGTCACCCAAAAATAATCGGGGTACCTGCCAGAAATGGTGGGGAAAATGGAACTGTAATAATGGTCGTGTCGGAAGTATGTCGCTCTTGAACATGGCACTCGTCTGCATTCATGTCTGGGTGGGGATTTCTCATCTTGTTTTACACTAGCCTCCATGGGTTTGGGTTATCCTATTTCACCTATCATCTGCTCATTGCCTTGTCACCATGACCTCTGCTCATTTGATGTCAGATACTGCCAAATCCGCTTTTGTGCCGCCGATATGTTCAAGAGAAGTTGGCCTCTGCAAGATTACCACCTCCCTCTGATGTCTCACACAAAATATTTTATCCTTCTCTGTCTCGTGTCGATGATGTGGGAAACATCATGGCCCACCTTCGATCAAGGTTGCTTCCTGTCGACTTCAGCTCATTATCCAGGAAAGTGACCTAGAGACCCCCTTTCAGGTGCCTTAGAGCCTGCATGCCTCAATGGCAGGTTCTTCGTGTTCGACGTGAGGTTTTCATCATTGGCCTCCGATCGGATGATTCTGCGGGTGTTCGACACCATCTCATTGATTCACACGCCGCGGATTGTACCTATAAGTACCTTGAGGACCATTGTCATTATTGGTGGTACCTCTCGCGTCTGTTAACGGTTTTCATCATTGACTGGTAATCAGATGATGTTCATGCATGTTCGACTTCAACTCATGTATTCACATGCTTGGACTTGTACCTTGTTCGGGTTGGGATGGAGCGCAAGACCCTGGTTTTTGTCTGTTATGAACCAGGCTGCGATTTTGTGGATTGTTATTACATGACTCATTGATGGATGGCTGCGCCCATACCTGAGTCTTTGGGATGGCTGCGACCATACCTTATTATCATCATGGTCTCTTTAGCTGGGTGGATGTGTCCATACCACAGACCTTCTTTATATGTCTTTTGGATGGTTGCGCCCATGCCTAGACTACATGTGATCGAGATATCAGTTGTACATTCATGCAGGTCCTTCTTGGTGGTGTTCCAGTTCAGCAGTTTTGTAAAGCATCTCACCCCTCCCACTCTCTCGGGCTTCATGCTTTAGGGGGCATTTGTTACGCAGTAATTTGTCACTGTCTCAGCACGTCTGCTATTAAAATAACCGCGCTGACGGGCGGCTTATAGTGTTACTGGTGCGCTGCCAGCACGGAAGCACACGGGTTTCCCGCGCTGGTCGAATTTTGTGCGCTAGCGCATCCTATGAAAGTATCAAGCCGCGCTGACATAGCCTCCATTGTTATTGTGATGCGCTGTCAGCGCGTCAATTCAGTGTTGCACCCGCGCTGATCCAGTTTGGGCGAATTTGTTCCAACAGCCAGCCTTCCAGATGGTTCCAGGCCTGGTTGTTAGCCTTGTGAGTATCGCCCTCCCTTCTATGGCATGTCTGTTCGTCATTTGGAACCACCTTCCTTGAAGATAAGCTTGTCCTCCCACCATTTATGGAGACTCCTTCTCTATTTAAACTTCCACCATTACCATGAGCAGCGAGTTTTTTTAGTTTGGAGTTTGGATAGTGTGGAATTCATAGTGCTTAGCTTGCTGCTGCTAGTAGGTAGTTGGTGTGACAAGTGTGGTTTTGTTAGAGGAAGATTAAGGAAGGTTGTGAGTATTGCTTGTGTGAGAGAGAGTTTTTTGTGTTGGGAGAATCCACTTCCAAGGGTGAATGCTTAAGAGACTTGCTGGCTGAACCCTCAAGAGAAGGACTCAGCGTCAGAACATTCGTTGTACCTTTCTCTGTTATTGATTTAATAATAGATGACTACTGTTATGGTTCCATTCTCATTCGTCTTGTAATGGTTAATGTGAATTACATCCTTTCTGACTGATGTATAATTTCTTTTATTAGATTTCACGCTTGTGTTTGTCTGTCTCTTCGTGTGTGCAGGTATCTATTCACGGAGATCGTGGAAGATCGTGACCGGCCAGAGCGAAGGAGTGAGAGCGGCATCTCTTCATCAAACAATAGCGTTGGAATCCAAGTAGGTGTTCTTTACCTCTCCTTTAATTGCAATTAGGAACTTGCACAGTAGCATTGATTGATTGTTGCTAGACCCATCCTGGGCTAGTAGGGATCGCCTCTATCCATAGAGGGGATTTACCTCTCCAACAATGAGTTAATAATTAGTGAATTAATTAATAATTAATTCACATCACTCATCACTAGTGTATTTGGCAGTTAGACTAAATACAGCTAGTTCAACTAAGTCAAACTGAACACAACTCCATCAACTCCTCAATCAACTCCACCAAACTCAACCACTTGAGTTCCAACTGAAGTCCATCATGCAATAGCTCAACTGACCCATAAGAAAAGCGTATTTCCTTCTGAGAGCTGCATGTGCCACATCCGTAGCTCGAACTGAAGTGCTCCAAGAGGATAAGATAATGTTTATAGTCCAAATATTATTAAGAGCTAATAATATTCGACTGTTCTATTTTTAGCCTGGCAGTCTAAAAATAGACTCCGCCCATATGTCTAAAAATAGAAGTCCATCTATTTTTACCAACATGACCAATCATCCACAAATAGCATCCTGCAACTCATAGACCATGATCCATATGTCTAAAAATAGACTTTGCGCCAAAAATAGCCTGCAGGCCCACTTAGTGAAGGTGACTCCTTTCCACTAAGCTCCATCATCTTGTTGCATTTTCAACACTCCCTCTCAACAAGATATGGATTATCTGCAACCCCTATCCTGCAACTCTGGAATGTTCTGCATGCAACACATTTTCCTGGTCCACTTGCTCCAACAACACTTGGAACAAAAACACTCCCAACTGACCACTCTGTTGGGCTAGGAACATACTCTGATGTTGAAGCTCTACCTGCTGCTGACAAGTGCTCCCTCTTTGACATCTGCACTACTGCAACATCTCCATGCATCTCGCACCATTGCACACTTCTCTGTGCCACCTAGCACTGTGAAAAACACTTGTGCCTCTCGCATTGCTGCAGCCTACTAGCTATGCGTTGTCCTGGGATTCCCTACCGTGTCACTCTCTCTGCCGCTCCATCCGCATCTGTCTCTACCCAATCAGTCAGTTCCTGCTACTCCACATCGGGTCTTCTGTAGCAAGGTCTCATCCAAGAGGTTGGGTACCTCAAGGATCCTGCCCCTCCTCCTTGGGACGATCAATCCACATCACCCCACCTCCTACCTGGAGGTATGGCGGCATGTGATCCCTCAACCCACCTGGCTCGAATTTTCCCCCTACTGGAGGTCTTTGCATGAGTAGATGTCTCTACTCGATCTCCTCTCAGCTTCCCTTGTTGTGGCTACTCCACAACCTCCTGAAGCTGTTGCACCAATCGTGGCTCCTCCACAATCGTCTGAGACTTCTTCTAGCTCTGCATGTTGAGAGGTAATATACGCTCCCTCTCAACCACCAAGTCTCCATCAGTTGCCTCACTGCTCAAGGCTTTGCATGCATCTTGAACCTCAAGAGCATACAGGTTCTTGACCCGTGAACCAATCTGCTTCACCTGTCTAGTGATGATGTGTCTAAGCAAAACCTTTCCCTTACTGAAGACTACATAATAGCCTCTGTCTTCCAGCATCGCGATCGACACCAAGTTTCTCTTCAGTCCTGGTACATACTTGACATCAGTCAAGGTAAGGCGAGCTCCATGCTCCCTCTGAAAAATAATCGTGCCTACACCTGATACACTATACTTCTCAACATTACCCATCGCTATGAGTATCTGGAGATATTTCTCCTCCAAAGTACTGAACAAACTCTTGTCACCGGTCATGTGGAAAGAAGCTCCACTGTCAAGAAACCAACCACTTCCCACCATGGATGAAACCATGCATGCGAAGAGTGTGAAATCCAACTCAAACTGTGAAGCAAGTGCCTCACCTCCAGATCCTTCCCCGGATCCCTTCTTGGATTTCTTATTTGGGCAATTAGTAGCATAATGGCCCAACTCATGACAATGAAAGCATCTCACTTTCGATTTGTCAACCTTCTTCCCATCATTGGAAGAACTGGATTCGGAAAAAGAACCCTTCTCCTTCCCCTTCTTTTCTTTGGCAGCCAAAGCGCAATTTTCTTTATCAGATGCCTTTGATGAAGATTCGTCCCTGGTATTCCGCCTAATCTCCTCTTGCACAAGATCAGACCAAAGTCTCTCCCATCCTGGCAATTTCTCCCGACCATTGACAGAGTCCTGATAGGAATGCCAACTCTTTGGAAGACCAAGGAGAGCCAAGCTCACCAAGTCCTCATCATCGACAGTCACCCCCACACTTCCCAGCTCATCCCTGCATTGAGTGAACTTCGTGAGATACCTGGGTATACTGTCTCCATTTTCACACTTAATGTTTCTGAGTTTATTCTTGAGCGCCAACTTCCTCTGGTCGCTCTTGCTTTGGAATAGATCTGTCAACGCTTTCCACATCAAGTATGGAGAAGCCTTTCCATGCAGGCTGGACACAATGTGATCCTTCATGCCCTCGACCAGGATCCTTTGACACTTTGCTCTCTTCTTTTGCCAAACCTCAACGTGAGTAGCATCAGTAGGCTTTGGGACCTCAGCCTCTATGAAATCCTTCAACCCATTGTCATCTAACACCGCCTCCATCTTGTCTTTCCATGCAATATAATTTGAGCTGCCTTCAAGAGCATACTCCAATCGCAAACCCTTGAAAGACATTTCAACTTTGACACCAAGAAAACACTGTTGCAAATTCGAATTCCACCAGCTCAAAACTCAACCGCTTCTGATCTAAAATTCATGAGAACAAAGTATTTCTCGTACAGAGATTGACTGTATGGGATTTTACCGGATATCTCACCTTCCAAAAGAAGGATGAATCCGGAGGCTACCTGGCCCGATTACAGACTTTGCCTAAAGAAATAAAACGTGATCACTTTCTGAATAATAGATCTGATGATCAACTCTGCTATGATACCATGTAGAAATTTTGAATAATATGACACTTATTCACAAATATTATCCCGATTATACACTATTGTAGAATACATGCATAATACGTAACCTCCTCTACGTTGATCATCAATTTAGCGGAATTAAAAACAATGAAACATCAATCACATGCACACATTAACACAATATGTAACCCGGGGAAAGCATACAGCTGAAAACCCCACACTATCTGTATATTATAATGATTGAGAACATGTAAGAATACATAGTACAATACTCCTCACAAGTACTCAGTACTATCTCCACCTGTTACACACAAACTAGCTCAGATCTGAATCAATCACAGGTTCAAATCTCCTTCGCTGCTTGCCTGCCTCCACTGTGCAATCCTGCATGAGAATGGATGAGAATGGCTGATCCAAACTCGTATTTTCCTTGGCTAAACCACGAAATCCTCATTGGCAATACTCAATCCATTGATTGTGCAAATCTCATGCACAACTATAGTCACAACTAACAACTGTCTTGCCCTTTCACTCACCTCTAACACCTGTCTCCACTGAATTGTCCATGCACTGAGTTAATTGATGTATTCTTTAGTTGATTTATGAGTTAATAAATAGTGAATTAATTAATAATTAATTCACATCACTCATCACTAGTGTATTTGGTAGTTAGACTAAATACAACTAGTTCAACTAAGTCAAACTAAACACAACTCCATCAACTCCTCAATCAACTCCACCAAACTCAACCACTTGAGTTCTAACTGAAGTCCATCATGCAATAGCTCAACTGACCCATAAGAAAAGCGTATTTCCTTCTAACAGCTGCATGTGCCACATCCGTAGCTCAAACTGAAGTGCTCCAAGAGGATAAGATAATGTTTATAGTGCAAATATTATTAAGAGCTAATAATATTCGACTGTTCTATTTTTAGCCTGGCAGTCTAAAAATAGAATCCGCCCATATGTCTAAAAATAGAAGTCCATCTATTTTTACCAACATGACCAATCATCCACAAATAACATCCTGCAACTCATAGACCATGATCCATATGTCTAAAAATAGACATAGTCTAAAAATAGACTTTGCGCCAAAAATAGCCTGCGGGCTCACTTAGTGAAGGCGACTCCTTTCCACTAAGCTCCATCATCTTGTTGCATTTTCAACATGCTTTGTGACACTCTTTTTCTTGACTAAAAATGACACTTGCGACACTTTCAAATCAAAGGACGACAGTTCGATTAAGCTACTATTTGCAAAGGAGAATTGTAAATGATGAAAAATACATTAAAAAAACATTCACAATTCCTTCTGATGTAGGCTGAATAATGCAAAGGAAGATGGTTTCAACAGAGATATACTGATCATGGACAGAAAAACTATTGAATAAAGCTGAAGACAACGAAGAAAAAACCAAAATCTGGCAGCAAAAACAATCTTAGACAATCATCGCACCTGTAACACAGGGAAACAAGGATGCATCTCACCTGCAACAAACGAGAGGTGCGATGCATCCAGATTGCTAAGAAGAGACAGTGCGATGGTCCAGGGATGAGACTGAGCTTGGTTTTCACTCACAGTTTGCAGCTAAGTTCAGGGATTTAGGCTGAGCTAATGATTGTCAGTAAACACAAAGTATAGGGGCTGATCTAATGAGGTTATTTGAGCTACCACCAGGGCACTTAAGATGTTTGCAAGCTAGATGTTCAGTTCATAAACCAACCCGGATATTGACTGAAGCAACATTGATATACTTTGCAATTTCATAGCAAAAGCAGTTCGAAGGCTAGCTGGCTTAACTTCAGGCTCCGTCTGTGGTTTATAAAGCAAACAACAGTAACAAAACAAACAAACTATTCGTTCCCCAGCGGAGTCGCCATTTTGTTATCGGGAAAACTAGTGTCCATTCAGAGCTGCTAGTCCCACTAAAACGGGTAGCTATCTTAGAAACAAACAAACTAAAGTCACTTGTGTTTTCCTTTATGAGAGATAGATGAGAGAGAAGCATAGAGTACCAACCTCAGTCTTTCGCTAGTCTCCTTGTTCGTTTCCTCTCTCCCTTGATAGAGCTTTCACCACTCCTTTCTCACTTGTCCCGCTTCAAAGAACACATGTAGAGTCAAAGCAACAAAATACCATCAAAGCATAGAGATCTATAACCATAAACAATGTAGGATCAGATATACATTAACCATATAAATGCATATACAAATACAAGATTCAGATATATACAAACATATGGAGGAAAACTCAAATAGCTTTATTGATAGAAGTAGTAGAAGAGAGGATTACAACCAAGCTATCTGATCCAGCATCATCCTCTCAGCATGAAAGCCCTCTTCACCTCATACAAAGCAAGATCACCCAACAATGTCTTCAAAGAGAAACCAACAACACTTCCTTGCAAATTACAAAATTCGAGACTCTGGATCTCTAGGATGAGGGATCCATATATAGATGTTTACAGGAAAGTGAGTCAGCTTCTAGGATTTTGATTAGTGTCATTTCACTGATAATTCTTGGTTCCACTTGGAGATTTCAAATCTCTTACTCATCCCTGGGTGAATTCAGAGAGGTAAGTGTCATATGAGTAGTTTCTAGAAGATTCTCTGGGTTTCCACCTAGAAAACTACTTCTGCCATTTGTCTGCTCTCGCTCATCGCACCCTACAGAAGGGCTTGCCAGTATGCATCGCACCCCCCATGTGTAATAGGTGAGATGCATCGTACCCTATGCATGGAGCAGTCTATATGGTCCAGTTTTGACCAGTTCTGAGTAGTTTTTCATGGAGAACTTCTGGGAGATGGTGTAATCAGCTGACCTTGTTCCTTTAGGGTATGAAACAACACTTTTAGGGGTTTAGAAGCCCTTGGTTTATGGACATATGTGATTGGGGTTGCAATGCCCAAATATGTCTATAACACAAGGGTGCTTAGTTTGACATTGGTCTTTGATCTACTTCACAACCAGTTTTAAGTCTCCAAACGCAGTCAGGTATTCAATGTTCAAATTCTTTACTACTTGCAGTCCTAGTAGCAATGCCTCATACTTTGACACATAATTTTTTGCCTCAAATTCCAATTTGAATGTGAGGGGAATCAAACTACCCTCTAGATATATCAACAATACTCTTGCTCCATTTCCCTATTTAGAATTTGCACCATCGAAATACAACTTCCAGACTTTTCTACAATCTCTGAGTTGCTGATCTAGTCTAGTTGTAGGTTGTACCTGTGTTTCTTCTAAAATGAAATCATTTTCTTATATCATTAAGCAAGAGAGATCCCTCTCGTTCCCATACACTGGAGCATTGTTTGGGAAATCAACTCTCGTGATTGTTTTAACGAATCTCGATTCCCTGTACAGTTGCCTTTATTCTCCACCAAATATAGGGAAGGTAGCATAAGTAAGATCCAGTTTGATGGAACCTCCAATATTTGATCCCCAAGATCGGATAAAAGCATACCGAACCTTGCAAGGATATTGACTACTACAATGTCCATCACTACACTTTTCACTAGGATTTGGGCCAAATTCACCACCAAATCCTTTATCATACCCAAACACCTTACCCTCTCAGAGTCAAAAGTGTAGAGATCTTTATATGGTATGGTTATCTCCAGACCTAGTTGCTCCATTAATGACAATGTCATCAAATTATGAGAAGCACCTGAGTCCAACATAACATTATGGAGAAGGAGGTCATGTACCACTAGAGTAACATAGAAAGGTAGTGTGGAGGGATCTTGTTCTTCGACATGGGGTCCAAAGAATACCATTGGCCTTTCTTTTGGAGCTTTAAACTATTAGAAGGTTGGACTAAAGCAGATGGAAACATGAACTGAGAAACTTTGGCCTTATAGGTGGGTTGTTTCAGAAGTTTAGATAATGGGACAGGGATCTTGACTTTCTCACGTTCTTTTTAAAGATTGAATATGGCATGGCCCATTTCTGTTGTGGTAACTTCTACCGAATCCTTTTATTTTTTCATAGATGGGTTTGGAAGGGGGAGGTGATTTCTCTTCTTGGAAGGCTTCAATCTTATGGCATTTTGGGTCTGAGGACCCTTTCTTCTTTTGAATAATCGGCTCTAAAAGCCCCTTCCCCTTGTTAGTTTGCTTAGGAGGCTCTAGGAAGAAGTACCTTCATTATGGTCTTTCCCTCTCGATCTCCTTCTAGATGATCACAAATCGTATTTCTTGTGCAGCTAAGCCTGCACGAAATCAACGAACTGCTTGCAGTAGTCAGCGATCCCGTCATCGTTTAATGTTGCCTCAAGCTCCTCTTCCTATTCTTCATATGTTATGAGTTCTTGTTCTTCATTGGATAAAAAGGAATACAAGTTCCCCTGAACTTCATTAGAATCTAGTGTCTGTTCCTCTTGCTTCTATATATAGTGGAGGATGAATGTGATATTATTTCTCTTTCCTCTCCCTTTGCAGTATCTGTAGAGGAGGCCTTCTATATTGGGGATTGAAATACCGATTGGCAGCCAAAAAGTTCTGTCGTTGAAGGATTTTATTTTCCAACTCCTTTTTTGTCAGATTATTTGATAAATTCTTTATCAAATTATCCATCTCCTCTATCCTCTATTCTTGGGATTCTCTGTTGGCATTATGATTTCTGGTTTGGCTCTATGGTTCATGTGTTGTACTTGATGGCAACTCATACAGGTGGCAAAACTCTGATCAGGCTCTCAAAATGATAAAAATTAAGAGGTCCGCATGTGCTCAGTGAAAAGCGTGCGTCCCCGCAGGTACGCTGTGCAGGAAATGCAGTCATTCCCGCAGGTTACCTGTTCAGAAGGTGCGGTCCCCCAATTCACTCACTTCAAGGCAGAAAAGCGCACTCATATGGGGTTTCTTATGTATGGCCCGTGGTATTTAGCCCGTCGTTCATGATCCTATGGTTTTGGCCCATGGTATAGGATCTAATTTAGCCCCGGTTTGGATCCCTTGTTTTGGTTATTTGATGGTTTTGTCCCATGGTGTGAATGAGGGCTTGATTATAAATAGGGAAGGAGATCACTTGGCCAAGGTATCTTTTGCAAAATTGAATATCTTAAGATCTGAAATATTGGGTTATCGGTTTAAAAGCTTGATCTATATAAAAGTGAAGTTGAAAGTGAATCTATGAAGTGTGATCTCTCGGGCGCATGATCAGATCTGGGCATCTGGCTATTTGTGGCACACTGGTGGACTACCAATTTGGCCCTAATCAGAGGTTCGCAGGTGATTAACGGTGCAAGTGCGGGGGTACGCATCCCAGAAGAAGGAACAGTGCGTGGGTACGCAGCGTGACAGAAGTCCAGGTGCGGTGGTTCGCAGTGAAGAGAAAGGAGAAGCGCGGAGGTACGCGTGCGACAGAAGCCGCAGGTGCGGAGACACAGTGAAAGTACGTGGCGCAATAGAAACAGTAACTGCAAAGGCACAGTGAAAGTACGCGGCGCGATAGAAGTAGTGGGTGCAGGGGCAAAGTATAGGTATGCGACGCATTTAAGGGCACAGTGCGTGGATACACAGTGCAGTTCAAGGCTCTCTGCGAGGATACACAGAGGCGCAGAAGGTGAAGTGCGTAGCAACGCATGCCAGATAAAGAAAAACTGCAGATCTGTATTAAGGTTATTTGACTGACTTTTCTATGATAAGGTGTTCTGGGTTTAATTTACTGTTACTATTGATCTGGTTACTGCAGTTGACTGGGTGATTTACTTGTACTTGATGATCATTTGATGTTCATGGATCCAGTTTGAAAATTTATGAAAAGTGATCCTTGAAAGAAAAGAAGTAGGGGGTTGTAGCTCCCTTCCAGGAGAGACTGGAAAACGAGAGAGAGTTGTAGCTCTCTGTAGGTTACAGCCTGCGTACTGGTAAAGGACTGCACCAGTACAAAATCATTGTAAAAGGAGTTTCTAATTTGAAAGAAGATAGAGACATATTGCAGCAGGTTGTTTTCACCCACATTGGGTTTCCACCTTATATCTGGTGTTCTTTGGTGTGACTATCTGTTTTTCTTGTTCATGCTCATTATTTTATGGTACTGACATACAAGAATAATTCAAAGTATAAATAAGGAAGGTTTATTAAAAGAACTTGATAATACTGATTCACCCCCCCTCTCAGTATTATTTCCAACATTCTCTTCGTTAACTTGAGGAAGTTTTCTCCTCTTTTCCCTTTTTCTTCTCTCTGGGGTCAGATTTGCCTCTTGACTTCCTAGTTGAGGTAAAATTTGCTTCTACCTCGAGAGCATCAGTTTGAATTTGGTCTAAGGAACGAGACTTCCTCTCTCTGAGTGTGAAGCCAAACTTTGATTCAAAGGCCCCAAAAAAAACTACTCGAGCAGCAGCCTGTGGAGGTTTAATCTCAGTAGGTAGATTATTGTACAATTTATTAAACCTTTTTATAAAAGCCGAGATATCCTCGTCATGCTTCTTCTTCATAGCATTGAACTCAGTAAGAATGTATCCATGGTCTCTCTTCTCTCCCCATTTTTGCAAAAATGAATTCTCCATTTCTTCCCAAGTGGTAATAGAATCATTCAGCAAGGATTTGAACCATTTCCTGACTTCCCCATCCAAAGATTGGATGAAAAGCCTCAACACTATGTCTTGGTGCTCGACATTCAAATTTTCTGCAAAGGCACAAAAAATTTCTATGTGTCTCTGTGCCGATATGTCAACTTCTTCATTAAACCTGGGCAAGAGCTTGAGATAGTCCTGTGGCATAGCATTTAAAGGTTGAGGTAGGTCTAATGGAGCATATTTGTTCAATAAGAAGCTTGGGACAACCATTTGGATCAGAGGGGGTGGTGCTTGATTTATTGGGGGTCTTTGAGGTATGACCAATTGTGAGACAATTGACTGACCATGGAATGAGAAATTGTTCACACTGTGGGTAGGGCTACTCTAGAGTATATTTGTTATGAAACCAGCTCAAGAAAAGATAGAAAAGAAAGATCAACGCCTTAGAATTCAGCCTCTTCGAGGGGGCAACCTCCTTTACATTACATAAATGAACAATTCTTGGATGATACAAATGACAAAACCTCCTCTCTATATATAGGAGTCTAAGGAGTCACAATATAATCCAGCCGACCTAACAATAATAATATAAAGCCACAAAAATAATAATAGAGGGATTCTATGGGGCACAGAAATAACAATATGTGGGTAATAGGGGCACACCAATATAAATAAGGGGTATAACTACAATAGTAATGGGGTAATCACTAGTATTATAGGGACCCAACATGCCCCTCTCCTTCAAAAAAATTGTTGTCCTCAACGCTTGAGCAGTTCTGGATACTTCTGCATAAAATTCTCATCCTCCCATGTGGAATCTTCAGCGGATAAGTTCTTCCACTTGATAAGATACTCTGAAATTCATCGATTTCGTAGCTGCCGAGTTCTTGTTTCTGTGACTGCTTCCGTTTCCAATATAATTTTTCCTTCCTCGTCAAGTTCTGGCAATATTGTTTGAACTGGGAGCTTGTCGCCTATAACCTTCTTTAAACATGAAACATGGAAAACTGGGTGCAATCGAGAAGCTGCAGGAAGCTCCAATTTGTATGCCATAGTACCAATCTTTTCCAACACCTTGTACGGACCATAATACTTTGGTGATAATTTATTATCCTTATTAGCTTGCTTTAGGGACATTTGCTTATATGGTTGTAGCCGTAGGAATACCCAATCACCTACATCAAAACTTCTTTCACTGCGATGTTGATCTGCATGTTGTTTCATTCTATTTTGTGCCAACACGAGGTTATCCTTTAAGAGTTGGAGGACTTGTTGTTGATGTTCGATGTGATGTTCCACTGCTTGAACCTTAGAATTTTCTCTTAAATATGATGTGGTTGATGGTGGTTGGTACCCATAAAGTGCCATAAATGGGGTCATTTTTGTTGCTGTATGGAAGGAAGTGTTATACCACCATTCAGCCAGAGGCAACCATTTGACCCATTGTGTCTGTTTATTAGATACAAAGCAACGAAGATATCCTTCCAAACATTTGTTTACTATCTCAGTTTGCCCATCAGATTGAGGATGATAAGATGAGCTATGAGCTAACTGAGTACCAAGACAAGAAAATAATTATGTCCAAAAATTTCCAGTGAAAATGGGATCTCTGTCACTTACAATAATCTTTGGGTTTCCATGTAGCTTTTGAACTGTTTCCATAAATGCAGTAGAAACTGTACTGGCTTTAAATGGATGTGATAATGCATAAAAGTGTGCATACTTGGTAAGTCTGTCAACTACCACCATGATGACACTCTTTCCCTCAGACTTGGGTAAACCTGTGATAAAATCCATTGAAACCTCCTCCCAATGTTGGCTTGGAATGGATAAAGGTTGTAATAGACCCGGTGTCTTAATTGTTTCAACTTTATTTTGTTGGCAAACCAAACATTCCGCTACAAACTTTTGAATATCTGACTTAAGGCCATTCCAAAAAAATTCCTTCTTAACCCTGTGGTAAGTTTTTAAAAATCCTGAGTGCCCTCCTAAGGGAGAAGTGTGCAATTCCATAAGAATCTTTTGTTTTAGCTGGGAATTCTTACAAAGGTATAAGCGATCTTTGTACCATAACGAATCATTTTTCCAGCTAAATGTATCAGAAGTACTTGAATCTTGTTGTAGCTTTCGAATAAGTGCCCACACTTCTTCGTCATTCTTCCATTCCTCCTTTGCTTCGTTTATCCAATCTGGTTGAATAATAGAAATGGCACACAACAATGCTTCCATATCCTCATCCTTTCTTGAGAGTGCATTTGCCACCACATTTTGCTTCCCTTTTTTGTAGATGATTTCAAAGTCGTAACCCAACATCTTTGTGACCCACTTTTGTTTCTCTTCAGAGGATAATCTTTGTTCTAAAAAGTATTTAAGGCTATCATGATCCGTTTTTACCTTGAAGTGTCTTCCCATTAGGTAGGGTCGCCATTTCTTAAGTGCATGGAGTATTGCCAACATTTCCTTCTCATAAATAGCTTTGCTTAAAAACTTTCCCTTGATTGGACGACTTTCAAAAGCAATGGGTCTTTCATCTTGCATTAGAACAGCACCAATTCCATTTCCTGAAGCATCACATTCCACAATAAAGGTTTTTGTGAAGTCCGGCGTAGCTAAGACTGGTGCTTGGCACATTGCCTCCTTAAGATGTTTAAAGGCCTTTGTTGCTTCCGGAGTCCATGAAAATGAATCTTTCTTCAATAATGTTGTTAGAGGTGCTGCTATTCTCCCATAATTCTTAACAAACTTGCGATAATACCCTGTCAACCCAAGAAATCCTCGCAAATGCTTTATGGATGTGGGGATTTTCCATTCCTTAATGGCTTTAATTTTGCTAGGGTCTACCTTAACTCCTTCATGAGATACAATATGACCCAAATATAACACCTCCTGGACTCCAAAGAAACATTTGGAGCTTTTTGCATATAATTGTTTCTCCTCCAATAGTTGTAGCACCTTGTCAACATGTTCAACATGATCCTTCCAAGACTTGTTGTAGATTAGTATATCATCAAAAAATACTAACACAAATTTTCTAAGGAATGGTTTGAAAATTGAATTCATCAAACCTTGAAATGTTGAAGGTGCATTGGTAAGGCCAAAAGGCATGACCAAAAATTCATAATGACCCTCATGAGTTCTAAATTCCGTTTTCGGAATGTCTTCAATCTTCATTCTGATTTGATGATATCCCGAACGAAGATCCAACTTGGTGAAGTAAATTGATCCATGCAATTCATCCAGTAATTCATCAATGACAGGAATGGGGAACTTATCTTTAATAGTGAGCTTGTTGAGCTCCCTATAATCTGGACACATGCGCCATGATCCATCCTTCTTGTGCACCAATACTACTGGAGCTGAGAAAGAACTTTGACTTGGTTGAATTATACCAGCCTCTAGCATTTCTGCAACCATACGTTCAATTTCACTTTTTTGGACATATGGATATCTGTACGGCCTGATGTTTGGAGGAACACTTCCTGGAATCAGATGAATAGCATGATCATGATCACGCATAGGTGGGAGACCTTTGGGAGTCTCAAATACCTTGGAATGATTGTCCAGGACTTTTTGGAGATCTGGAGAAATAGATGATTCCAATGTGGAAACATCTAGCGAACATAATTGTGCAATTACACCTCTTTGCTCCTTTTTTAGAAGCTTTGTCATGCCATTAGAGTTGATTATCTTTCCTGGTTTCCCTGCAATACCCCTTAATTCAACTTCCTTTCCTTCCACAGAAAATTTCATGAAAAGTTCTTGAAAATTAAAAGCTATTGTACCCAAGGATTGTAGCCATTGGACTCCTAGTACAACATCAGCACCTCCCATTGGAATGGAAAGCATTGGGCTAGTCAATACATATTCTCCCATGGATAGCTTGATATTATGGCACTTTCCAGAACAATTTATTGTTCCTCCATTTGCAATCATCACTTGACACTTTGGTGCTGGATATAGGAAGCAATTCAATTCTTTTGCTACCCTACAATGAATAAAATTGTGGGTGCTTCCTGAATCAATCAACACTATTACCTTTTTCTTCTTGATTTGTCCTTCTATCTTGATGGTTTGAGGAGTGGTAATTCCCGCCAATGCATTACAAGATATGGTCAGATTTATTTGTTCTTCATCTAGGCTTTGTTCCTGGAATATATCCTCTTCTTTTGACCTTTCTTGCTCCTTTTCTTCTTCCTCTTCACAATCTATGTAGAATAATTTCTTCTCAGCACACTTATGACCTTTTGTGTATTTGCTATCACAATTGTAACAAAGCCCTTTTGCTCTTTTTTCTTCCAATTGTTGTGGTGTCAACCTTGTAGGTTGTGGAAGACTATGGGCAACAACACTTCCGTCTTTATAGTTGTGAATGGTATGCTTCCTAGTTGCCATAATTTTGCTTTCCATTTTTCTTGCTAACCTGAATGCCTTCTCTAATGAATCAGGTTCCCAAAGGCGCACATCATGTTGGATATTATCCTTTAAAGACCCTATGAACACATCAATCCTATGCTCCTCTGGAATATCTTTTACCCTTATGTTCAATTTTTGGAACTCCTCAATGTGCTCCATTATTGAACCCTTTTGTTTGAGACTTATCAATTGGCTAAAAAAAGTGTTGCTTTTTGTATCCTCATAATGTGCTATCAATTCTTCCGTAAAAATTGCCCAAGTGATAAACTGTTTACGAGAACAAAGCCATTGATACCATACAAACTGATTTGGTTCCAAATATAAAGTTGCCATACGTACCTTTTGTGTGTTTTGCACATTATTGAGATCGAAGAATTGCTCCATCTGTAATATCCATGTGGCGGGATCCTTGCCATCAAACTTCCTCATATCGATTTTTGGAACATGGTGAGTCTTCGATCCAACATTAGAGTCTATGGAATCATGATTAACATTTCTTTTGTTCTCATCATGAGTTTCCTTTAGTACTCTTTCACCCTTAGTGACCATTTCTTGTAGCAACTTATCCATCTTATCATCCATGCCATCAATTTTAGCGTCCATGCCATTCACCTTAGCTTCTACACCTTTCTTTAAACCGTCCATCTTAGGTTCTACATCTTTCCTTAAACCATCCATTTTAGATTTTGTTGCTTTTTGTGCAAGTGACACTCGTTGCACTTGTTCTTGTAATTTTGATATATCATATAACATTTCTTCTTCTTCTTCATGAGTCATGCTAGAGTTTTCAGGCTCCTTACTAGGTGTTTGCATTTTATTTCCTCGGGGCATCAGTTACCGATAATAATTCTCTAATATGCCCTTTGAATTCCTTCAAAATAAATTTTCAAACCAAGCTTAAGCAAAAATTAAAGAAAATCTACACACCTTTTTTCACTTTGTAGGAGCTCAATATTGCCTCCGATGTATCTCTGTACTTTCTGATTATCTAGTTCTGAAGTTGTGACTTGTAGTAGCCCTCTGTGTCCTCTTTCCAATGCCACAAGTCTGACCCAAATTGGATTCTCCAAGGAAGAGTTATGCGAAATCTCCCACAGTGACTTGATTACAGACTAGTTCAGTAGAGCGAACTTGTACGACGTGCCACGTGTCACTGTTTCAACCTTTGACTCTGAAAAATATATAAAAGAAAACTACAGTCCGTCCTCTTTCTGTAACTTCTTACGAAATTTCAATCCGATGCTCAGAAAGAAAGTTATGACGATTTTCCCCAGGTCACCTGTTTTGAGTGTAATTCAGGAGTCTGCAAAAAGACCAACTTCCTCAGATCATATCTCCGAAAATGTCGCGCGAAAAACTCTGAAATTCGGACCCAAGGTTCAGCAGGATTTCTTCTCAAATGGGTTTTTTTTGCGACTTCTGAAACGTCACAGGAAAAAAGTTATAGTGAAAATGCCACTATGACCTGTTTGGAGCAGCGAAACCCTAGAATCCAAAGCTCTGATACCAAATGTTATGAAACCAACTCAAGAAAAGATAGAAAAGAAAGATCAACGCCTTAGAATTCAGCCTCTTCGAGGGGGCAACCTCCTTTACATTACATAAATGAACAATTATTGGATGATACCAATGACAAAACCTCCTTTCTATATATAGGAGTCTAAGGAGTCACAATATAATCCAGCCGACCTAACAATAATAATATAAAGCCACAAAAATAATAATAGAGGGATTCTATGGGGCACAGAAATAACAATATGTGGGTAATAGGGGCACAACAATATAAATAAGGGGTATAACTACAATAGTAATGGGGTAATCACTAGTATTATAGGGACCCAACAATATCTTTTATCTCCTCAACTTCAAGGAGGAGAGAAAATGAGAGAGAAGGGGTGTCGACTGAAACTTCTTCTTCTTTGACCTCTAGGGAGGCAGTACTGAGTAGCTGACCACTTTCTGAAGGATATACCAGAACTCTAGGAGGAAAATCAGAGCAATGAATTATAACATTCTGTGATCTTGATGAGGATGTTTTCAGGAAATGAAGAAACAGTAGCACCAATATTTGGGATTTTCCCTTCCAAATCCTTCTGAATATGATTCTTTCTGGGTCAGATATAGGTGGTGTTGTTTGCTGAGAGGTATCTGAGCCAGTATGGGGCCTCTTATAAGGCAGAATAATCAGATAAAATAAGGACATGGGAGTCACCAAGGTGTTTATAATGAAATTAAGACAATGGAGGCACCAAGGTGAGTGATTCAGCCCACACTTCCCTTGCTCACCTAATAGAGGGAATGTAAAGATTTGTCGTACCTAGGGGGGAAATTCTCTAATACGTTCCCCAACAACAACGCCAAAAAGATGTTGTAGCTTTTTCTATCACCTGTTGCACAAGTGCTTTAGGAAATATAGAAACCTCCTAGAGACAACCTCTGGGTTGATTGTAGACTAGTGCTTAGGACATCTTAAGAGATGAGTGCATGTGAATATTATGAATAGGGATTTCTGCTGCACTCCAATTGTCATGTAGTTTGAAAAATATAATAAGGGGGGCTTGGTTCAATAGTCTTTCATTAAGGTAGACTCAAGAAAATACATGGATTTGAATACACAGGGGTAGATCTAGTTAATCTCAAAGAGAAATGACTAATTCTGGTGGCCGACACACAACAATAGGTAGCCTTAATATTGGCGTTGTAGTAACATGAAGAGGAGGAATGAAAGAAGGGAATTTGATGCAAAGGGCTGGATACAACACAAAATCCTGAGCATCAAGCTCCAACAGAAGTATGAAAGAATGAGGAGGTGAATTGGCAGAAATTGTGGAGCGCAATTTAAGATCTCATACTCTATACCTCATGGACACACTTGTCACTAATCAACATAAGTAAATCTATGATCATAAAGGTATTGTAAGTTATCAAATAACTCATGTAAATCTTTAATTAACACAGGGACTATTACTCCTCAACAACATACATATAACCATGAGAGAGTGAAACCTGCAACTTCTTTACACAATTTTAGGAGAAGAAAAACATACATGAAGTGAAATACAAAGAGGAAAACATACTGCTTATTGCTCTGATAGGAATCAACAAAATAGTTTCATTAATCCTCCAAGATCGTTCCAAATCACTAGTCCATATACATTCAGCACTTATCGCTCAAATCTCTCATGAACAGGCAAGTAGAACCAATGTGGAACCACGAAATTCGAGCCTCTTGCTTGTAGAATTCAGGAACCTTTCTTAATTGTTTCTTCCCTCTTTTTATAAGGAGAGGGGAAGCTTTGAAAACAGTTACAAAAATATCTTTAACCTGAGCTCCAACTGTTTGATCGACTAGTTGTCTCGGTGTGTTAAGGCTCTTTCGCCCAAATCATTGCAACAAAATGATTCCTTTCTTTAAAATAAAGCATAACATAATAAAAAAACAATAGAATACAAAACATGGGAAAGAACTGAATGATGACTATAGCCAAAATATCTCCACGCCACTTCCTATGATGGCCTTTGATCAAGCCACATATTTGCTACAATGTGCCTCTTTTTATTACTCGGTCGGTTCCCCTGTCGCTTTCCGCTTGAATTTAATGAATTTCCCATTTTCTGGAGTTGGGAGTGATCAATGGTGATGGCCTTTGTGCTGTTCGGGAATCAAAGCTGCTGACTCATCCATCCCTCTAAACTTCCTGTATAACACTCTCAGAGCCTGATATACCCAATAACACTGTCATAATGCTATATCAAAGATTCTTCGTATTGGCACTTTATACTTAAAAACATTACAAAACAAGAGAGTTCCAGGATCCTTTGGCCCCCTTTGTTTTAGCTCCTTTTTGCATTTTCCTCCATAGGATTGAGGGTTGTGACCAAAAGCTTGGCCTTAAGGAGCTAGGGCCATTTATTCATGTCCGGGGGCCTTTTTCCTTTGTAAATAGCTTAGCTCCCTTTTCCTTTAAGTTGCTCTAGCGACCAAGCACTAGTCCAATGTATCAGAGCCCCTTTACCAGTGTTTTTCAAGTGTCCACTTCTGTAAAGTGTTGATATCCATCAACCTCTGATATGAGATTGCCGATGTGACATCATCACTGCCACGTGGCACTTGTTGAGTGGTGACACATGTCACTTGGATATGCCTCCATAACCCCCCTCAAAATGCCAAAACTGCATGACACATGTCCTTCGGTACTACCACGTCATGCTGACATCTGCCACATGTCTTTATAGGAGCCAGAGCCAACCCTGTGGTACCATGCATCACTATTGGAGCCAATCCTATGCCGCCACGTGTAGCTTATTGGGACTAACCAGATGTTGCCATGCGTCCTGCTGGAGGAGAGAGAAAAGGGCCCGTCCGCCCTTGGCTTTGCGAGGAAATCCTTTGTAATTTATTTTGAGGGTCACCCGATGATTTTACACTACCAACACATTTTCAAGGTTCACACATTTAAGGGTTGCGATCCTTCGATCGTCGATGTGCCAATCTTCTTGGCGTTGCGATGTGCCGACCGCCGATCTCCGATACTTCCTGCTCCATTTGTGATTTCTGATATATCAGACTTTTGACATGAGATACACCAATGTGCCACGATTGCATTACCTCTGATATGTGATCTCCAATATCGGACCTCCAATTTTCCTTCTTTCCTTAGGCTTTAATCGATGAACTTCATAAGACCATAACTTTTGAGCGAGGAGTCCATTTTTGGACTTCCGCATATTGTTGGAAAGCTTGTTCATAACACTTTCCAATGGAGAGGGTCTGCTTTAGACTTTGAGTCCTTTTGTGGCTTGGAAGATGACTGCAAACTTCTCTGCTCTTTTGTACTCTTTTGACAATTGCAAGCATATTTTGTATTAGGTGACAACAATGCCCATCTTTAGTTGGAAAAGAAACATTGGATCAATTGCAAGAGTCTTAATCTATTGGGCCACCCAATGATGCAATTGATCTGACTGAAGAGAAGAGGTGTCAAATTCAAGTACCCAAGTTGAGGATGAGGCTACTCCCAAGATTGATAAACTAGCTCAAGAACTACTAAAACTTAGGCTACTAATGAAACTATGGGACATGAAGTGGCTTAAGTATTTGATCCAAACAAGGCATCAAAGAAAGATTAAGCAACAAATAAGGGTAAGGAATATGTGATAGAATAATCTATTGGGCCACCCGATGATGCAATTGATCTGACTCAAGAGAAGAGGTGTCAAATTCAAGTACCCAAGTGGAGGATGAGGCTACTCCCAAGATTGATAAACTAGCTCAAGAACTACTAAAACTTAGGCTACTAATGAAACTATGGGACATGAAGTGGCTTAAGTATTTGATCCGCTACTAATGAAAATATGGGACATGAAGTGGCTTAAGTATTTGATCCAAACAAGGCATCAAAGAAAGATTAAGCAACGAATAAGGGTAAGGAATAAGTGATGGAACATTTCCACACCCCAAGTACTCTAGACAATATTATGTCTCGAGGATATCATCCAATCCCTGAGCTCTTAGATGACATTGTTGATGTGCAATCCATTACTGATGATCATCACGGGCAATTTATTATTAAAATAAAATAGAGGAAACAAAATATTAGTGTGGATAACATTGTAATATGCACCTCTAAGGAACCTTTGATAGAGACCTAGAGGACAAAGTTGAGTGAATTATTGTTTGTTGGAATAACAATCTTACATGTTATATTAACAAAGCTAGGGTAGATGAGAGTGAAGTAGAGAACATGAAGAAAGAGTTGACATCTCTTCAACATCAATTGAGATCTTATAAAGAATCCTCAGAAGTTGTGACCAACTTGCTCAATGACCTTTTAGAAGAACATTAAAAACATGAGTTAGTCAAGGGGAAGTTTATGGAAAAGACATCTGGGCTATAGGAGGAGACATAATAGGTATTCATGGTGCATAAAGAAGTCTTGAGATGGAATAATGAATGCACCAAAATTTAGGATTAGATTGAATTCCTCGAGGAAATTCAAAATTCTTGAGGAGATGGGGATCATGGAATCTAGATGCTAATAAATGAAGACTTAGCCATAATACAAGGAGAAACAATGTATTGGGAAAAGTTGGCTATAGAAACCAGAATCCAAATTCATGAATAATGGATGGTTTATTTAAAATTTTAGAATTTTGTCAATCAATTTATGATAGTTCATCATTTACCTAGTGCTGGCCAACTTGTAGAATTCAAATCTGTTAAACACACATGGACAGCACAAAGAATAGGAAAGATAAATCATTCAATACATTTTTTTATTAACATAAGATACACATTTATAGTACAATACGTGACTCTTGGGATTCAGATCCCAAGGTCTCTTGGACTGCTTTTGTCCATTCGAATTCCACACTAACCCTTTAGGATTAGGTGTCCAACATTCCCCCCCTTAATCCGAAGGGTTATGTATGAGTCCAAGAAGAGAGTTGTAATACAAAATGTGCAAAAAATGCATGGCAACACTAGGCTGAATGTGCTCTATGAAATGTTGGTATAAAGGGCGGTGGTTTAAGGATGACCACCAACACTTGAATGCTTAATGCAGTTCCCGGAACTCTTCCAAAACTGGCAAGAAACTGAAGTTTTCTGCTAGAGGAAGTGTTCTCAATCTGTGATGGTTTAAGGATGACCAACAACTCTGGAATGCTTAATGCAATTCCTGGAACTCTTCCAAAACTGGCAAGAAGCTGATGTCTTCTGCTAGAGGAAGTGCTCTCAATTTTGTTCCTGGAACTCTTCCAAAGCTGGCAAGAAGTTGAAGTCTTCTGCTAGAGGAAGTGTCTCAGATTGCCAACTGAAGGCATGTTCAGGCATCTTTGTCTCTGGCTACAACTCTGAAACTGGTGTGGCAGGTTGTGGCTCAGGCTCGCTTGATGTGACTTTGAAGCTTGTAGATGACCATCTTTTCCCCCCCTGTCAGATACAAGGTGAGAAGATGGAGAAAACTCAACTGCAAGACTGTTCAATATTCTGGAACAAGTTCTGACATGTGTTTGGAATATCTTCTTGGCTGTTGATGCCCATTGCCAAGAAGCGATCCATCCAAGATGAATCTTTGTTCTTGCAGGACGTTTATTTCTGAAGCATCTGTGTGAAGAATGGCTGGTTTTATGACAATGCTTACATGGATGAAGATCAAAACAGTGATCTTTCAAATGGCCAACTCGGTCACAGTGTTGGCATTTCACGATCTGTTGTTTTTGTTGTTGTTGTTGCTGTGGAAGAGGGGCAGAATCTGGAACAGCTGAAACTGAACTGTCATAAGGAGCAGGTGAACTGTCATGAATGAATCCAGCACTTTGAAACTGAATGGGCTTGGCATAGTCTGGAATATGAAAGGACAAGTCCTTGTCATATCCAAGACCAGTTTTGTGCTTGTTGTGGACAAGCTGTTCCCAAGGTCTGATAATGGGCTTGGGAAGTGCAGACTGAGTTTCTGCATCTGCATATACAACTTCTGCTTTATTTGAATGATCTGTACCATTATTGACTTGCTGTTCATGGGAGTCTGTTTCATTGTTCTGAACAGAAACAGGTTCATAATGATGACTCCACTGCTGTAATTCTTCCTGCTGCAGTTGTGATTCAAGCTGCAAAAACTCTATCTTTTCTTGTGCATATTTCAAACAAATTTGAATGTTTGCGACAATGGCTTTATCAATCATAATTGTATTTTCCGTGGTAGAATGTATTAGAGTGTTCAGCAATTCTAATACAACACCCATTCTATCCATTTCACAATAATATCACTGCAAAAAAAAATGATTGGTGTACCACTTTGTCTTCAAAAAATCTTCAAGTATGTAGCTTCTCAATATACTTCCATATACAATGCAATTTCATACCATGAACACATTCTGTGCAAAATTACACAGTAAAAACATCTTAGCCAACAAATTGTAATAAAGAAGTAGCTGGGAAGTAGAGAACCTGGTTCTTCAAAAATCTAGATCAACATACGACAACCCAAACATTTGTAGAAGTCATAACACTTGTCTTGTAACTTGAATATCTATGTATTTCAGCCGCCAAACTTGAATTTCAAAAAAACCTTTCAAATAGGAAGACCAGTGTGAAGCTTTGAGTCTGCTAAAAGCTTGAAGTCAGGAACATAAAATATTTCATTCCATTTCAGTCACCATAGACTTGATATTACACCTTTAATCTTCATCATCATTGTATACATAATTGAAAAACGCTGACAGAGCACCCATTACCGGTGAGAATCGAACGAGAGAAATCACAACACTGAATTAAGTCCTCAATTCGCCTGAGTGGGTAAAAACAATGTGCGCCTTCTCAAGCGAAATTCTGGGGTTATTTCTGTAGAAACTTTGATGATGGACAAATGAATGATAGGCAAGCAGGCATGAATTATGGTCAGAAGAAGCAGCAGCAAGGGAAAAAGAAGCTGAATGATGCAAATTATTAATTAACGATCAATGGGCTTAACCAGTCTTTTTACTAACGCCGCCACTGCTTTCACCACAACAGCCTATTCATCCTGGAAGCGACGAGTCAAAATTGCAAGAACATAACTATATTCCACAGTGATCTGCCATTACAGAAAAAGCTGGCCTTCCTTCCCCATGACACTTCAGACTAGTAGCTGGAATGTGCCATCGGTCTCACGGTCATCATGCCCACTTCTGTTTTGCCCTTCACCAGTCAACTTGAAATGCCAATTCCAATTAATTCAGTTCACCAAAATCCAGCCATGGAATATATAGAAGCAGTGCTGGCCATGTAACAATCTGACGAATATATCATATGACTGCCAGTCATGGATTGCATTTAAGAACAATGAAGGCGCATTAAATACACAGTGATAATTATAAGGGGCATCTTAAAATCTTTTGATGAATAAACGTGTATTGATTGAATGCACACAGGCAGGGACTGCAGATAATATCACTATACACACCGCTATATGTAGCAAGGCAGACAGTCGAGAAAACTGCGGCTTTGGTGGAAGGGCCAAAACAATGCAGCTATCAACTAGTTTGTAGGCAGAGATTCAATGCTTCAGGGATCGACGCAGAAGGAGAGAGCCCCTTTTTTTTTTTTTTTTCGCATACCAAACTCATGTTTACTGCCTTCACAATTATTCAACGCAAGCAAAAAGTGTATGATGGAGACCAAAACACACCACAACGTGCAAAGATAATTACAATATATCGATTCAATGCAGGTTTAGGGAGAAACGCAAGGAGCGACAAAATTCTTGTAATAAGAACACGAACTACACAGCAGCGGACTACACACTCTCCTGAGAAGTATCTCCTCCATCACAACGGGTTTCTACAGACGACGCAGCCTCCGAGCTCTAAGGCGCACCATGTTACGTTGCACCATACCACAGTCTTCAACTCAAAACAGGAGTAACGCAATCGATTACAGGGTCTTTCCCCAGAATTTTAACACTCAAAACAGATTCTATAGCTCGGGATTTTGATCAAAGCACATTCCAAAATTGCACTGGAATGACCATCGCACTATCTGCAAATTCTGTGCCGGATTGTCCCTGGATGCCTTGCTCTGCTCATTAAGTTCTGGTTGTGCTTCTATGGCGGCACGCAGTGAACCCTAGCGGAAATTATACCCACAGTGAAATCTCCTCATTTAAGCAAACAAACGGTATTATCCTAAAGATAGGACAAGATAAACATATATAGCATTTGTAACTAATCTCTAAAAGCCTGTTGACCATTTCTTGCTTTCGCCTGGCTTTCTAATGGCAGAGAGCTATGTTCTTCTATTTTACTGCGTCGAGAGCACTGGGCACATTCTCACATTCTCTGCGGGTGGATATCTCTGTGTGTCTCCAGGGGATTTCACATGTCCGTCCAGAGACGTTGTCGATCATCCGCTTTCTACCGGAGAGCCTATCTGATACCATATGCCATGAACAGGAGCGGCTCTATGACAGACGAAAAGATATTTGAGCTGGTGCCGGCTGTTTCAATGGGTGCGTGATTCCGGGGCATTCTACATGATGAATCCTGATGGCACTGGAGGACCAGAACTCAGCATTTTCTTGCTCAGAATATGAGACTAATTGCAGGTGAGCTACAAGAATCCGTTCATGTGGGCAGAGAAATCATTTTAATGTAATTTGTGGGTCCTTCAAATGCACAACACACCAAGGCAATTCAACGCACAGGTACAACGGCTTCAGCGTTAGGTGCGAGGAAGAAAATGATGGACAGAGACGTTTTATGAATCAGTGAGAGCATGAAACGCTTATGGACAGAGAGCGCAGCTAAAAATATGGCAGAGGGAGCAGCATTTATTTGAAAAACGGCAGCATTCAATACCATTACATTTGAAAAACTGCATTCATTTTTACAAATACTCAAAGCAGCAAACGTATTTCAGGGAGCATCAAAAACATTTATGTTACCGGTGGTATGTCGATTCAACAGAGGCATTCTTCTGCCTTCCGCTCTGGACCAAGTAATCATTCACCAAATTAATCCTTCAGAGGACAGAGGCATTGAGGACAATGCTCAAGTCAGAATGACAAAGGCCAGTGCTCAGACCAGTTGCACAAAATTACACAAGCCACACATCATGGCTCTGATACCATGTTAAACACACATGGACAACACAAATAATAGGAAAGATAAATCATTCAGTACATTTTTTTATTAACATAAGATACACATTTATAGTACAATACGTGACTCTTGGGATTCAGATCCCAAGGTCTCTTGGACTGCTTTTGTCCATTCGAATTCCACACTAACCCTTTAGGATTAGGTGTCCAACAAAATCAATGGAGGATGTGGTGGTAGAAAACACTAATGGCATAAATATATGATGCCGACATTAGAGTAATAACTTTGGCTGAGCGCTGCGACATGCAAAAGTACTTGACTGCTTAACTTAGAACAACTGATAGGATGGAAATTGATTCCAAAAATAGAGAAGTATAATTAGCACTTTTGATTGGTTAAACTTGTCTTCCATGTAAAGAAATAACCCAATGACCAAAGACCTAAAAAACTCGAAGAATCCAAATCAATGGAAGATGTGGTGATAGAATTAATGCTAATGGCATAGAGGTATGAGGCTGACATTATATTAATAACTTGGTTTAGTGCGGGAGCATGCAAAAGTACTTGATTGCTTAAGTTAAAACAATTGAGAGGATGGAATTTGATTCCAAAAAATAAAGAAATATAATCGACACTTTTGATTGGGTAAACTTTTCTTCCGTGTAAAGAAAATAATTAATGACAAAATATGTTTCTAACTTGCCCTAAAAATGTTTCTCTCATCTTCCTCAGACGAAAAGAAACACATTAATGACCCATGACCCAAGACCTTGAAACATTTGGAAAGAGTGAAAACATGCTCCATTACAGACCACCAACCAATTATTACATGTGACATGATTTACCTTGAATAACAATAATAAACAGTGTCCCCCAAATTTCATACACTAAAAACTTAAAAAGTAAAAAATCAGCCACACCTCACCCGCATTTCACTATAGCTACTCCAACTATTTTTTTTTCCCTCTGAGCGACAACCCGTCACACCTCTTGACCACAAATCGAAATCAACCACACCTCACTGCATTTCACTATATCTACTCCAACTAATTTTTTTTTTCTCTAAGCGACAATCCGTCACACCTCTTTGACAACAACCGAAAGTAAGACCGAAACCTTCTTTGGAAAAACAAGACAACAATTTCGATTTCGATCGCGGGAAAGACTACCTCCGGATTTTGTTCCAGACCAAGACCAAGGCCTGGGTAGGCAAAACAATAAATACAACACTAAATCCCCCTAATAACTTGAAAACATTCAGTCCACATGACCCTGGGGGATTTCGTTTATCCTTGTAATAAAGGCTAAATCCATCCTTCACCACACTTATGTAAGTCCTGGTTTCGTTACTTGGCGATCATCACTCCACTGAAGTGGAAAAGGAGAGCGCGTGCTTGCGCTTTGGCAGTGCCATCCACTGGGAAAAAAATCCGAAGCTCGCTGGCAGCTAAGACGAAGGAAAGACAAGGACAGGTACGTACGTGCTCTTCTCCCCGTTCATCTCCTGACCTTGGCATTATGAGTGGGGGGCGGGGCGTATCGTTATGATCTGCATTGTAAAGTAGGAACAAGAAATTGCTTGCTCAGTATTCAAGCTGGCGTGAATTGTACTATATATCTGTTTTGCTAAATCATCAACACCATCACTGGTTGCTACCAATGGAGTCCAGATGCAAGTGCAGTTTGAACCCAACCGGGTACGGGCTCTGCCGATTAATTTTAACAGAGTCGAATAAAACGTTAACAATTAAAATGTTTGAATTTCCCCAAACGTCTATTTTGCGTCCCACTAGCAATTTTCTTGACAGTTTGGTTCTACTTATCTCAGTAGAGTGCAAAAACACACCCAATAAAATATGGGCAAGAAAACTCATTTTATTGTGCGTTACATTTGCAACCTTACTGAGAGCTTATGAGTTCATGAAACAGTAGGAGCAAATGAATCGCTGTTTCCGTCTGTCTTCTTCCCTGTAATGTGGATTCTGCACCGGTGATTATCATTAATTGAGAATTCCGCATCTCTCCTAAGTTCACTTGTTCCAAATAATGGAATTTTGCAGGAAGTAGAATTATCTATTCCAAATCCTCTTGCAATTTGGTGGAAAGAATTTTCCCTTGGGCCCTTTGGTCTTCTGCCTTCCTTGAGTCCGCTGAACTTATTCTGAACGAATGTCCACAACCCAGGTCACAGTTCAGGGTTCAGTCTCATTTCAAAACACTTTAATTCGGATTCGGAAGCACCTGTAAATATTTTTCTTAGGGTGACTTTGCACTCACCAATTAGTTGGGCCAACAGATTAAGCAACTTTTGTAATTGTTGATTAAATAAGTTTCAAGAAATTTCTTAATCTGTGTTGGTAGCTTCTTTAAGATATGGCAACTTGCAAGCATCAGAGCATTTATGATTGTTGTGACCCTCATAGAAAGTGTAACAAATTGCCTTGCGCACTCAAATCAGGTCATCAAGAGGTTTTAATTTTGATGTAAGTACTTGTGAATTTAATGTGTTTGCTAATACCTTTGGCTGTGATAGAGACTGTTGATGAAGGCTTCTGTATATTTAATGAAACAAGTTGAGATAAACATCTTTAATTTTCTATCACTTATTGCCTCATATCAATTGTTAAAGCATTTAACCTAAATGTTATTCTCGTGAAGTTAAATGATGTTTGTGCTTAGCTCATCAATATAACCGACCTGCCTTCTTGGACAGAGATAATGAGCAGTAGCACTTGACACATGCTTGTTGATATACATTCAGTTGAATGGCAAGACGTGGCAATTTATTTTTTTCCTTTCCGGAGAAATACAATTCCCATCATTGTCCTCTGTATTAAAAGTTCAGAGTGAGGAAGCTGGTACCTTGCCAATGTTTTTTGGATTCCCCCCTACCTATTCCACAGAGAAGACAGACATAATGAGCACTTGACACATGCTTGTTGATATACATTCAGTTGAATGGCAGGAGGTGCCAATTTTTTTTTTTTGAATTTCTGGAGAAATAAATTCCCCTCATCGTCCCGTGTATTAAAAGTTCAGACTCTAGAGTGAGGAAGCTGGTACCTTGCCAGTGTTTTGTGGAATCCCCCCTCCCTATTCCACAATTTTCCAGATGGAAGATAGTATTAACAACCAGCTGCAACAGCAGTTGGTAACCCTGCGGGACTTGTGAGCATTGGATCAGACTACTCCCTGAGCATTATGCCTCAGTTGGAATAGTTGAACCAACTGAGATATACATTGGGGGTATGAGATTTTCCAACTTGCCAAGACATTATAGGTTCATATAATAGTCCATTACAAGATCAACATGAACTTCAAATGTCATGTTTCATTGTTATTCATTGGCTGTTATCTCTCAAAGATATAAATAGCTGTAATTTCTCTAGCATTCTCTATTTTTTTGGAAAACTACCTTGGGCATTTTTTTGTAATGACATGTGAATTGAATCATTATTATACGATCTATGCGTCATCCACTTTAACCCTAGGTGATGATGCATTAAGGATGGGTTTACTATCTACCACTATATCAGGGAACCTATTACTAAATCTTGTTCATTGTAGTAAAAAACTGCCATGGTGAAATTCTACATCATTACACCCTTTTATCTACCTTCTGAAGGAGGGTACTCTATCTTGTGTTATTCAGGGACCATATGTTTTTTATTGTTCAAGTACTGAGGTTAGCCTTTCTAGCAATTGGGTTGTTGGTTGTATTGCCAAATAATTGTAGTGACTCTATAAGTATTAAAGTTATCTTGATTTGTGTGTTATTGACAGTCATGAAAAGATAACTTCCTTATATGATAATAGTTGATTGTCGTAACAGTTTAATGACCATAAGGTTGTAAGGGTAGGGAGACATCTTTTTCCTGTTAATTAGGTGAAGTTGTTTCAACTTAGAGCTATTACTAGAAAACCCATAATTGCTACAAAATTTGGGTCTTTATATACCAAACTAACAAAGTTGGGACTGTCTACACCTTTTTTTCTTACACATTACAATTTTTTTCAACCTTGCTAGCCCCACTGTAAAGTCTAAGATTCTGCAAACAAAACAAAATAGAATTGATATATATTTTTTTAAAATACTTTCTTGTGAGGTGGGCAACGATTGCTTGATGTCGTTTTGCTATAGGGTTACTGGAGTGCTCACTATCACCTTCAACCTTGGTGTCCATTGTTATGAACAGAGTTCATAACCGCAACTATATACTCAGAAGATCTGAAATATATAAATATCCATGATAGGACAAATATATTTATACAAAGAATGTTGAATACAAGAGATATGAGATATTGTGTTACAAATGAGGGGGCTCACTTATATACCTAGGCAGGTGCCCTTTCATGATTGGTCACGTCCTTAGAGACATGCCTCTTCAGTAAATAGTTATTGTTTAATTAACTATTATTACATTTATTATTTATTCATATATTTATATTATTTATATATATTTTATTCATAACATTGCCTTCCCCTTTGTTGAGAAAGGTAACTAGTTTCGGTCTTCATAATTGTTGTACTCATCTCCATATGTATCCTATGTAACAAACAAGAAAAGAAAAAGAAAAAGTTATTATATTAAAGCATGGGTTTTATGCTCATTATTGATGGTCTTTTAGAGAACATGCTTTTAGGGTTTGTTAGGTCTTAGGATTTATTGTCATGAGTCAAAGGAGTCAACATCATGTTTATAACACCCTTCCGGGCAAAATGTAATTGTAAAAAGAATTATTTTTGAGTCTAGAAAGTCCTGGAAACTCCAAAAGTACAAGTTAGCCCTGGCAGCATTAAGTCGGCCTAAAGGAGGGAATACGACCCCTTGAGAAGGCTATATAAAGGAGCAGTTTGACCTCATTTGGGACACACTCACTGCACAAATTCGATATATCAAGGAAGAGTTTGATTTGTAGTTGGGAAGCTGGAAGAAGGAGAGCGAAGGTCTAAGAGAAGAAAGGACAAAAATTTATTGTTTTTGGGCTCTATCTCTCTCACATGTGCGAAATTCTAGGGTTTTTGGGCTGCAGGAAGAAGTTGAAGTTGCAGGAGGACGACATGCAGTAACCTGTAGCTGGAGGAGAGAATACTCTATCTAGACCTCGTTGACCTTGGAAAGAGCTGTCTTGCTCTAGGAATGTCTTAGGAGGAGGCTGGATTAGGGTTTTTGAGGAAGCTGCAAGGTCGAAATTGCAGGACGAGTTGTAGTATTGAAGCTAGTAGGTCGAAGTTGTAGTATTGAAGCTGGTTGGTGCATAATCAAGTAAGGACTCGAGGAAGCGCTGACTTGGTAGGAGAAGGACCTGGTCTAGGTTTTAGGTCTTTATATCTCATTTGAAGCAGATTCTACGAAGAGAAGAGTTTTTGGGTTTTCCCCTTGGAGGGGTTTTGCCCTGACTGAGAGCTTAATATCTTTGTCCTTTATTGTTGCTGTTACTGTTCTTGATATTGTTTGATGAAAAGATCTAACTAAAGAACATAAAGAAGATAATTAAGATTCACAAGCAAATATCAAGATTAAAGGAAAATAAGTTTAATAGCTGCCACTTTGCATTTTTCCAACATGGTATCAGAGCTAAGGTGAACAAGGAAGGTAACTGGAAAGACACTAGAAGGAATTATTTGTCAAGGGGAAGAAAAAAAGGAAACTCTTAAGGAAAGTTCAAGAAGGATTGTCTCTTGAAGGATCTAGTTGAAAGGCTCATTGGTAAACCTCTTTAAAGGAAGCATCAAAGGACCTTATCATTCATCACTCTTGGAAGCTGTTATTGGAGGAATCCTAGGGAACATCTTTCAAGGAAGTCTCTTCAAGGATCTTGAAGGCATCAAGAAGGTTGAAGACATCATCAAGGAAGAGGAGCATCTTGATCAGCAAGTAAGTATCATATTATTACATCATCTCTGAATCTACAAATCATATGGGTTCTTTCTGCAAGGAGAGCAACAAGCTCGTAGGAGCATCAAATTATCTGGCATGGAAGAAAAGGGTTGATTTGATTCTCACAGAACAAGAAGTAATGGAGTATGTTACTGGGGAAGTTACTATATCAGAGAAAGACAAGACTCAAGAACTAGAAAAGTACAAGAAAGGGGAAGTTAGGGCACAAAAGATCATAGTGGAATCCATTAAAGATTCTCTTGTTCCATTCATTGGAAATTTGAAGACTTCCAAGGCTATGTATGACAAGCTAGTGAACTTGTATTTCGTAAGTACATCAGGACAAAGGATGTCTTTGTGGAACAGGCTATATATAATGAAGAAATCAAAGGATGAGGATATGGCATCCTTTCTCATGAAAGTCTCTCAACTAAGAGACCATTTATAGGGACTTGGGGAAACAATATATGATTCGGAAGTGACCATATGTGTACTGAATGCATTGCCACGAGAATGGAGTAGTTTTGCAACAAGCATCTACTCCAAGAAAGATTCAACTCCCTTTGATGAGTTGTGGGCTCAATGCATATTGGAGGAATCAAGGATCAAAGTCAAAGATGACAGTAGATCAGATGAGCAATCTCAAGCCTCTATAACCCGAGTCAAGAGGCTGAAGAAAGGGAAATTTGGAAAGTCCAAGAAGAAAGACATGTCCAAGGTTCAATGCTTTAAATGCAATGAGTTTGGACACTTTTAGAGGGACTATCCAAGCCAACAAAACAACAAGAGAAAGGAAAGAAGTGAGGCACACATAGCTGAAGTAATAGGAGAACCGGAGAAGAAGCCAAAGAAGGAATAAGTGAAGGATATTTACTATTGAAGAAGGCCCTTTGGTTATCAGGTTCTCTATGAAGGTTGTTGTTTCGTTTAGGATAATATGCATTATGCAGAACATCATAAAGAGAAGCATATGATAGTGGTCTGTTTAGAATTTACATGATTAAGTTGCTTTATAGAGATCATCTAGATAGATAGATAGACCATTTTTGCATAATGTTCATCCAATTATTATCTAACAATATGTTGGAGGTTGTCTTCTTGCTTAAGTGGATCATCACGATCCTAGGAGAACCATCATCTTGAAAGGTTCTTAGGAGGAGCACTATGACAAGGATAGTATGCATTCCATATAATGTGGAAACAATACTAGTAAAGGGATGAAGGAATGCAATGGGTCAGGTTGTAGGCTCATTTTTAGGGCAGATAGCTAGATGATTGGGTGAACGCATAGGAATGCATGCTTGATGTAAAACTCTGGATAAGATTCATATGTATCGAATCTTGAGTAAAGAAAGTTGGTCATAAAATATGCTTTAGTATATAATACGATGCTTGAAAAAGAAGCTTTAAGACTTTCTCTAGAATATACAACATTGGTTAGCATCCAATATAATCTCCGGAAGAAAAGTTATAACTTGGTAATCAAGTTCGATCTTTGGGCACTCTAATGCAAGAAGGAAGTTTCAAGTGGAGATGGTTGATGAGGATGTTGATGGTACGAGAAGGTCATCATGATGAAGTGAGTTTGATTTGTTTATGATTTGGTTATCTGGTTAACATAAAATTTTGCTACCTGGAATAATGTTGCAGGTATATATAATGACAGTTGAGGCGATTTCAACTGTGTGGATGAAGAATATTGAGGAATTTCAATATTTGGTACCTGGCAACTGTGAAGTCAAGATGTGCACACCTTGGGATTGAAAAGGTAGCAGTGCGAGAAGATAACCTAAAGGTCAAAGGAAGATCACTTTCAAAGGAAGCTATGATCAACTTAAAGTTTGGAAAGGCTCAATACAATGTCTTCATCTATGATAACGAGGATGGAAGTGATAAGCAAGAAGAATGACTTGGAACCTGTCATAAGATTGAAGAGTGAAGATGGCTCCATGATACCATGAAAGGAAGCAAGCTTGAGATGCAAAGGAGAGAGGGAGCCATGCAGCTATGAAGATCAAGTAGTTGGTACTCTTATGAAGACAAGCTATAAGGCTTGTGATGTTGACTTCCCAAATAGAAAGGAAGTTGGGATCTCCTCTAGATTTGAGAGTGAGTAAAAGGAGTCTACTTGAATAGGAGCAAGGGATCTATTCTCTAGTCAAAAAGAGAATAGGGTAGTCCTCTCTGGTTGAGAGGGAGTGATGTTGGACATCACATGTGCATTCTCTTCTTCAGGTGATGAAGAGAGAATGATGGAGGATTGGATAAGCATCTGTGGTTTCCTTGAGGATATAACATCCAAGAAAGGAAAGGTACCAACACTCTTTGAGAATGGGACAACATTCAAGAGAAGAGTGATTGAAGAGGACAAATATTCTTTAAGGACTCAAGATTGGAGATCCAAGATAAGAATAGTCCTAAAAGGACATACCTTGTGGACATTCGGATGGGGTATATACCTTGTAGAGGTAGTGCAGTATCACACATAAAGCCTCCCAACATAATGCTCTTCACATTAATGACAGTGTTGGTCACAGTAATGATGCTTACAGTATGGCTTATCAATCCGACTCTTCTTGTGAGAACTCTTTAGTTGGAGATATGATGTTGTACTAGTTGTACAATTATGAATACCTCCCTCGTTAAGAGGAAATGTTGAGAAATGTAACTAGTTTCGATCTTCATAATTGTTGTATTCATTTCAATATGTATCCTATGTAACAAACAAGAAAAGAAAAAGAAAAAGTTATTATTATTAAAGCATGGGTTTTGTTACCGCTCAATCTAGGAGGGGTCTGGGAGGGACTACTACTAGACTAAGTGACAACAACGGGACAAGGACCCATTGTCACCTTAGTTGATGTTGCCCGCTCTTTACGGACTTTCACCCATGGGGGGAGTCTCGGTATAAAGGAAATCACTAGAAGGGATAAGTCAATGATGAGGTATAAGATGATTTCCAAAGCCCATTCAATGGAGAGGCTCAAATAATAGCTTGCTTGTCCTAAGGGCAAGGTATGGGGCTCTCCAAGAAAGGCTCAAGGGAGGCATAGACCTAGGGAATAGGGATTTTCAATTGTGAAGGGTATCCTAGACCTAAGATTCTCTAAGAAATAAGGAGCCTTAAGTGGCCTTGTGAGATAAGGAATGATGAAGATATGGGATCCCACAAAGGGGTCCTTGGGAGGATCCAAGCTTGACCAAGGGTTTGAGAAATCCTTTAAAGAGTGTTTAAGTTAAGCGAGGATAAGAGAAGGTCACAAGAATAGTTAACTTCATTTGAGTTTTTGGGTAAAGCGATCTTCAAAGTTGCCACTAACAAAAGAAGACCTAGACCAAACAATTTCAGAGTTAGGGCTTTATGTTTCTCACAAACGAACCGTGGGATAGGCCTCCAATTTGGAGGGCTTGTAGGAGACACCCCAGCGCAATTCCTCACCAACTTGCTCTGCAAGATGATGGCTCAAAAGGAATTCACTTGATGCCCTAGCTAAGTCGTCTAGGGTTAGGGCAACAAATTTGTGGAAAAGAGGAAAATGAAGTTTTATGGTGATAACCAAGGATTGAGGTTAGTGCCTAGCCAATTGTGGTCAACGGAGTCAAAGTGAATTTGATTATTGATTTTTTCTTTACCAAGGAATCCCTTTGCAACTTCGCTAGGCTAGAGAAACCCTAGCTAGGTCACAAGAAGGAGTTTATATTTTGATTTGCAGAATTTGATAGATTTTCAATGTCAAAGGTACACAACCTACCCCTAGTGTAATACCCTCACAGTGGAATTTTTAAGTAGACGGTAATTGGGATTTAAAAATTTAAATTTGCTGAAGAATACCTGGGATTGTTTTTGCTGTTGAGGTCGATCTCGGGCTATTGACGCTCCAAATTTGCTTTTGTTACCAAAAGACCAACACCTCCCTACCAAACTAGGCAAAATCTTGGTACCCAGCTCCAAAATACTTCAAATTTGAAGTAATCTGCCCCTCGTGCCCAAAAGCTTCAAGGACAATCAAGGCTGCTCTAACTGTAGTTCTTTACAGTAAGTTCTCCCTTCCTGCACTGCGCTCTCAAGGCAAAAAAAGGATCCCTTCTCCGTCGCACTCCCTTCTCTTTTATTGCTTAGAGCCATCATTCATTCATCCTACACCGCCGTGGCTATGAGGTGAGGATTCTTGTCCCCTGTCCCTTTTCGTGGCTCCTCATAGTGATTTAAGGAGGTAGTCACATTTTGTTTGACACTAATCATTTTATTAATTTACGTAGTCCCTTTTCATCAGGGTTTATTTAATATTATTTTATTTTTATTTTAATGTTTGATATTTAAGTTAAAAATTAATTCCTTTATAACATCATAATTCTCTTTTAACTTTTAACTTTAATAATTTAATTTAGAACCTTTAGGTTTATATATATATATATAATTTCTTTTATTTAATTAAATTCTTTTGTATTAATATATTTGGAATAATGTATTAGTTATTTTATGGTGGTGGTATAACAAGTATTCCATAAATATATATTTATTTGATTCTGGCGAGTTTAGGTATTTACCTTGTATGTCAATAATTCATTCACTGGACTTTTATAAATGGTTTGCATATATACTAATGCAGCATATGCGATACATGCATATGTAGCTATCATATGCATGTCTCGTATGCATGCTAATATTTACGTTTTGTTTGTAAATTGTAGGTGGGTCATTAAATACACCCCTCCTTCAGAAAACTTCGTCCCGAAGTTATACTTTATGTAGTATATCAATAGTTATTTAATGATTAGTATAATTATGTAGGATTTGAATTTTGAACATTTATAGTTTTACAAGCTTAATAGTCATACCTTGCCCTTGCTGGGTTCCCAAGCTATTCTAGAATCACCCTATCCTTCCTAATCTTTTTCGCTCCCATCCTATCCGTCTTTTACTGGAGTATGCCATGGTGTCAGTTATACTGATCTAACCATTCATAGGTTCTAAGGATGACAGCATCGACTATATCGACTTGATTTCCTAGCAAGCATCCGACAGTCATCATCACACGTCTAGGGGAGCGTGACTCGCACAGTCCTCCCATGACTCCAGGTTTTGGAGGATAAACGGTGGGCAATACCTCCACCCCTCCTTTAGGATCAGGGTCAACACCCTATCATGGAATCTTATTGAGCCTTAATTGTCCTTGGAGCTTTTGTCATCACGTGGTCATTTGGTAACGATGCTATCTGCAATGTAAACACTTGTCCATACATTATACATATGCTTCAATATTTTCAAAATAATTCATATTTAAATAATAGTTTCCATGTAATTCATATATGTTGTTGTCTACGATATAACGTACTTGGCCATGTCCAACCCATATATCAGTAAGTTAACTTTCATATTAAAATGTAGTCATCCTTTTATTGCTATCTCATCAATCATGTCGATATGCAGAAATGAAACCAAATTATAGATATCTTCATCCATAACATAATCATGATTTAGATTTCACAGGAAGGTTAATTAAATACTAAACTTCATATTGGTATCCATAAAAACAATGTTAATTAAATAACATATTTCATACGGGTGTCCACATACTGGTAGAGTTAAGCAAATAACATATACGATGTACCAACAGAGTTAAGTAAATAATGTATTTCTTATGGGTATCCATGTACCAACAAAATAAAATTCATTTTACATGTGATAGTTCAAAATGATAGTCTTAAGTATCTAACTAAAATAAGTAGTCATATACAAAATAAGGTTTTAAGTTTGTTAAAATCAACACAAGTTGGGATATCTTCGGCATATGGTCTTTGTATCTTCTGAGGTAGTTGATCCAGGGCTATACTTGTCCCACTGGACCTTAATTTAGTCTACCAGACGGTTCTTGAGCTGTCGAACCCTATGTTCCAGTATACATAATGGTTCGATCGAAATTGTAATATCCCGTTTCAGGGATATCCTTCAAACCCAGTAAACTACAACCCAATACGTGTAAATGATATAGTAACTGGGAAGATCAAAAGAAAATAACAGTGGTGCAACATATAATAATATAAACACAAAATACAAGTAGATACTCAAGAAATGCAGAGAGAAATGCTAAGCCATTTTATTATACTGAGCAATGGAATGAGTACAGGAGGTGATCAGAAAGATGGCACCTCGACTTGCTCAATGCAAGTGAAGAAATACACTCAGAATAGTAAGGAAATGGCTTCTCTTTGAACTGCGTCCAAGCTGCCGGAGAACTGCTGTGCTGCTCCTGGAACCAAATGAGATTTGGGGCCGTTCCCCTCCTCAGAAAATGCTGAAACTCTAGAATCTGCCTCTACTCAATAAACCCAGAAAAGCCCAAAAAGCTTTGCAAAAATGGCTGACCCCCGAAAAACGTCTCCTTGAGGACCTACGCAATCCCTCAAGGCTCTGCGCTGCCACAGAATGGAACCCTCCAAAACTCCACCCGAAACTCTGCCAAAATCCTCCAATATGCAAGGGCTGATCCCTTGCTCAATCTCCCAGCTCAAATCCTCCACAAAACCCTCAAATTTGGAACCCCCACCAAAAGAACTGCGTCCCTCTCTCAAGACTGTGCAGTTATAAAAAATGCTCAGTTCCTCCTCACTCCAAAGGCCAATCCTCCTGCAAAACACTGCTGGAAACTACCTTGCCCGAGCAGGCACTCGAAGTCCCCCGGGGCTAAGGGTGAGATCTCCTAACGGAGAACTCGTTGCACTAAACAGCGCTGCAGACAGGCTAAACAACTAGCGTGCTCTAAGTCGAAGTGACTAGCTCAAATGCACATAATCGAATGCCAAAATGAGGAGGCTCCTCTCTCCTTTATAGCGTTGGCCGTTCTCAACCCTAAGGCCCACCTCTTCCAACGTAGCCTTCCTCTTGCCACGTGTTTTTCTCCATCTGCGCAGTCCCTCCAAGTGTCTACATGGTCCTTTGGCCCCCTTGGCTCTCCTTTAAGTTACAACGTTGTGCTACTAGGGAGTGACTTTATTCTAAAAGTGAGTTATGCCCCCCCTTTCCTCACCTTTTTATTTATAAATAACTATAGAAGGCAAAATTGAGCAAAAATCGAATATTCCAATTAGCCATGGCTAATTAGGAATATTACAGTCTCCCCCAACAAAATGTTGCTTGTCCTCAAGCAACTAAAGTGATGGATGCTTCAAAATTTTCTCACTCTCCCAAGTGGCATCCTCATCCGGTAAATTCTTCCACCTCACCAAGAATTCCTAGACCGTCCTGCTCCGTAGCTGCCTCTCCCTGGTATCAATAATAGCCTCTGGCTGCAACACCAAATGCACCTCATCATCCATGGGCGGTAGCTCATCTGTCACTGTCACATGCTGTCCCAATGCCTTCTTCAGGCATGATACATGAAAGACGTTATGAATCTTGCTGCCTTGGGGCAGTTCCAACTCATACGCAACTTGACCAATCCTGCGTATCACCCTGTATGGTCCATAAAAGCGGGGCTTGAGCTTTTCAGCCCCCTTCTGCTTTAGTGACGACTGTCGGTATCGCTGTAATCATAGGTAGACCAAGTCCCCTACCTCAAACTGTCTCTCCACCCGACCCCTGTTAGCGTACAACTTCTGCTAGTTCTGCGCTGTAGCCATATTATCCTTGAGAGCTCGGAGAATATCCTGACTCTCTTGGATCCAAATCTTGGCCCTCGGAGCCTTGCTAGCACCAAACATCACGTCAGCAAAAGATAAAGGTTGATATCCATACAAAGCATAGAATGGTGACATATCGATGGACATGTGATGTGTAGTGTTGTAGCAGTACTCCCCTAGATGCAGCCACTTCAGCCATGCTCGCTGCTGCCCACTGACATAGTTACGCAAGTAGCCCTCCAGCCACTTGTTAGCTATCTCTGTCTGCCTGTCCGTCTATGGGTGATAACTGGTACTCGGTGTCAACTCCGTTCCCACCAACCGGAAAAGCTCCTGCCAAAATCTGCCCATGAAACGGCTGTCCCTATCACTGGTGATGGTCTTAGGAAGACCATGTAACCTGAAGACCTCTCTAAAGAACAATTCGGCCACCTGCGCTGCTGTGTAGTGCGCGGATATGGCGAAAAAATGTGCGTACTTTGTAAGTCGATCAACAACGACAAAGATGCAATCCTTGCCCTGTACCACGGGCAACCTTGTGATGAAGTCCATCGAAATACACTCCCATTTCCCCTTCGGAATGGGAAGAGGCTGCAATAATCCTGCGGGATGGCTTATCGCCCCCTTGTTCCTCCAGCAAACATCGCACTCCCGGACATGCTGGAGTACGTCCTCCTTGAGGCCCTTCCATGAGAACCTCTCTCTAATGGCCCTGTAGGTTTTGGTAAACCCCTGATGGCTGGCCAATGGTGAATCATGTGATGCCTGAATTATCTTCTTCTTGAGCTGAGATCCCTCAGTCAAGAAGATCCGGTCCGTGTAGTAGATGATCTCATCGACCACCTTGTACCTGTCATCCGCCACCTGCCCATCTAGAACCTCACATGCAAATCTGTCCTTGGAGTACTCCACTAAGAGTCGAGCCCTCCAGTCTGTATCCAAGCTCATAAGAGACGTGGCTGGTCTATGTGAAAGGGCATCTGTTACCACGTTGTTCTTACCTTTGACATACTCAATGTCAAAGTCATATGCTTAGATCTTATTGATCCACTTCTGCTGCCTCTCCTGTAGCTGCTTCTGCTCCAAAAAGAACCTGAGGCTGTTGTGATCAGTCCTCACCCTGAACCTGTTACCCACTAAATACTGCCGAAACTTGGCCAATGCATGCATGATGGCCAACATCTCCTTGTCGTATATAGAATACAACCTCTTGTGTGGAAGGAGCTTCTGGCTCTCAAAGGCTATAGGGTGACCCCCCTACATCAATACTGCGCCGATCCCCTCTCCCGACGCATCACACTCCAAAACAAATGGCTGCGAAAAATCCGGCGATACAAGCACTAGGCAGCTACTCATAACCTCCTTGAGCCTGTCAAAGGCTCGCTGCGCTGTATCCGACCAACTGAATGCCCCCTTCCTCGTCAAATCTGTCAGGGGTGCAGCAAGCTATGAGAAACTCTTGACGAACTTCTGGTGGTAAGTACAAATGCCAATGAATCCCCGAAGTTCTGTCATGTTCCTCGGCTTCGGCCAATCTCTGATGGCCCTAATCTTCTCCTCGTGGACTCTCACTCCGTCCACCCCTATGATGTGTCCCAAGTACAACATCTCCGTCAATCCAAACTCACACTTGGAGAGCTTGGCATAGAACTGTTGCTCCTCCAAGCTGCACAACACTGTCTCAATGTGCTGGAGATGCTCCTCCCAAGTCTTGCTGTAAATGAGTATATCATCAAAGAACACCAACACAAACTTCCTCAAGTGACTGTGGAAGATGTGATTCATGCAAGACTGGAATGTAGCTGGGGCATTAGTTAGCCCGAAGGGCATCACCAAAAACTCAAAGTGCCCATAGTGACACCTGAAGGCGGTCTTGGGAATGTCCTGTTCCCTCACGCAATTCTGATGGTACCCAGATCTCAAATCAATCTTTGAGAAGAATTGTGCTCCTCTCAACTCATCCATCAACTCATCGATCCTGGGTATGGGGTACTTGTTCTTCAGTGTCTTCTTGTTCAGGGCCCTGTAGTTAATGCACATCCTCAATGTGCCGTCCTTCTTCTTCACCAACACCACGGAAGAAGCAAAGGGACTCGTGCTTGGCCGAATGTGTCCAAGAGCCAGAAACTCCTGAATGGCTTGCTCAATCTTATCCCAATAGGCCTTGGGATGCCTATAGGGGGTAGTAATAACTGCCTGTATGCCCTGCTCAAGCTCAATGGTGTGCTCAAACCCCCGGTCCGGTGGCTGTCCTGGCGGATTCTCCCCAAATACTGTGGCATACCGGTCAAGGATGGACTATATCTCTGGGTGCACTGTCTGCCCTGTAGTCCCTGCCTCTGATGCACGCAGCTCCACTGCCCACTCTATGTCTCCCTTCCGGAAGACTGCCTCCATCCGATGAGCCGAAACAGTTTGAAGCAGATATGTGTGCTGTCCCCGTATCTTCTCACGCCTCCTTGTCTTCTCATCATCCCTCTCCATCTCAAGGGCCTTCCAATCTGTCGTGACCTTCCCTAGAGTGATAAGCCACTGAACACTCAGTACTACGTTGGTGTCCGGAATATTGACCACGAAAAAGTGGTCAGTTAGTGTGTAGGTGCCCATCGTCACTAATAACTTTGGGACATAACGAGCACACACCATGGTCTAATCCCCTGGGACCAAAACTGAAAATCCATCGAAGCTCTCTGTCTGTATACCTCTCCGCTCAACCATTTATGTGTCGATGAAGTTATGGGTTGCCCCACTGTCAACCAAAACTGATACTCGCTGGCCACGTACTGTCCCCAGTACGCGCAATGTCAAATACTTGGGAACCCCTCGCAATGCTGCAAGGGCTCCTCTGGTAGGTGCAAAAGCCGCACCACCTGCTGCTGGTGGTGGAGGCAGCAAGGGACCCTGCACGGCATGACCATCTCCTGCCTCCACATCATCCTCCTCATCCTCTTCCCCGCTGCTCTCGGAGAAGACCTCAATAAGGTGTGCTTTGCCTGCAACACATCTATATCCTGGTGCCCACGACTCCTGATAGGTAAAACACAATCGCTTCTTCGTCAACTCCCTCCTGGCGTCATCATCAATCTGTGCTCGTCCTGGATTTCCCTTTGGAGGCGAAATCCTCACGTCCTTCCCCTTAGGCTGGAAAGCCTGTCTCTAGGGGTAAGGTGTCCGGGTCCTGGGTAAGACATCCTGTAAGTCCCGGGTCTTGCTGATAGCATCCTGGAGTGTGGCTGGTCTAGTGGACCTGACTAGACCCCGAAGTGGCTCTGTTAACCCCCTAACAAACATGTAGATCCTCCGTGCGTGGATAGATCTAGTACCATCACTGAAATCCTCAAGAAGTCTGCAATGTAGGTCTTTGGGCTCCCTGTCTGTTTGAGCCTCTTCAACTCAACAAAGTGCTGTTCTGGATCCCTCCGGTCAAACCTCTCTATCAGTCTCCTGGTGAACTCGGCATATGTCGTCACTGTGGAGTGTTCGAGTGTAACTAACCCATGGAACCACCAGTCTTGGGCCTCAACATCCAAATGTAATGTCGCCACCTTGATGGCCTCTGTCTCCGACATCTGGTTAAGTTGGAAATAGATGTCCAGCTTCTCCACCCAAGACTTTGCCGAACTGTTTGATGAGCCATCAAACGTAGGCAAGTAAAATCTACTAGCTGTGCGGTGGGTGTCTCCATCATGATAATGCCGGTATCCTCTGTGATGGTCGCGGGGTCTACTATCCCGCTGGAGCTGAACAAAGTCTCTGAATGAGAGAGCATCCCTGAACTCATGCCCATAGGCTTGGTACTCCGCAAAACAATCGCCCATATGACCGGGCTCTGCCTCCTGCTGTGCTTCGGCCCCCGTATCTGCTCCTAGGAAAGTGGGCATGGTAGAGCGTATAGGGGCATGTGAGGCCATTTGCTGAGTAATATCACGCTGAGTGCACCCTGCTCTGGAAAATGGTGAGATGCACCTGATTTCTCTCCAACCTGGAAAACTCGTGGGCTCTCATGCTGTCTAGCCTCCACCGCCGTGAATCTTTGCCCCATCACCTCGATCTGCCTCGATATATCCTGCACCGATTTGAGGAGCATGTCCGCAAATTTCTTCCCGTCATCATCTGCCATCGGATCCTCCTGCTTTGTGTCCACCACAGGCTCCTCCTGTTCTGCGTTCACCATAGGCTCCTCCTGCTCTGTGTCCACCACTCGAACACAGTCTCCCTCTCCGTAGGTGTTCTCCAACCTACGCCTAGTGTCTGTGTATCTCCTACCTCTGTAACAGATGTAGGGCTTTTCCCTCAGTGTCATAGATTGCTAGCTCCACAGACTAAGCCAGATCTATGCTCTGATACCACTGTAATATCTCGTTTCAGGGATATCCCTCAAACCTAGCAAACTCCAACCCAATACATGCAAATGATATAGTAACCGGGAAGCTCAAAAGAAAATAACAGTGGTGCAACATATAATAATATAAACACAGAATACAAGCAGATACTCAAGAAATGCAGAGAGAAATGCTAAGCCATTTTATTATACTGAGCAATGGAATGAGTACAGGAGGTGATCAGAAAGATGGCACCTCGACTTGCTCAAGGCAAGTGAAGAAATACACTCAAAATAGCAAGGAAATGGCTTCTCTTTGAATTGCGTCCAAGCTACTGGAGAATTGCTGTGCTGTTGCTGGAACCAAATGTGATTTGGGGCTGTTCCCCTCCTCAGAAAATGCTGAAACTCTGGAATTCGCCTCTACTCAATAAACCCAGAAAAGCCCAGAAAGCTTTTCCAAAATGGCTGACCCCCGGAAATCGTCCCCTTGAGGACCTATGCAATCCCTCAAGGCTTTGCGCTGCCACATAATGGAACCCTCCAAAACTCCACCCGAAACTCTGCCAAAATCCTCCAATATGCAAGGGTTGATCCCTTGCTCAATCTCCCAGCTCAAATCCTCCGCAAAACCCTCAATCCGGAACTCCCACCAAAATAACTGCGTCCCTCTCTCAAGATTGCGCAGTTATAAAAAATGCTTAGTTCCTCCTCACTCCAAAGGCCAATCCTCTTGCAAAAGACTGCTGGAAACTACCTTGCCCGAGCAGGCACTCGAAGTCCCTCGGGGCTAAGGGTGAGATCTCCGAACGGAGACACTCGTTGCACTAAACAGTGCTGCAGATAGGCTAAACAGCCAGTGTGCTCTAAGTCGAAGTGACTAGCTCAAATGCACATAATCGAATGCCAAAATGAGGAGGCTCCTCTCTTCTTTATAGTGTTGGCCCTTTTCAACCCTAAGGCCCACCTCTTCCAACGTAGCCTTCCTCTTGCCACGTGTTTTTCTCCATCTGTGCAGTCCCTCCAAGTGTCTACGTGGGCCCCTCCTCTACGTGGTCCTTTGGCCCCCTTGGCTCCCCTTTAAGTTACAACGTTGTGCTACTAGGGAGTGAATTTATTTTAAAAGTGAGTTATGTCCCCCCTTTCCTCACCTTTTTATTTATAAATAACTAAAGAAGGAAAAATTGAGCAAAATTAAATATTCCAATTAGCCATGGCTAATTAGGAATATTACAGAAATGGTTCTTTCGTCTGATACCTGCAATTCCTTCCATTGAAGATTTTGAGATTTGTTAGTTATGTAATGTCTTAATATAAATACATGAAATACATTATGAACTTTATGCAAGTGGGGTGGCAGTGCAAGACGATAGGCGACAGGTCCGTCTTTTTCCAGAACTTTGAATGGCCCAATTAATTGGGGTGATAACTTTGTCCATTTTTCAAATCGGATGGTGCTTTTGTTGGGTTTGATGCAAATGAAAACTTGATCTCTTACTTCATAATTCCTATCTGTCCTATGAGCATCAACATAACTTTTTTGTCTATCTTGTGCCTCTTTCAATCATTGTCTAATTTGTTTTACTTGTTCCTCTATCTCTTGAATTAATTCTGGCCCCACTATCACCAGTCTTCTAACTTGTCCCAACTTAACGGTGTCCGGTAAGGTCTGTCGTACAATGCTTTAAATGGAGGCATTCCAATTGAACTGTGCTAACTGTTATTGTATTCAAATTCAACTAAGGGCAAGTAATTTTCCAGTGTGTTTGCTGGTCCATAATGTACATCCTCAGCCTATCTTCTAGTACTTGGTTCACTCTTTCTGTTTGTCCTTTAGTCTTATGATGGTAAGCTGTACTTAAATTTAGTTGAGTTCCTAAGGTTGATTGCATACACGTCCAAAATCTTGAAGTGAATCGTGAATCTCTATTTGATATGACCTTCTTAGGTACTCCATTAAATCTGATAATTGCATTTATAAATACCCAGGCTATGTCAGCAACTTCGTAAGTATCTCTTACAGAAATGAAATGGGCACTTTTTGTTAATTTATCCACCACGACCAAAATGGCATTATGCTTTTGTGGCATAAGAGGTAGCCCAACGATAAAATCCATAGAAATTATTTCCCATTTGGTCATACAAATGTTGTGAGGTTGCAGGAGATCTGTTGGATGACAATGGTCAACCTTCACTTGTTAACATTCGAGACATTTTGCAACGAATTAGACAATATTGCATTTCATGTCTGCCCAAAAGAAGAGTTTCTTTGTATCAACATGCATTTTCTTTACATCAGGATGTGCATAATATAATGCTCTGTGGGCTTCCTTAAGGATGGTGTTTCGGAGATCCTTGTTGTCCTCTGAGATAATTCTAGGTTAAGTAACTGTGCCAGAGCATCTAAAATGTTTTGTTGTTTTAAATTTTTTTTGGATGACCAATGTAATGAGCAGATTAAGGTAGGTGTTTAAACCTTAATAATACTAAATATTTAGAAAGGGTTGATTCTTTACCTCTGAATAGTAATTTGATTTAAAAGTGTGTGGAAAAGCAGAGATGTAAGAGGCTATGATTTCCTAACTATTCAAACTGAATCTTTAGTTAATCACAAGAAAGAATGCAAGTAAACAATGTTTACAATCCAACAAAATATATTTAATCTCATGAAGATGATTGACAATTTATAAATGTAGAGGAGCTTATAAAGACAAACAGTCGAATAAACTAATCTCTTAAATAGATTATAACTTTAGAAGGGATTTAAGATAGAATGATATTCAGTTTTATCTTACCCAGTGTTCTTCATAAAAAGTTAAATACATGTAAAACAACAAAATGAAGTGAAAACATAAGAAAAACTAAGAAAGTGACAAGCTGTTTGAAGCAAATCCAAAATCCTTTCATTAATATGAAACAATTTTAGTTTGATACAGGGTTACTTGGGAGCGGGAGCGAAAACGGGGAATGAGAGCAAAAATGGGAGCGGGAGTGACATTTTCAGAAGCTCCCGGTTTGGGAGTGAATCCCGGAGCGTTTTTTATATAATATATATATATTTTTTATATTTTGATGCATATATGTCAACAAAAACATGTAGAATGATGAATTAGATATAAAAAACATTAAAAACATAGATTGAACCATATAACAACAATCATCTAGAAGTTATAATCTTTATCAACGACGTCCACAAGTTAGTAACATAGTAACATACAACATATTGAGTCCCATGATTCATCAATCGTGAAGTTTCAAGCTTTCAAAATTCAATATATAACATTTATCATCATTGATCACCAAAGTTGTACTTGTAAGCTAAGTGTAACCATTACAACAAATAATATCTAACATGAGATGAAATGAAATGAAACAACTTTCAACTTTCATGAAGCATCATATTCATAATTCATTACTAATGAGTTATAATTGCCAACTTCAAACTTCAAACTTAAATTGTCATATATTGTTTAAAAAAATATCATAATAAATATGAAAGAGTCAATAGCTATAAAAACTATTAGAAACTAGAAAAGACAAGTAAATCTATTATCTATTGCTTATGCTTGGGCCTCTTGCCACCACGAGAAATGTCTAATTTTTTAGTTTTGTTGGAAAATCAGGATCTTTGTCATTAATATCACCCTCTAAGCATTAATATCCAGAGGTATCTTTGTCATTACCTCTGGATTTGTATAGGGATCTTTGTTATTAATATCACCCTCTAAGCATTAACATAAAATAGAAAAAGCATAGCATGTCAAGTCAAGATTTTGTTTGAGTGATGCGTACATCTTTAGGAGGATCGTGATAAAGGAGTTCCACAACCAATGTCACTAACATCAAGGTACATAGAGGGATTGGTGCTCTTGATTAAATACAAGTTCCATACCCTAATACATGACAAAATTCAATGGAAACATTGCAATCCCCCAATCCTAAAATCCTGAAAAACTGACAAGTCTGTTGGATTTTGAATGAAATAAAAAATTCTACTTTCTCCATATGAAATCCAATGAGGTCGGAACCACTCTCAAACATCCTGAGTCATTTCATGGTAATGTTAAAAATTTAAGTAAAAGGATGAAAATGAAGATTAAGGAGAATGTCACTTTTACTTCCTGGCCAATTCGCTGGCCATCACACACTCCACGCAGCCTTCTCCAGCGTTTTCTGCTCCCGCTACAACTGTGTCTCTCCTCTGCCACCATCGTAGCCTCCTTCATTCTCACGCAGCTCCTAAACCTTCACGTTAACCATCAAATCCGCTGCTCGTTGTCCATTCCATTCCCTTCCTCATCGCTGCACCTACACTCCTCCGCAACCTGCCATCCTCACGCGGCTCCATTCCAGCTCCACGCTGCCCATCCGCTAGCCATACCCTTAGATCTACCTGCGTTTTTCCTTTCCTACGCAGCTTCAACTCCATCTCATCTCTGTTTTGGTCTCTCCATTGCAGAAAACCGTCCCCTCCTTCCTCTGCTATCTCCCTCGACCTGCCATTGAGCTCCTTCAGCCGCCGTCGCCAAGTTTCCTTACACCTGCAGTCAACGAAAGCATTCAATTTTTTATTTTTTTTATTTTGTATGCTATGCGGCTAGGGTTTAGATAGGCCCATTAACATAATTCGATTTTCATTTGACTAGGTGTTGGTTCTTTTTTATGATTAGGACTAGTATATATATATTTCTTTTAGGTTTATTAAAGTGTTTTTAATTTAGGACTCTTAACAAGTTACGATTTAGTCTTTATTTTTTATTTTTTTTACTTAGTTATTTTAGTTTTTCATAATATATATATATATATATATATATATATATATATATTAATTTTTTTTTTTTCTAAAATAAAAATAAAAATACAAAAAAAATAAAAGGGGTTAGATTTAGGTTTGTTGGACACCTAATCCTCAATGGGTTAGTGTGGAAGCTGAATAGACAAAAGGAGTCCAAGAGACCTTGGGATGTGGAACCCAACGGTCACAATATGTACTATAAATGTAAATCATTTGTTAATAAAGATGTACTCTCATGTTTTATTTTTCATATTCTATTGCTGCCCATGTGTGTTTAACATGGTATCAGAGCGGACGAATTCTGGCCCTGCTCATATTTGAGTCACTGTTTTCAATATGAGTCACTGTTTCCTTGTGGCCTTTTGTTGTGTTTCTTTCACTAGACCTATGCATTGACCATTAATGTTATGTGGGTCGTGAATTCTCGGTGCAGTGATATTGCTGGTTGATTAATTCATGCGCTGGTGTTGAAGCTTTACTCGGAATAGAGCATTGAAATAGTGGTACACATTTTGAAGTTTATATGCCTGCTCCTAATCAAAACTCTATATATGTGTTGGTCTAAATATTTATATATGATTGAATTCGTTGTATATATTTGTGCTGGCATATGTATAATTTTTGGTGCGTTGAATGAATACCACAATGTGGTGTATGGAAAGCATTGAAATAGTGTGAGGCAGATGCGTTGGTCTTATTGAGCCAGATGCATTGGTCCATATTTAAATATGCAGCGTATGCCTTGGACTGTGGAATGTGGTTATAAATATGACCTCTGCTATGTGTTGAAGGCCGTGCAAAAACGTTGAGAGTTAAAAGTCCTGGCGCGTTGGCTCATTTCTGTTCAAGCTACCTACTCTGACCATTAATGTTATGTGCGTTGTGAAGTCTGGGTGCAATCATATTGCTCGTTGATTCATGCGTTGGCGTTGAGCTTGAAGTCTGAGCGTAGTTCATGGCATTTGAATGCATATATCTCCATGTGTTGGAATGGACAGTTGATTTTCCCTGTGTTGTGTCTCTGTACGCCGGTCAAAGGAATTCAAAACGTTTTGAACATCCCTGTGCCTGGTGATCTCCATGTGTGTCAGTCATATGAAAAAAAAATGTAGTCGGTTGTTGCAGTTGTATTCTGCGTTGAAGAAAGACCAATTTTAGCCATTATCCTGCCATCCCTGACATTCCTGACCTCTGAAATCCGCAGGTCTCTATTTTTGGTCTCTGACTCACTGTCCATACGTTGAACTGCCATACCAGAGTCCGCTTGCCTGTCTGACATGCTGTGTGCTGAACGCTGCTCATAACATTATCACGCTGCTCATTACATTATAACGCTGGCCTGACATGCGTTGAACTATCCTGATGCTGCTCCTGCTTTCCCGACGGCGGAAACTGAATTCGTGTTAGGGTTTGATTTTTGTATTCCTTTCGCAACTCATCTAAGAATACAAAGAAAGCACTGGGAGGCCTTTTCGAGTTTCGAGTTTTGATGCTGCTCATTGTTCTCTATCCCTCTCTGAGAACTTGCAGCCATTAATTATCTGTAAGCGTGTCTGTGCATGCGTGGAGAATGAATGTCGCTCGTCGAGGTTGAATATGTTGCTATTTTCTACCCACAGTGCTGGTGAAAGCCGAGTTCAATTGCGACTATGTGTCCATTCTTTGTGCTAGTTCATTGAGTTTATATGTACGTTGGTCGATTCGTTGAGTTTATCTGCCATTCACTGTTTAATTCCTGGTTGGTGCATTTACATTGTACGTTTGTTGGAGAACTCGGATTGGCCGCTCAATTTGATTTCAGTGCGGTTTTGCTGAAGATGTATCGACTGTCTTTTGAGTTTCAGTGCGGTTTTGCTGAAGATGTATCGACTGTCTTTTGAGTTTCAGTGTGGTTTTGCTAAAGATGTATCAACAAAGACTGTCTTTCATTGACATTTCAAAACGGAAGGGGTCGGTGCTGGTGGCCAGAGGAACAGTCTAATCGAGGAGTTAATCAAGGTAGCAGAAGGCGTTCGACTCAACAACCAGATTGAATCCCTTTCCCAGATTGTAGATAGGGGAACGAATTTCTAATATCAAGAAGGTAGAATCACACTGAATATCAGTCCCAGAAGATGGACGAAATCTACTTTTTATTGTGGGCGCAAACATTCCTTATAGAATATTTCTCTGAAGAGGTAGAGCTTATGTTAAATTGGCCAAGTTCAGACTACCACCGGAGACTGAATTTTTGAACATGTCTGAATGGACAGGCCATTCTTCAAGTACGTAAATTCTAGAATTTAATCTTTGAAGCATCACTTCCAAAATCGGGTCGTGCTGGACATATCAAACCTTGAAGGCCAACTTAGCTTCCAAACCAAGTTCATATTGCTTTCCTGGTCATCTTTCTCTGCTAGATAAGAGGGATGCATTGTTTCCAGCATAGCATTAAGTGCTATCAACAAGTTTATAAAGATCATTTTTGTCTTCTCTAAAAAGAATTGGAGCGAATCCCAGGAGCCTGCATAGCAGCTATTTGTAGAAAATCATTTAAATTTTGGTAAAGGAATCTACACAGAGCAGAGACACGACCTATCACTATAGCTATAGTTGCTCCAAGTTTCCAGTCCTTCACTGCTACAGGACTTCACTTATAGGCTTGGAATCGCTGGTAACTTTGGGCAAATTGATCAAGATCTCAAGTTGAGGAAAAGAGGACATTGTCTGTCCGTAGTTCATTTGGAGTCAAGGGGATTATTGATAAAGGGACGTGGACTTGTCCTATAGCGAATCATGAACTAGTTGCAGAGTGGCACCTCTGGTAGCAGCGTACATCACTACAAATATCTTCATGCAATTATTACATAAAGTTGAAGTGGACTATTGTTTTCATGCAAATCTGGTATCTCAAATATTGAAGTGGACTATTGTTTTCTTTGAAGAAAGTGGCAAGATCAGAGAATATTGATTCGTACCCCAGTCAAAGCATATGAGCATTCAAGTCCTGTCCATGACATGGTGTTATAATTGTTGAAGTTTTGTTAGCCATCATTTTTGATTCAAAAGGGAAGGAGTATTTGAAGGATTCAAGCAAGTTTGCAGTTGCTACTGCCCCAGTTGTGGTATTAAAACTCATTATAGTCTCTGTCTACATATATATGCATTGATTCCTTGATTCATTTGTTGCACATTTATAAAGGATATTGCTGTGTACTATGAGTGGATATTACTTTTCTGCACTGAGTAGTAGTTGTGATCAGTTTTTAAGGTGTAAATCAGACATTGAAAAAAAAATAAAAAAAAGAAGGCCAGAACCAGTTAAAACTCTGATATTGTCTACTAATCATGATACATTAAAAGTCAGCAAAGTTTCTCTCACAGACATTCAAGTCTGTCTACAAAATGCACAAGAGAAAATTGATTTTTTGCAGCTTGAAACTCAGCTACAGCGAGAAGAATTAAAACAAAGGAGTCATCATTCTGAACATGTTTCTGTTCAGAACATTGAGACTGCAACCCATCAGAAGCAAGTCAATAAAGTTACAGTTGGTTAAGATTTAGTACCCAATAAAGCAGCAATTGTACATGCAGATGCAGAAACTCAGTCTGCACTTCCCAAGCCCATCGTCAGACCTTGCGAACAACTTGTCCACAACAAGCACAAAACCGGTCTTAGATATGACAAGGACTTGTCTTTTCATATTCCAGACTACTCAAAGCCCATTCAGTTTCAGAGTGATGGATTCATTCATGACATTTCACATCCAACTGTTCTAGATTCTGCTCCTCTTCCACAACAACAACAACAACAGATTGTGAAATGCCAACACTGTGACCGAGTTGGCCATTTGGAAGATCACTGTTTTGATCTTCATCCATGTAAGCACTGTCATAAAACCACCCATTCTTCACACAGATGCTTTATAAACAAGCCTCCTGCAAGAACAAAGATTCATCTTGGATGGATTGCTTCTTGGCAATGGGCATCAACAGCCAAGAAGATATTCCAATCACATGTTAGAACTTGTTCCAGAGTATTGAACAGTCTTGTAGTTGAGTTTTCTCCATCATCTCACCTTGTATCTGACAGGGGGAATGATGGTCATCTACAAGCTTCAAAGTCACATCAAGCGAGCCTGAGCCACAACCTACCACACCAGTTTCAGAGTTGTAGCCAGAAACAAAGATGCCCCTAAACATGTCTTCAGTTGGTAATCTGGGACACTTACTCTAGCAGAAGACTTCAGCTTCTTGCCAGTTTTGGAAGAATTCCAGGAACAAAATTGAGAACATTTCCTCTAGCAGAAGATTTCAGCTTCTTGCCAGTTTTGGAAGAGTTCCAGGAATTGCATTAAGCATTCTAGAGTTGTTCGTCATCCTTAAACCATCACAGGTTGAGACTTCCCTTTTCAGGTTGAAGTTCTCCCTTTTATGCGAGGTGAGACTTCCCTCTTGAAAACAATAGGAGCACTTCCTCTAGCAAAAGACTTTAGCTTCTTGCCAATTTTGGAAGAGTTCCGGGAACTGCACTAAGCGTTCTAGTGTTGGTGGTTATCCTTAAACCACCGCCCTTTATACCAACATTTCAGAGAGCACATTCAGCCTAGTGTTGCCATGCATTTTTGCACATTTTGTATTACAACTCTCTTCTTGGACTCATACATAACCCTTCGGATTAAGGAGGGAATGTTGGACACCTAATCCTCAATGGGTTAGTGTGGAAGCCGAATAGACAAAAGGAGTCCAAGAGACCTTGGGATGTGGAACCCAATGGTCACAATATGTACTATAAATGTAAATCATTTGTTAATAAAAATGTACTCTCATGTTTTATCTTTCATATTCTATTGCTGCCCATGTGTGTTTAACAAGGTTTTGATTTATTTCGTTTAGATTTTCATTAACCAAAAATAAAATAAAATTAAGCTTAGCACATATTGAGAAATTCACCTAGGGGATAATTAAGTTGTCAAATTTAAGTCTCCTTCTGGGTGTCTTTTTGTGTTAAAGACTGTTGTGGTATCAGTATCTATCATTTTACTATAGTTAAATGTGCTTAAATTTTTATATCTGAGAATTAACTATTTGAAAGTGGTAAGTTTCCTAGATTTGGGTCATTAAGCATAATCATTTAAATTCTAGGATCTGAACTGGTTAGCTTTTAAATTTCATGGTTGGTTAAAGCATTTGCATTTCTTGAAATTTAATTGCTAAGACATTGTTTATCTATAGAAAATCTGTTGCCCTTGCTTGGATTATTTAATGTTCATTACATGTTAGACATTTTGCTAATATTTTCAAGCTATTGTTAAAAGAGTTTTCATATCCCTGTTTTCTAAGCAACAATACCTAATCAATTACTGGGTTTTCATTTTGCCTAGCAGGATCATTAAAGGCACTAGTATTTGTCATTTAAAATCTAATTAAATCTTAAGCCTTGCTAAGCCTTCATCAAGTATTTGATTACCTCGCTGTGTCTCCCAAGCCGGTTGATTCCCAGTTGGTTCTCCTTCATCCCATTTATCCATAGGGTCTACCCCCCTTAACTTACTGTAGGGAGACAACTTAAACGGAGAGATCAGGGATCAGGGTGACAGCCCCCGTTTTGAGCGTTGTCATGATGTTTAGGCAATTTGTGCGACAACATTTTTTGGCGCTGTTGTCAGGGATTAGAGTTTTTCCTGTCCTTGGTTTCCTCGACATTCATCTAATTCCTTTCTTCCCATCCTTTCATCACTTACCAAGATAAGTTTCTTGTCCTTGGCCCCTTCCTTTCGAGTTTTTCTGAGCTACACTTTTTGTTGGGTGGCGACTCCACTTCATCTATCCTCTGCAAGAGTGTATACTAGAAGACATCCAAGCAGTTTGGTTAATCCCGCTCCTGATCCTGAAAGGGCTCTCAGAGTACGATTACACAAACTCTCTTCTTGTGCACTTCTTGTTAATCTCGGACAAGAAGCCCTCTCTGATATCCACTTGCTTTTTACTAGCCCGGTCGAGCATGACATCATGGACTTATTCGCCCCTTCAGATTTTTCTAACATTCAAGGTTATCCCAATGATATTCCAAAGCATGGGATGGATAAATTGCCTATCTTCTAGGGAAATAATGCAATTAGTGCTAACTCTCATATGAAATCTTTTAGTTCATGGCTGGGTAAGTATGCAAGGGCTGCTGATTTTAATCATGAAGACGTAAAAATGACCCTTTTTGTTCTTACCTTGGAGGGGGATGTTTTAGATTGGTTTACGGAAAAGCCTCAAGATTCATTTGATTCTTTGCAATCGATTGTTAATTCCTTTAAAGAAAAGTATGGAGACAAGAGAGAAGGAAGGCATCTCGTAAAAGCTATCAGTATCATTAAAAAGAGAGAGAATGAGACCGTAGAAGAATTTAACAAGAGGTTTAATGATATTATTAAGGAATTACCTCAAGATTATAAACCTACCGACAAATCTCTTCAAGACTTTTATATTGATGCCTTTAGCCCTGAGCTCTCTTACGAGCTAAGACGTGTTAAACTTCCTAATTATAGGGATTGTCAACCTTTAGCAGTAGAACTTGAGAAAGATAAGGCAGCATCTGGGAAGTCTGAAATCCCAGGTTTTGATAGGCATTCAACGAAATTGAAAGAACCTAAAGGAAAAGAGGTTCAAGAACCTGATAATGACCTTGTTCAGAAATTGCTGCATAAAATTGAAGGCATGGAGATTAACCAAGCAAAATTAACCTCTAACCATGCTAAGGAAATAGTTACTTTGCAAAATAGGTTGGTCCAAATGGAAAGAACTCAAACACAAAATTTCCAGCCTAGAAATAATAATAATAATCGGAATAATAATTGGCAGAAGAAGGGTCAATCTAGTGAGCAGAGACCACCTAATCCGCTTGAACATACTAAGTTGGTTGATGATGCTTTGCCTTACTATCGGGCTTGTGATGCTCTTCATGAGGATACTACTTGCCCCATTGTTAGAAGAATTTTGGATAATGGAATGTTTGGGGCAGGTAATCAAATAAATGTAGTGGGTAAAGAGTTTCTTTTGTCAATGAAAGATTAGATGGAAGTTAAGGAAAATAGCCGATATGTTATGCGTTCTGCATCAGCTTTTAGTATAAATAATTTTGAGAAGGAAGATGAAATCATGGTTAAATTATATGGTGAAAAACCTTCTCTAGAGAAAATCATGGAAATCGCTAAAGATAAGGGTTTAACTTATCAAAGAAGGGATAAAGATCAAAGTGGGAATTAGATTCCCTCTCGAATTTTTAACCCTGTTTCGAACTCTAGATTAGATGTCGATTTGGGAAGTTGGTTTAATAATGCAAAAATCTGGGTTCCTGTCTCCGAGATTGTGAAAATTCCTTTCCAAAGAGCTAAGTTACTAAAAGCTATTGAAGGTCCTCAAGTAAATGTTTCTCAACAGAAAGCCCCGGAGGTTGATTATCAGGATGCTCCTATATATTTGCAAAGTTTAGATTCAGATAACAAGGATCATCAACCATTCTTTATCACTTTGATGGTCAATGGGTATAAATTGAATAATTGCATGCTGGATTCTGGTGCGTCAGCTTGTGTCATGACCAAGAGGGTCATGGAACAACTTAATTTAAGAGTTTCTAGGCCTTACTATAATATATGTGCCATGGATTCTAAGAAGATTGAGGTTCACGGTTTGATCAAGGATTTACAAGTTCATTTATCAGTTTACCCTGACATTATGATTGTGATGGGCATAGTTGTTGTTGATATGCTTGATGCTTGGGGTATGCTCTTATCTAGAAAATGGGCCTCTGATCTAGGAGGGAGTATTCAAATGAATTGGTCATATGCTATGGTTCCTTCTCCTAGAGGTGATGGATTTGTGAGACTTAATAGAGAGCCCGAGAGAAGATTCCATGTTGAAGACCCTAAGAGACCTCATAATGAGATAATTAAAGAACAATCTGACATTGGGAATTATGCTATCATGTCTAATTTCATAGTTCTTCCCGATGATAAGGTTGATAAAAAGATTAGGGATCTCAATGATAAAGTTTGGTACATGTATTTTGATGGTGCATCGTCTAGGCATGGTAAAGGTGCAGGAATAGTGTTAAAATCACCCCTTGGTCATATTTTCAAGTTTGCCTATCGATTGGAATTTGAAGCAACCAACAACGTCGCTGAATATGAAGCTTTGTTGTTGGGTCTTGAGTTGGCAAAGGCTTTAAGAATTAAGTTGCTTAGCATCAAGGGGGATTCTGACTTAATTATCATGCAGCTTAAAAATAAATTTACATGTAAAAATCAAAGGTTAAGGAATTATCGAAATGCTATATGGGATACTATGGAATACTTTGATGCCCACGACTTGGAGGCTATCCCAAGAGAGCAGAATAATTCGACAGATGAGCTTGCTATAGCTGCTTCTACTTTGCAGTTATCTGATAGGCTGATTAAGAATAAGATAAAAATGGAAGTCATATTTAGGCCTTTTGTTCCAGATAACTTAGAGCATTGGCAAGTTTTTCATGATGAGAAACAGGTGATCCGTTTTCTTGACAATTTGGATGAGTTTGAAAATTTTTGGATAGATTCTAAGGAGGATGGATCTGATGATCATGAGGATATCATAAATCCTACTCCTAGGAATGTGGTTTCTTTAGAGCAGCACTTTGATCGGCATGATGACACAAAGTTGAGAGAGGAAAATGAAATGGATCCAGGCGAATACATCGAGGTAAACATTGGTACTTCTAGGGATCCAAAGATTGTTAAAATCTGTAAGGGTACTAATGTTGAAGAAAGAAAAAAGTTAACCAATTTACTTTGTGAATATTGGGATGTTTTAGCATTTTCTTATGATGAATTGAAAGGTTATAGGGAAGATATCATGGAACACACTATCCCCTTGAAAGATGAAAATGCTAAACCTTTTTGTCAAAAGCTTAGGCAGATAAATCCTAAGTTAGCCCCTCTGGTTCAAAAGGAGCTTTCAAAGATGCTTGCAGCAAGGATTATTGCTCAGACGAGGCCTTCAACATGGTGTTCCAACATGGTGATTGTTAGGAAAAAGAATGGTACAATAAGACTTTGTGTTGATTTTCGAAACCTTAATCTAGCATGTAAGAAAGATAATTACCCTTCGCCAAACATGGAGACTATGTTGCAAAGAGTGACTGGTTTTGGAATGATGTCATTGCTAGATGGTTTTTCTGGATATAATCAAGTATGGGTTAAAAAGGACGATTGTCACAAGTCTACATTCACCACACCATGGGGTACTTTCGAATAATATTAGAATGCCGTTTGGATTAACCAATGCTGGGGCTATGTTTCAAAGGGCTATGGATTATGCCTTCAAGGGTTTAATTGGGAAGTTTATCGAAATTTACTAGGATGATCTTACTGTTTTTTCTAAGGATGGTATTAGTCATATGAGTCGTCTTAGGCAAGTTTTTGATAGATGTAGAGAGTACAGGATTTCTTTAAATCCAGCTAAGTCTGTTTTTGGAGTAACCGAAGAGAAATTACTTGGTCACATCATTTCTAAAGATGGAATCAAGATTGATCCTAAAAGAGTTGAGGCAATGCAAAAGATTCCTCTTCCCCATAATCTTAAATTCCTTCAGTCTTTCCTTGGAAAAACAATTTTTCTTAGAAGATTTATTCCAAATTACGCGAAAGTAGCTAAGCCTATTCAAAGTCTTCTGAAAAAAAATGCAAAATTTGTTTAGCAAGAAGATGGCAAAAAGGTTTTTCAGGAAATCAAAGGTGCTATTGCACGAGCCCCTGTTTTAGTTAGTCCTGATTACTCTAAGGATTTCATGATTTTCTCTTTCGCTTCTGAAAATACCATTGTTGGTGTCTTATTGCAGAAAAATAAGGATGGTCATGAGCAGCCTATCGCTTTCATGAGTAGAATGCTTCAAAACTCTGAATTAAAGTACAATACCATGGAAAAGCAAGCCTATGCCTTAGTCAAATCTCTTAAGCATTTCAAGACTTATGCGGGTTATTCCAAAATCATTGCTTTTGTCCCACATTCTGTTGTTAAGGATATATTAACTCAAACTGATTGCTTAGGGACTTGTTCTAGGTGGGTTACTAAAATACAGGAATACGATTTAGAGATTAGACCCACCAAGTTAGTCAAAGGCTAAGGCTTGGCTCAAATGATGATCGAAGGTAATGAAAAAGCCCTTGGTTTGATTTGTCTTAACGATTCATCTTCGCATGAGCTGCAGAGATTAGGAGAGCATGAGTGGTACAAGGACATTGTTTATTACCTGATAAATCTTACATGTCCTAATCATTTAGTCGCTCATAAGAGAAGGGCTCTTAGATTAAAAGCCACTAAGTATTGCCTCGTGAAGGATGGCCTTGGATGGAGAAATCCATAGTTTTAAAACTCCGACTCCGACTCCGACTCGGCCGAGGATCGACTCCGACTCCGACTCCCAAACGGTAATGACTCGGCCGGCTCGATTTCAATGACTCGATCATTGTAAAAAATACATTAAATATTTATTTTTTTTATAAAAAAACATAATTTTAAAGATTTTAAACATAATTTTAAAGATTTTCATTCATGTTTCCAAACACACAACATTATAATATAGATGGAAGACAACATATGATCAAAGTAGGTTCATGAACCAATCCATTATATCAAACTGGTACCCAATGGCAATACATAGTCAATTGTCATACATGATCAAAGACTCAAAACAAAATACACATAACCAAGGAGGCTAGAAATGGCTTCTACAACAAAAGTAAACTGTGACGGTGACCAGACTCCAATACTAGTACTATTGGCTAGTAGCTACTACCAGAGGAGCCAAGATCATGTCGATCAATCTCTGGATCATCATCATCAGAGTCAGACAGGGGGCCCCATGGCTCCTCCTCATCATCATCATCTCCAACTGCAACTGTAGAAGTGGTACCACTAGCAAGCTGTGCAACTGCAGCAGATGCAAGCTGAGATAAAGTAGATATGCGGCTGCGCTTCTGTCGTGGCTGAGCAGAGGAAGCACCTACAACTGGAGTCCTTGCTGGCTGTGAGACTGAGGCTGGTGGATTGGGATTTGCATTCAACTGAACCAGAACAACTTGTTCAGGTTCAATTGATGTCTCAATATCTAAATCTAAATCAACATCCTCATCAGGATCAAACTCTGCTGGACAACTCTCCACTACCCAATCTGATGTTGGATCAATGTCTTCCAACACAATGGGATCTGAATCAGGTCTTTTGTTCAACAAATGGTTTTGTCTGAGCCAGAGGTTGTATTGAACATAAACAAGATCATTTAACCGTTTTTGATCCAAACGGTTTCTCTTCTTTGTGTGAATCCTCTCAAAGATAGACCAATTGCGCTCACACCCAGATGCACTGCAAGTTTGACTCAAAATACAAATTGCAAACCTTTGCAATTCAGGACAATGGTCACCAAAGGCCTCCCACCATTGTGCTGCAAAAAACATAGGAGTGTGATGAGTTAGCTCAACAAAATTACAAATATATCTAACTTTCAAATTATAAACGATTTAACAAACTTTAAAAAAAAGTAAAACTATTAAGAATTTGAAAATTGAAATTTTTGTTTACCTGGCTCTTCTGCTTCTCTTGCAATCTTTGCTAGGTTCTTCCCAAAGGTACCTGATGCATTGCTGAAGGTATTGGCCTGTCGGTGTATCTCTAGCTGATCAGACTCCAATGGGATCATGCGACCAATGCAATCAATTAGTCCATCTCTGACCTCCCCCCTCAAAGCTCCTGACTCCTTAGCTTTATAATGATATCGTGGGTTCAAAAAATACCCAGCTACATGTATAGGGTGATGGAGTTGATTGTTCCATCTTTCATCAATGATTGCCCAAATGGGCCCATACTTTGCCACTCTATCCTTGTATACCGTCTTTATTTGCTCCTTTGCTTGATCCATAGCCTCATAAATGAAGCCCATAGCCAACCTTTCCCCATCCACCAACCGCAACACCTTAACTAGTGGCTCAGCAAGCTTCACAATCTCTGCTGCCTTTCTCCAAAAAGTTTCTTCATAGACTTTCCTTTTCAATTCTTTGCCTTCCGGTTTCTTAGACCAATTGCTTTGATTCCATTCATCACTAGAAAACATCTTTTGCAAGTTTCTATGTTGGGAAAGCATAGATTGCAATGTCAAAAAATGTGTAGCAAATCTAGTGATGGCAGGCCTAATAATATCTTGGCCCCCAGTGTGTTTCCTCATGAGGCTCAAAATCAATGTATGATTGTAGATAAATTTTGTGATGCTTTTGGCATGATCTATAGTGTTTTTGACCCAGTCTATTTTTCCAATATCCTCAAGCATGAGGTCTATGCAATGTGCAGCACATGGGGTCCAAAAGATGGTCTTGTGTTTTTCCTCTAACATTTTACCAGCAAGAACATAGTTAGAGGCATTATCTGTGATGACTTGAACAACATTAGCCACCCCCACCTCCTCAACAACCTGATCCAATAGCTGAAACAACAATTGCCCATCTTTTACCTTATCAGATGCATCAACTGATTTTAAAAACATGGTTCCCCGCGGGTAGAAGACAAGAAAGTTTATGATGATACGGTTTCTTTGATCAGTCCATCCATCTGACATGATGGTACATCCTGTTCTTGCCCATGAGTCCTTGAACTCTTTCAAATACTCATTAATGGATTCAATTTCTCTCTGCAAACGATACCCCCTTAGCTCATGCATAGTAGGGCCTTTGAAGCCTTTTCCAGTAGCATGTATGGCATCAAACATAGGCTCATAATATGGTGAACGAGCAGCATTAAAGGGGATATCAGCATCATACCACCATCTAGCTATGTACTCACAAGTAGTCTCCCTCAATTCTTTCTTCCAGTGGTCATCTAAAGTGGGCTGCATTTGACTTTTACTAACTTCAGGACCATGTGCATCTGATGGAGAGGAGGGAGTGAAATAACTTTTGATAGTCACATCACCCTTTGTCATTCTACCCTTTCCCTTATCTTGAACAGAACCAAAAGAGGGAGGAACATATCGGAAAGGGTTGGATGTATCAGTTTGAGGGATAGAGGAAGAACCATCAAAATCATAATGGGGGTTGGTAGCCATCATTTTTTGTATCTCCCTCTTCCTCCCAATTTCAGCCTGTATGTCTTTTTGCTTAGCCTTATCTTCTTTAAATTTCTCGAAGCTGGCCAACAAATTCTTCCTAATCTCCCCAATTTCTGGTGAGGTACATGGGGTAATTTGGCCTCTAATCCTTGCCAAGTGTTGTTTCAGTCTATTAATGCCCCCAGGACCTTCCTTAATTTTCCTATGGCAAAATTTGCATTGCATTTGACTATCAACCATTTCAACATATGCCCAAGTAGGATCTCTTGCTCTAGGTGCCATTTTTTGACTAGGAAATGAAAGCAAACAATCTGAAAATGAAAAAAAAAAACATTGATTCAATGTTCATTTCTTGGACAAAAAACACTCTCTAAGCTTTCTAAATATGCACCTAAAATTTACTAAGCAAAAACAGATTTATAGAGGTGAAAAAAAATACCTCCAGGCACAAACTGCCTCCTCAAGCTTGCTCCAAGAATCAGCTCCTCAATGCTGCTCCAAATGGCTGCCCAAGAAGCTCCTCACTCCAGCTACAATGCTCCTCCAAGACTCCTCACTGCTGCTCCAAAAACAAGCTCAAGAACTGCTCACTAACTCTCAAAGAAGACTCTCACTCAAATGCACAAGATTGTTGTGAGAGAATGAGAGCACTTGAGTGTGTTAAATAGGGTTTGGGAGGGGGAAATGGACCCCAAATGACATTTAACTTATTCACACAACAGCTTGGAGTCCAAACCAATCAGCATTCACCCAAAAAAATCATTAAAAAAATTAGAAATCGCTGTTTTTTATGTGGTTACGGGCCGATGTTATGACTCGGCCGAGTCAATACGGAAATGGCCGAGTTGGCCGAGTCAGCCATGACTCGGCCGAGTCATTCAATTACTCGGGTCAGTCCGGAGGCCTCCAACTCGGATCAACTTGGCCGTTTCGGTATTGAAACGACCGTTTTCTAAAACTATGGAGAAATCCTGAGGGCATTGTACTTAGGTGTGTTGATGAAATTGAGTCCAAGAAGTTAGTTTCTGAGTTTCATTCAGGATTTTGTGGTGGTCATTATGTTGCTAGAACTACTGCTCACAAAATTCTGAGAGCTGGTTATTATTGGCCTTCGATTTTTTCTGAGGTGCATAAGTTTGTTAGAAGTTGTCAAGCCTGCCAACTGTTCACTGGGAAATAGAAGCTTGCTGCCCTGCGCTTACAACCTGTGGTAGTGGAGGCACCTTTTCAGCATTGGGGTTTGGACTTTATTGGGAAGTTTCATGAAAATTCTAGCAATGGCTACTCATGGATTTTGACTACTACTGATTACTTCACTAAATGGGTTGAAGCCATCCCTGCTAGGAATGCCACTGAAAAGGTCATTATGGATTCATTGAAATAATATCATTACTAGATTTGGTGTCCCTGCTAAGCTCACTACCGATAATGCCAAGCCTTTTTGTTCTTCATAATTTTTGTCTTTTTGTTTTAAGTATGGCATTGTCTTATCTCATTCATCAAATTACTATCCTTAGGGTAATGGTCTTGCCGAATCAAGTAATAAAAATCTCATAACCATTATCAAGAAGATAGTAGGGGATAATAAAAGATATTGGGATAGCAAAATCAAGTATGCTTTATGGGTAGATAGGATTACTAAAAATAAAGCTACTGGTAAAAGTCCTTTTGAATTAGTTGATGGCTTGGATGTAACCTTACCTGTGCACTTGGAATTGCCAGCTTATCAACTCCTTCAACATTTTTCCACTAATAAAGATGTTTTTCAAAATAGAATTGATCAAATTGTCGAGTTGGATGAAGCTCGTAGGACAACTTTTGATAATATATGTAAAAGTCAATCTAACATTAAGAAAAGCTTTGATAAATCATCTCGATCTAGATCTTTGTAGGTTGGAGATATGGTATTTCTTTGGGATCGCAAGAATGAAAAACCAGGAAAACACAAGAAATTTGACAGTTTGTGACTGGGACCATACATCATTCGAGACATTGCTGGACCAAACTCATTCCACTTGAGCAGATTGGATGGCGAACCGCTTGACTTACCTGCAAATGGCCAAATGCTCAACCTATTTTTCAAAGATGACATCTGATGCCATGGGGCATCTTCTGTATTGTATTTCTAACCCTACTCCTTGTCTTTTCAGCATTTCATTTCTATTTTAGGATTAGATTTACCTTTCATGTTACTAGATAGTTAATAAGTGAAGAGCTTATATCTTTCATGTGCTTAATGTTATATGATGATTTTTAGATGGACGCTACTTATGTTTTGTTGTGTATTGCGTGGATGCAGATTTTGGATTCTCACATTCCTACATTGCAACAACGTGTCCCCAAGTAGAGCCAGAGGTTGACCACTACGTGTCGACGACCCATAGCAGTACACCCCCTTTTTTTGCAAAAGGGATAG